>OY992876.1:64994824-65412324 GCA_963921405.1 Cepaea hortensis | reverse complement strand
GTTGGTGGTCCAAATATTTAAATGTCCAGGTTTTTCATTCTCTGCAACCGGAAATGGCGTGTGTTTTGAAATATCGGGACGCCAAACAGCGTGAGGTGGAATTGAAATCAAAATATGTATAAATGTTTGTCATTGATGCAGGAGCCGTGGCGAAGTCGATACCCACGCAATTCGTAATCCCACATACCACGTTCGAAACACAGATGCGGTAGATTTGGAAGCAGACTGCCTTGTGTTGGTTCCCCATACAAAAGGTATGAGTCCGGTCGTTCAGAAAGCAATGGCAAACTACTGAACGTAAGCTTGACAAGAAATCACAAACAGCAAAAATACATGGGTTGACTTCGACGTCCTGTAAAATAATATGCAGCTAAAATCTATCATGCTTGTCTCAAGGGGCGATTGAGGAGGACTGGCATGCTGTCAGGCTACTCCATCTCGTCGATAACGTTAGCTACAGAATCTAACCAACAGTGAATTATCTCCGTGAGTGGGCTGAGGGGTCAAGGGAAGCAAGACAGACAGACAGACAGACAGGCAGGCAGGCAGGCAGGCAGGCAGGCAGACAGACAGACAGACAGACAGGACAGACAGACAGACAGACAGACAGACAGACAGGCAGGCAGGCAGGCAGGCAGGCAGGCAGACAGACAGACAGACAGACAGACAGACATACAGACAGACAGGACAGGACAGGACAGGACAGACAGACCAAGCTAAATAAAACAAAGAAAGTGCTCACCAATACTTTGATAAAGAAGAAGTTCATGACAATGAAGAATATGCTCAGTGTGCCTTGTATCTCCCCAGTATCGACATGTGAACGCCACAACCTCTTCCCGTCCAATGAGGAGATCATGGAGAGCAAGGAGTACGAGCGGCAACATTTAGGTAAGCCTGTGCTTTTAATGAACCTATTTACGATCAATGTACGCGTAATTATGTCCATCGTTAGTAATAAGAATATATGCTTCTATACGTGGAACAACTGAGAATTACACGAACAAAAATAGAATAACTTGGACTCGAAGAGTCCTAATTTTTGGAAAATCCCTAATTGCATCCTCTTTAAACTAACTCTATACCCAAATACCTTTATACCCAACTACCGCTATACCTAACCAACTATACAACCAACTATCTCTATATCCAACTACATCTATATCCAACTACCTCTATACCCAACTGTTGTTTGTCCATCAAGAATGATGATGACCATTCATTTCATCCTGTGGGATTGAAAGTATAGAGCCGTGAGTTCTAAGACGGCTGATAAGGCCTATTTTGGCTCGAAATGTTCTTTGACAATGTGGGCAAAGAATGCTCGACGTTCCAGGAGGAGGATTTCCTGCAGTGGTTTTTCTGTCCGCCTTTTCTTCACAGCTCTTGCAGTCCTGGTTGCTTCACAAGTGACTGCACCCTTGCGTAATGGTGTACGCCACGAATTTCGGTCTTTGGCTACAGTCTCCAAGGTGTCATGATGAATTCCAAAAGCTTTCAGTGAGATTTCCAGTGTCCAACTACCCAACTACCTCTATACCCAACTACCTCTATACCCAACTACCTCTATACCCAACTACCTCTATACCCAACTACCTCTATACCTAACTACCTCTATACCTAACTACCTCTATACCTAACTACCTCTATACCTAACTACCTCTACACCTAACTACCTCTATACCTAACTACCTCTATACCCAACTACCTCTATACCTAACTACCTCTATACCTAACTACCTCTATACCTAACTACCTCTATATCTAACTACCTCTATACCCAACTACCTCTATACCCAACTACCTCTGTACCCAACTACCTCTATACCCAACTACCTCTATACCCAACTACCTCTATACCCAACTACCTCTATACCCAACTACCTCTATACCTAACTACCTCTATACCTAACTACCTCTATATCCAACTACCTCTATACCTAACTACCTCTATACCCAACTACCTCTATACCTAACTACCTCTATACCCAACTACCTCTATACCTAACTACCTCTATACCTAACTACCTCTATATCCAACTACCTCTATACCCAACTACCTCTATTCCCAACTACCTCTATACCCAACTACCTCTACACCCAACTATCTCTATGCCCAACTACTTGTATACCCAACTACCTCACTATCTCTATATTCACACGTCTATACTTAACTACATCTATACCCAACTACCTCTATACCTAACTACCTCTATGCCCAACTACTTGTATACCCAACTACCTCATTACCTTTATACCCACATGTCTATACTTACCTATATCTATACCCAACTACCTCTCTACCCAACTACCTCTCTACCCAACTACCTCTACACCAAACTACCTTTATACCAAACCACCTCTTTTTTACTATCTTCCTCTATACCCAACTACCTCTATACCTAAATATCTCTATACCTAACTACTTCTATACCTAAATACCTCTTTTTCACTATCTACCTCTATGCTTAACTACCTTTATACCTAACTACCTCTATACCTAAACACTGCTGTATCACTATCTACCTCTATACCCCACTAGACATATACCCAACTACCGCTGTAACTAATTGTCTCTGTAACTAATTATCGTTGTATCTAATTACCTCTCTATCCAACATTCATTATTCTCTCTATCCGTCTCTCTCTCTCTCTCTCTCTCTCTCTCTCTCTCTCTCTCTCTCTCTCTCTCTCTCCCATCTATCTGCCATCTCAATATGTATTCCCATGTCTCCGGCCTCTCTATATCTATTCGCATCTCCATACCATCTCTCTCTCTCTCTCTCTCTCTCTCTCTCTCTATATATATATATATATATATATATATATATATATATATATATATATATATATATATATATATATATATTCCTATCTCACTGCCCTCTCTATATCTATTCCTATTTCCCTGCTCTCTGTATATATATTCCTGTTTCTCTGATCTCTCTATATCTATTCCTATCTACATGCCCCCTCTCTATATATATTCCCATCTCCATGCCCTCTCTCTATATCTATTCCCATTTCCATGCCCTCTCTATATCTATTCCAATCTCTCTGCCCTCTAGAGGTCTTTTCCAATCTCTCTGCCCTCTCTCTCTCTCTCTCTCTCTCTCTCTCTCTCTCTCTCTATCTGTATCTCTTGTCTAATTTTTCTTTGTAATCTCTCTTTCAAACCTGTCTCTGTCCCTCTCTGTCTCTATATGTCGCTCTCTCTATCCACCTATCTTTCCCCTCGCTCTATTCCCCCCTCCCCCTTTCTTTATATGTCCCTTTCTCTCTCCACGTATCTCTCTCATTGTCTGTCTCTGTCTGTCTCTTTGTCTCTCTATTCATCCATCCATCCATCCATCCAACCATCATCCATCAGTCTGTTCATCTGTGCGTATGTGTTTGTGTGCGTGCGAGCGTGTGAGTGCGCACGCGCCTGACAAATTAGGCAGAAAATCCCCGTAAACGTACATTTGACAGTGACACATTAGACAGGCCTTCTGCTACATACATACAATAAAACAGAACCCCGCCCCCCCCCCTTCCCTCCCCACCGGCCTTGACAAGCAATACTTATTCACTCACGCTTATCTTGATAGATACACGTTATCTTTTGTTATGTTTACTTGTTTTCATTGTTTACATTTCTAGTGTCATCTGCGTTCCTTCATTCACCTAAAAATTGAATACGTAGACACGCGAAACTGTATATAGAAGCTAATTTTGCAAAACAAACGCAATTTCATGTCAGAATTTACGTGCCGAATATGCATACACTTATCTGTTGTTTGCTAAACAATGCCATTTTCAAAGATAGAAAGTTTTGGTTTTGTTTTATTTCTGCAAACACTTTGGTTATCATGACGGTTAATTTAACCAAATAAACAAAAGCGTATAGTTTAAGTATCCCCGCTGATGTGTCGCTACCTTGTAGGGGTAGAGGGGAGTTTGTGTGTTAAAATGACCTCACGAGCTATGCCGACGGTAGCGCAACAACAGGTAGGGTCTTCCATGTCGGACAAGTCAAGGGTTAAGAACCAGACGCAGTGACACAAAATCCCGTTGACTTGTCTGTAGACTGCGGAAAGTCAAAGGCTAGGAGAAGCAAACCTGTAAGCTTGTTTGTCGAAGTCGGATGTGCTGAGCCCACAGGCTTGATGAAAACAGTGACATGCAGTTCACATTATAATGTCATGTTCATAAGTCTAAGGGTGTTAGCTCATTTTGTGTGTGTGTCTTGTGCGTTCATCTCTTACTTCATCCACGTTGGGCTAATTGTGAATCTTCATGTTAAATACACTACATAGTTGTCTGTCTGTCTGTCTGTCTATCTGTCTGTCTGCCGTCTCTCTGTTTCTTTCTCTCTCACTTTTGCAAGCTTTTAGACAATTCACTTTCATAGTTGTCCGTGTGTGCTCTTTCTGTATCTCTCTCGTTCGCTTTCTCTCTCGTTCGCTTTCTCTCTCTCTCTCTCTCTCTCTCTCTCTCTCTCTCTCTCTCTCGCTCGCTCGCTCTCTCACTCTCTCTCTCAATCTCTAACTCTCTCTCTCAATCTCTCACTCTCTCTTTCTCTCAAACTTCATAATACTTCAATCCCATACTAGTCTGTCTTGTTCTATCTTTCTCTCTCTCTCTCTCTCTCTCTCTCACTTCTCTCTCTCTCTCTCTCTCTCTCTCTCTCTCTCTCTCTCTCTCTCTTTCATTCTCTCGAGCTTCATGATAAGTTGAGTTGAGTTGAGTTAAGAACCAACATCACTGCACTCAGGACATTCCCATGCGTGCTCAGTCCCCTCGTTCAACAGCCAGCGAAGAGTCATACTAATCGTTCCCATCGCTATCTGATTAAAAGTTCTTCTGGTCTTTCCTATCAGTTTTGAGATTCTTCCAGAACCCCTGCCGATCCCCCGCAATCTCATTCTATCCACATATGGGTTCTCAATCTGTTCCTCCGCCTTCTCCACCTGGTCCCACAAGCGCACGACCACCCCCCCCCCCCCCTTGTCCATAGGCAAAATACTACCAAGAGGTGCCCTCCCTGCTAGTCTATCAGCCTGTTCATTCCCTCGTACACCCGCATGGCCAGGACAAATATCTATACAATTCTCACGATCTGCGACCTCTGAAGCGACGAGAGCCATTCCACACGAAACATTCCTTTCTCCACCTTGCTAAGCATACTCTTTGAATCCGTAATGAATACAACGTGTGTTGCAGTAGTCTCCTCTAGCCACCGGAATGCCGCTGTTACTGCCTCCACCTCCATTCTCATGCTGGAGGTCGTAGTCTCATATGCCAGACTCTCCTTTTCAAGACTCGTCCATTAGCCTTTGCAATAAAGCCCCAGTCACTACGTCTATTTCTCACCACTGATCCATCGGTGTAGATGGCTATGTCACTTTGATGTGTGTTGCTCTGGATCAGCTGTTGCACTTCAAACCCAGTGCGGCCCGCTGCCCATTCTCTGCACTCACGACCCAGTGTTATTATTACATTGTGCCAGTCCCTCATGTTTTCCGGAACTTCCACCCACTCTCTTTCACGATTGATGGTCTCTAGATCACACACCTGACTTATAGAAAGTTCTGCCTGAACCATTCAGGACCTGCCTCGTCTTAGTCTATAACCCTTAACCATATCCATTGCTGCATGCAGCGGGTGATCCCTGTCTGCGGCAACTCTCAGGTACCATTGGCACCTTTCCGTCTTGACAGACGATAGTTTGGTACATTGTGCTTCAAAAAGGCTTAATAACTACGACCCATGGCGGTGGCAAGTGTGGCTGGTAAGGCCAATTCTTGCTGCAAATTTTTGCCCACAGTAGATGCATGTGAAAACATGGTCATTTCCACCATTGTGCACCATCTTACGTCTCTCACGCTCTGTGTGTGCTTTATCTGCAATCATTTTCTCTTTTGTCTTTATTCCAAAATAACTCTCAGGTACCATTTGGCCTGAAAGACCCTATGCCTATCCGTCATTGTTGGTAGCGCCAGGATATGCCTCATGCATATAATTGGTGTGTCCTTTGTGCACCCCAGGATTAACCGCATGGCAGCATTCTGTATGCGCTCCAACCTTTCAAGCTGGCTGTTTGATACTGTCAGCAGCCCCAAACCATACTCAATGACTGAAATTATTAACTGCTGAAAGAGCCTGTACAGCATCCTCTGATCTACCCCGGTTGCTGCCATAGCCCTCAATGCATTAAGTCCCCTACCAGCCTTCACCACCAAAGCCTCCACATGATCCTTAAAAGACAAACACCTGTCAAAGGTGATACCCAAGTACTTCAATTTACTCTCTCGACTAAGAGGACATCCATTCAACATAATACCTGGGACGTCTGCCTTCACGATCCGGTTATCCAAGGAGTACCACACAACCGATGCCTTGTCTGGGTTTATAATGGCCCCTGCGTCCCTGCACCACTCCGCCACCCTGTTTACCGCCACCTGTAAGCCTTTCGCCAAACTGGCCCTGTCTCTGCCCTGTCTGTACACCAGCACATCATCTGCAAATATCAAAATTCTACCCACACCTGGTGTCTCAATAGCTGCGATTTTGCTGGTGTAGACATTAAAGAGCACTGGGGAAAAGGCAGATCCCTGCGGCAACCCAGGTGCAATAGTACAGGGGTCAGAAGTCTAGGAACCCATGCGCAATGCAACAAAAGACTGCCGCAACCCATCTAACAAGGCAAGGGCAGACCTCCATGTCCAACAGTGTGTGTATTAACCGATCATACCTAACCCTGTTATACGCATCCTCCAGGTCAAGAGCTACCGCCACTGTCTCCTTTTTATCCTGGAAGCCCTCATAGACATCGAATGCAAAAGTTGCAGCATTGGCCGAGGTGTCCTTTCCCGGCCGGTAGCTCCCGAGTCCTTGGGGAAGCAAATTCCGACTTTCCAAATGTTGCTGAAGCTTGCGTGCTACTATTTTTTCGAGGACTTTGCCATACGTGTTTTGCAGGGTTATGATTCAGTATCCATTAAGTCTGGAGTGATCCTTACCTGGCTTTGGGAGGTGGACCAGGTAGCTATGCAGCCAATCGTGGGGTATTTCCGCCGTATTGATGCTTAGGTTGAAACAAAGAGCCATCTCCTCCAGTCCCCATCATTTATGTTCCTCATATGGGAGTACCTCACCCCATCCGGACCTGGCGCTGTGTCTTTAGCCCGCTTCAGTACCCGTCTAATGTCCTCCACTTTAATCTCACAGTCCTCCTTCCTAGTGACCCGTGACAAAGCTTCTCTGACGTTATCTCTAATAGCCCTATCTTGTTGATCCGCCTGTTTTAAAAATCGCGCAAGAAGAGCCTCCCCTTTGTCCTCGTCAGTTGTCATAGGTCGGTTGTTATCATCATAAACGGTGCCATGTGTACCAGGCATCACCTGTCTCTTCATCTGCCGGTGCAGTCTCCAGAATTTTCCCAATGTCACATCCCCACCGACTTCATTGATAAACTGTTCCCACTTAATCCTCTTTGCCTCAGCTGCCTGGAGTTTAAAATCCTGCACCTTTACTTGTTTATACTTTTCAGCCTCTTCCAATTCTGTGTCAACTGAATTGGTTGCTCTCCGCACCCTCTGCCAATTCCTTATGGCCGCCTTCTTTTCCCTCCATGAATTCTCGACCTCTGGTGTCCACCATGGTGGTTGGGTAAAGATTCTTCTTGTTGGTTTAGATCTTCCCTGTGATCTAAGACTCCCCAAGAGCGAAGAGTGGTCCGATCATAACTGAATGCCCTGAGAGCTCTTATAGTCCTAACTGTGCTGGACTTAGGTATCAGCACAGAACAGGGGAGGTGGTCACTTCCATGATCTCCAAGGACGCTCCATTGTATATCTGATGCCGCCTCTTGGAATACAAGCGCCAGGTCGATGGCCGTGTCAGGGTCCCCGATCATTTAGACAGACAACATCCGTTTCAAGCAAGGCCTCAGCAAGAGCAGTACCCTGTATGTTCTCTCCCGACCTGTCCCATTCCTTGGCGCGGGCGTTGAAATCACCACATATCAGATACCTGGAACCTGGGCTGTCTACTAAACCTTTAAACCAGTCCCAGTTCTCTCTGCTTATGCAAGATTCCCCACTCACATATATATTTATCAGGTTTCAGCTGTATCGGCCGATTTGTATCCGCATTCTCTGCATCTCTATACTCTCCTGACCCCACCCACTCATATCCAGTATTGAATGCTGTAACCCGTCCTTGACCACCAGAGCCTGCCCATGTCTTCCCTGCCCAGTTGGGTTGATGTAACATGTGTAGCCAGGGCACTTAAAAGAGTTCGTATTCAGTTCCTTTAACATCAGGACATCAAAATCGTAGACCAGTTTCTCCAATATTGGTCCTCGTTGCTTTGTACTACGGCAATTCCAATACCCAACCCGTACATTTTTTAATCTCAAACGATCCGTTTTCCTTCTACCCCTTCTGGATCCAGCCCTCTTCTTCCTTTTCCTTCCTCCCTCTCCCCTACATCTTTTCCTCTGCTTCATTCTCTCCCCGCTGGCTGTTGTCAAAGATATCGAGCACAAAGCACGTACTCCGTTGCTTCGGCGATAATTCTTTGTATTATTCATAGTTGGTTAGATATGACGGCAGGATATAATCGGTCACCCTAGTAGAGCCTGCCTGCTAGGGAAGGGGCAGGGGATGTCCCTCAGGAGTCCATACGCCTGGCGCCGCTCCCCCCCCCCCCGCATACCAGACGTTTCACGTTCACGACCAGCTCACCCGTGGCCATTCAGTCCTCGGCACGTTGGTCCACCTTAACTTGGAGGTTTATAATCGGAGTTTTCCATCTCCTAGATTGGCCGCTGTAGTAGCTAATGGGCCCAATCTACCCGGGAGCAAGAGGTTCCAGTGCCTAATTCCTGGCGAACACAGTAAATACATGGATACGGGGAACAAAACCAATTTCATATAATATATAACAAATAGTATATACTACATAGTTAAAGTCACTACACAACGGACAAATAACTCTCGCGGGTAGATAGTTGAGCCCCAAACAAAGCAGCGATAAATACACTCCAAACTAGTCTCTCTCTCTCTCTCTCTCTCTCTCTCTCTCTCTCTCTCTCTTTCTTTCTCTCTCTCGCGCGCGCTCCATCTCTCTCTCTCTCTCTCTCTCTTTCTTTCTCTCTCTCGCGCGCGCTCCATCTCTCTCTCTCTCTCTCTCTCTCTCTCTCTCTAATCCCATGTAATCCCCCATTGTTAGATCAATGCTACGACAGTTTTATTAATGTCTTCTGTCTATCCTTTCCTCTTTTCTCCAGCTTTTATTCCCCAGACTCTCTTGGTGTTTCTTCGTTTCGTAGAGTGTGTCTTAAGATCATCACCATCGACATCATAAAGTGTCCTGTCACATGGCATATGCGTTCCTCTCTCTCCTTCGGTCTTTTCTGTTCTGGATCCTGAAGCATCAATTCTCTCGATCTGCCTCTTCTTATTCTACCGCTTGTCTTTCCATATGTCACAGTGTTCTCCAATGCCTCTTGTCTCATCATAAAACCAAATAACACTCTTTGTCTCTTTCTTATAGGTGTACACAATGTTATACTTTCATTAGCTGCTTCCTCTTCTATCGCTTGTCTTTCAAGATGTCATCATGTTCTCCAATGCCTCTCGTCTCATCTTAAAGCCAAATAACACTTTTTGTCACTTTCTTAAAGTTGTACATACTATTATATTTTCACTAGCTTCTTCCATGTAAATTTTATTAACACAATGTTAGACATGTGGTATTTCATATTAAACACGAGAGAGACTAGTTTGTATGTATTAGGAATTTGTTATTGTTAACATTCGTGAAACATATGACAAGAATTATGTCATTGTTAATGGAATGTCAGAAACATGATTTTTCATAGTTAATACAATGTCAAACATACTACATAATGTTAACGGAATATGAATAATATGGTATGTCATAATTAACACGGTGTCGGTCATATAGTTTACACATAATTAACACATTGTAAAAGATACAATATGGTGTTAACACAATGTTAACCATAGGTATTTCATAATTACCAAGGTGTCGGTCATTTAGTTTACTCATAGTTGACAGACGATAGTTTGCAAAAGGGAGTTATGCCTTTCCATAATACAAAGCTGGGGTTGATGTTAGAGACCATGTGTCACCCATGCAGCATGATCCCTCTATCGGCCTGTCTAGTTTACTCCATAGGAAAGGTAACACCAATACGTCTGGAACAAGACAAGCTGCAGAATCCGCCGGATTAGCAAAGCAATGCTCTAACTGTCCGCCTGTCAAAGCTTCCATCCTAGACCAGTTGCTGACCAAGGCTCACAGCCTGCCATGACATTCAGTCTTTAGGTTGCATTTCCTCGCACTAGGGTAAGGCCTGTATCCTCCCAATTGCACTCTTGCGCCCAAAGCCGCTAGCACAATGTAGTGTCGAGTTTGGTGAGTGCTGCCCAACATTCAGCGCTAACAGAAAGCAGGTAGTACCGTCTACTGTCATTGGGTAGCTCAGTCGTATCTGACTAAGACCTGACACCAGCTTTTACTCATAGTTAACACATTGTAAAACATAAAGCACGTGTTTAACACAATGTTTATCATATGGTGTGTCATATTTCATAGGCGTCGATCATATAGCTTAACAATGTTGAACATACAGAATGTTGTTAAAGCAACGTAAAACAAATCGTACGTCATAATTAGCACGATGCCAAACACGTAACATTTGATATGTCATAACTAACACGATGTCAAGTATATGTTAACATAATGTCAAAAATAAAGTAAGCAATTGTTAACAAAATGTCGAACATATAGTATATCGTTGTCAACACAATATCAAACATAATATGCCATAAGTACCACGATGTCAAGTACATATTAACATAATTTCAAACATCGTTATTGTTTACACAATGTCGAATATATAGTATATCCTTACCCCGGAAGGTTAACCCGGTCAACAAATGCCCGCATAAGTCGGATTTGTCGGCCGAAAGACGCAAGTATCGCAGCTCCGCTGTAAACAGGCACAACGCAATCACGTCTGAAAAAAAAGCTTTCCGGATGAACACAGAAGAAGAAGAAGAAGAAGAAGAAGAAGAAGAAGAAGAAGAAGAAGAAGAAGAAGAAGAAGAAGAAGGAGGAGGAGGAGGAGGGGGAGGAGGAGGGGGAGGAGGAGGAGGAGGAAGAGGAGGAAGAGGAAGACGAAGGAAGAAGAAGAAGAAGAAGAAGAAGAAGAAGAAGAAGAAGAAGAAGAAGAAGAAGAAGAAGAAGAAGAAGAAGAAGAAGAAGAATATCCTTGCAACACAATGTGAAGCATATGGTATGTTGTAATTATAATTAACACGATGTCATAAGTATAGTATATGTTAACACAATGTCAAGCATATAGTGGTCAATTGTTAACACTATGTCATAAATTTGGCATATCATTATTAACACAGCGTTGAGCATAAGGTGTTGTAACTTAAAACAATGTCAAACATATGGTATATCATTGTTAACAAAATGTCGAACCTAAAGTGTTGTAATTGTAAACACAATTTCAAATAAATGTCATGTTATAGTTAACACGGCGTTAAACAAATGTCAAAGTTAACAAAGTGACAAACGGGTGGATTGTGTTCTGCCATCAGTAACACTGTGAACATGTTCTCAACCGGGAAATGAAGTACTCCCATCTGGACATACTACCGCAAGGATTGTGAAGTGTTGGGCGTTTAGATATATTAGGTTACGGCATATTGACAGTCTGTGGAAAGTTCCCTTCCTTGCCGCCCATCCATTCCAGCCAATCTCCAGAAAAGTATTACTCATGTTATGAGCTTCGGATGATCCCGGGGGGAGGGGAGGGGGAAGAAGGAGAGAATGTGGGTCGGAACTGAACCTTGTCATTGCTGTGAAGTGAATTTGGTTGATGAACAAATGAGACTGGGTAATTCCTAGAGCCGAAATGGGTTGGAAATCAACCACGCGATTATTGTGGAGTGAACTGCGTTGGTGAACAAACAAGCTTGGGGTTTTCCTAGAGCCGAAATGGGTCGAAAAATAATCCCGTCGTTACTGTGAAATGAATAGACAGGGTCGGTGAAGCAATTCATGCAACACTCGGCCATCGTGGCCCACATATCTTGTGTAGCGTTGTCAAAATCTATAACATGCTAATGTATATACACACATGTGAGCCAGGAATCTTACCAGTGTTCTTATTTTTATTTTCTACTCGACTTTTCTATCAGACTTTGACGTAAAGGACATGCTGAAGATGGGTAGGTACACTGCATCATTGTCAACTGGGTAGTTTGATATCAGCCATGCAGCTTTGTGGATGTTGGTAGTTTAGTGTCGGCAATATCACTGTGCTAATTTTAGGCAGTTTACTAATATCAGCACCGTAACATTACACATGTGAGCATTTTGTATGATCAATGTTAACTTTGCACTGTGGAAAGTTTAACTCTTAGGGCGCACGTTTTAAAACTGAAATTTTGAAAACTCATTATTTTAAAGTAAATGTCGGGTGGCTGTCGGCGTGGCTGACAGGTTTAACATGTTTACACTTTCTCTTCTGACCGCGGCGAAGTGGGTTAGATCCACACGCCATCATTGGAACTTACAAGTTGACTTCTCGTCATTGGCTGGGAGACGTTAAATTACAAGTACGTCAGAATGTGGAGAGGAACACTGGTAATAGGAAACGCTAACCTACAAAAGCAAACATCAGTCTTGTGCACTCAGAAGTAGTAGCAACCACTATAGTGCGTTCACAAATGTTTGCCCCCGTATAAAAACTCATAACTCAGTAACCAATTGCCGGGAAATGAACAGATTTAGCATATACCCTTATCATTATGTACACCCAACAAAATATTTTTTGTTCTGAGGTTGTACAGCAGATCTCAATATGTGTCTATATGCGGTATATAATTTGCGGGTCAGTAATGAATAGTATATTATGAAATGGATTACTTCTATACATGTAAATATCAGTGTTCAATCATGAATATACTCTGTGGTGCACGTACATTTCCTTATGAGAAGCACATCACACACTGGAACGGAATTGTTCATATGTTACCAGAATTGACGTGTTTTACTGTAAAACATGTTTGTTAGCGTGAATTCAATATGTTTCCGCCAAAACATCAAAGAAATTTAGCCGCTTTCTATGATTTCAGTTACCTCAAAGACACATTCCTTGGGAGTGAGTAAATATTAGACCGTAGGAAACATTGCATAACGATGCAAGAGATACTTTTTAAAAACTTGTGAAACATTTGTGAACGCACTATAGTAGTAGTAGCATCTGTGTGCACCAGACACGAGTTCAAGGCGAGCGTACTAAAACAAAATCAAGTCACTTTCGAGTCTTGTTTAGTAATTGTGATTTGAAGTTCACTGTTTGGGATCGATTTACAAGTAAACATACCACCACACGTCAGTAAACAGATGACTGAAAGTGACATGGAGAGATAAACATCGTGATAGAATAAAACAAATATAAAACCTTTTTAAATGCATCTGGTGGATGCGGTTATTATACGCAATGAGAAACTAGGTTTGGAATTTAATTGTAAGAAAACAGAGATCATGGTCGCCTCCAAGAAGAAAGAAATACTATATTGTAACATCCAAGTATAACTATCTCCGAACCTGATGCAAGATGCTTTGCAGAGATTAGAGCAAGAATTGCCATGGCAGAGGTGCCCTTCTGCAAAATGGAAAACATACTTACCAACAAACAGTTGTCAACTGCAGTGAGAAAAAGAGTGTTGAAGTGCTATATAGAACCCATATTGTTGTATGCGTGTGAAACATGGACAATTAACAGACAAGCTGAAAAACATCTAATGGCGGTGGAAATGTGGTTTTTGAGACAAAGCAAGAATACCCTGAACTGACAGAAAATCAAAAGAGACAGTCCTTCAAGAGACAAATGGAAAACGGAGATTGATTGGAGAAATTAGACGTAGACAGTCAAGATATTTTGGACATGTTATGAGGAGAAACGGACATGAAAATTTAGTGACAACTGGCAAGCCTGAGGGGAAGAGAGCAAGAGGAAGACAAAAGAATACATACCTAGACGGATTGGCAGCATGGCATGGACGGGACAAGAACACAGACCTGATTCACGACTCTGGTGACCGTGTGAGATGGCTACCCACGACGGACCACGCCTGTCGGCATTGCACTTGATGATGATGTCATGCATTAAGGCGTAGTGGGTATAAGGTGTTAGACACACATGTCATATACCAGTCGGCGCTAGGTGAAAGCGGTTTCACTATTACGTCACGCCTAGTTCGAAGTCACGCTCTGGAGCTTTGGAAGCCGACAGCTTTGCGTTGATTTGCAACCATGGTATGAACGTCGGCTGTTCAGAAAGAAACGCAAACTACCGAACGTAAAATATACTAGAAAATAATAATTAGGTAATAAATTATGGGGTTTATTGAAACGAGTATTTGGTTTGTTGCTACTCCCATTTGAATATTGCACACAAGCAACAATCAGTCTGTTGTACCAACTACACTACTGAACTAGGAAATGTAAACTTGCAAAGAAATCAGCCAAACAATTCTGGAGTTGACTGCTACGTTCTGCAAACTTTGTTGCAACGTTCTGTAATGAACATGCAGCTAACTTAATGCAGAATTGCTCATTTGAGTAATTTGTTAATGTTGAATGGCTCAAGTTAGTAGTTTATATATGTCATAAATGTACGCCTTTATTTGATCAGTTTATTGTATCAGCAATATAACGTACGTTGTTCGAGTAGTTTAGTATGCTAATTGTACTTTACTTCATGTGCATAACTTTACATTATGTACGTCACTTTGCAGTTGCATATTTTAATAATTGCATTATAACTTTGTTACTTTCAACATTGTTTCATTATAGCACGTTAATTATTTCAGAGTTCAGTATGATTTCGGTGTTGGTAGTTTAAACAACATAATTTAACATTTATCATTTGGGCATTTTAATATTAACAAGTTAATTTTACTCGTCACGTTCGAGAGCTTTAACATCCACAGGTTAATTATACGTTTCTCATTGCAGTAGTTTAATGTCAATAAATTAATTTAACTTTTTTTTCCATATGGGTAAATTATATATCGATAAATTAACTTTTCTCATTTTGGTAGCTTAATATCGACAAGGAAATGTAACGATTTTCATTTAGGTAATTCAAAATCAAGAATGTAATTTAACGTTTCTCATTTTGGGTATTTTAATAGCAACAGCAATTTGCAATTTATATATGTCTGCTACTTTATTTGGTTAACTTAAAAACATTAATGCAGTCGTGTAAGTTGTGATAGTCTAGTAAAAGACAGGAAACAGAAAACGATCGTTGCGGCATTTGTTGCGGAATTTGTTGCGGAATTTGTTGTGGCATTTGTTGCGGCATTTGTTGCAGTATTCTTTGCGGTATGTGTCCCATTGTTGGTCTTGATGGTGAGTTTTAGAAGGACTGGCGCTTAAGTTTTCCAATCCCAAACAACTCACCACGTATGGTCACGTCTTTCCATAAATCCCAACCTTCGTTGAGCATTCTTTTATTTCTCGTATTGTTGTTACATTTTGCAAAAACAATACTAAAGAAAGCTGACGTCCCCTGTGACAATTTCTACTGTGTACTTCTTCTTCTTCTGTTCTGTTGTTCTGTCTTATTCTTATGTCATGTTTTTCTGTCCTGTTCTTCTGTTCTGTTCTGTTTTTGTGTTCGTTAAATAAATGTATACTTTTTGCCTTGAAAGTTAATGATAGCCATCATTTTTCTTATGGCTGGTTAATCTGTTGTCCATTTTATCTTAGTTAGAAGTTTCTTCTGTTTTATAAGTTGTGCTTAAATAATTTTCTTGTAGTAATCCACTAAAGTTTGCAAGTCTATCTTGTTTGCTTGTCTAGTTTAGTAACAGCACCACAGATGCATCATTCGTGGTATTAACATCAGTATCACAACCAAACACTGATAACTGTATATTCAAAGAAGAAGTCAAACTGATATACTAATTTAGACAGAACAGTACCCTGGTGTTTCAATTTATGTATTATAAAAATGTCGTGTATTATTGCGTTCTACGTCATATATGTTGAAACATTCCAGATACTTAGCATTTGTACCACAACACATACATACATTGGCACCTTGCCGTCTTGACAGACGATAGTTTGTGCTTTAAAAAGGCATAATAACTTTTAACTATGGCGGTAGCGAGTGTGACTGATAAGGCCAATTTGCGCTGTAAATGTCCGTTCACAGTGGGTGCATGTGAACACGTGGTCATTTCCACCATCATGCACCATCTTACGTCTCAAACGCTTGGTGTGTGACTTTTCTGCAATAATTTTCTCCTTTGACTTTATTCCATTTCTGATATTTGCCCTCCATGCAACACGTTCAGCGGCGACTTGCTCCCAATGTGCATTATCAATGCCTGTATCAATCATGTCCCGCTTACACACATCTTTGTATCGTAGTAGAGGCCGACCCTGCGATCTCTTACCCATCTGTAATTCACCAAAAAAGATATCCTTTGGTATTCTACCATCATCCATCCGCCTAAGATGTCCTATCCATCTAAGTCTACGAAGACTGAGCATGGAATAAACTGTCACACAACCTGATCTTTCCAATACTTCAGTATTTGTGATTTTGTCTTGCCACTTAATACCAAGAATTCTTCGCAGACACCGCATATGAAAGCTGTTTAAATTGTTCTCTTGGTGTGAGTAAGTTGTCCAGGTTTCACTGCCATAGAGAAGAGTACTAAGGACACAGGCTTGATAGACAAGGACTTTTGTTTTGGCAGTAAGCTTCCTGTTCTCCCAGACTCTTTTTCTTAACCTGTTCATTGTTGTTGCTGCCTTACCAATCCGGATGTTGATTTCCTGATCTAGGGATAATTTGCTATTTACCACCGATCCTAGATATGTAAAATGGTCTACTATCTCTAGTTCGGCGTCGTCAATAAAGATTGATGGTACCCCATGTGCACCTTGTGACATAATCTGTGTCTTCTTTTTGCTAATTGTTAAACCAAATTCAGAACAAGCATTGGAGAATGCAGATAGTAGACATTGCAATTCTTCCTCAGAGTGGGTCGTAACTGCAGCATCATCTGCAAAAAGCAACTCTCTGATCAGTACCCTCCTAATTTTGGTCTTAGCCTTCAATCTCTGAGCATTGTAGAGGCCGCCATCTGAGCGTGAGTGAATGTATATACCACCATCCTGATCACGAAATGCATATTTCAATAGAAGTGAAAAGTATATTCCAAAGAGGGTGGGAGCTAGTACACAACCTTGCTTAACTCCACTCTTGATTTCAAATTCTTCAGAAGTTGCACCATCAAACTTGATTATACCCTTCATGCCTGTGTGGAACGATTCCACAATGGACAGAAGAGTTGGTGGGCAGCCAATCTTCTTTAGTGCCTTGAACAGACCCTCACGACTGACCAAATCAAATGCCTTTGTGAGGTCGATGAAGGCAATAAACAGTGGTTGATTCTGTTCACGGCATTTTTCTTGCATTTGTCGCAATGAGAATATCATATCAGTGGTAGACCGGTTCTGTCGAAAGCCACACTGTGATTCGGGGTAGACTTGATCTCCTAGGACTTGAAGTCTGCGCAGAACAATTCTGGCAAATACTTTTCCAACAATACAGAGAAGTGAGATACCCCTATAGTTGTTGCAGTCGCTCCGATCGCCCTTGTTCTTGTACAGTGTTATGATGCTTGAATCTTTGAAATCCTGTGGGACTTGTCCTTCACGCCAGCATAGCTCTATTAGCTGGTGGATCTGTATAGTGAGTGTGTCTTGCCCACTCCTGATAACCTCTATTGGAATCCCATCCTTACCTGGAGCCTTGCCAGATGCAAGTTCATTTATAGCACACTTAACTTCTGTTATGGTGGGAAGTGTGTCCAGGTGGTCAAGAGTTGGTAGAGCCTCTAAGGCGTTGAGGGCATTATCCGCTAGTTTGGTCTCACTTGAGTAAAGCTCCAAATAGTGCTCTACCCATCTGTCCATCTGCTGTTTCTTATCAGTGATGACTTCTCCAGTCAAGGTTTTCAATGGTGCACTTCTTTTGATCACTGGACCACAGGCTTTCTTTATTCCTTCATACATGCTTCTTATGTCTCCCTTATCACTTGCGATTTGAATGGACTCACATAACTTGATCCAATAATCATTTGCACACTGCCTGGCAGCCTTTTGCACATCCTTCCTAGCTTGCCTTAGCTCACTCAGAGTGTTACGCGTTGGTCTTTCCTTGTTTCTTAAGAGAGCTTTCTTCTTCTTATCAATCAAGGGCTGCAGAGTCTCGCTGTTGGCCGCAAACCAGTCCTGCCTCTTATGATCCACAGTGCCGTAAACCTTTACGGCAGTTTTACAAAGAGTTTCCTTAAGTTTATTCCATTTATCATTTACTGTACAATTTTCTGGTGTATCAGTGAAAGCGTCTTCAAGTTGCTGTTGAAACTGAAAGCACTTTTCAGGATCATGAGTGTTAATAATATTAATCCTGGGGCTAGATTTGTGTTTAGCTGTGTAGATTCTCTTTGGTCTCAGTCTAACCCTTGCAACAACCAAAGAATGATCCGTATCACAGTCAGCACTGTGGTAACTACGAGTCAATGATATATGGTTCAGATGTTGTCTCCGTGTGATGATGAAGTCCAGCTGGTGCCAATGGCCGGATCTTGGATGTTTCCATGTGACCTTATGCATCTCTTTTGTTTTAAAAAAAGAGTTTGTAATACATAGGTCATTACTGGTGCAATGCTCCAGCAGCCTTTGCCCATTTTCATTCATGCGACCGATGTTGTATTTTCCAAGGCACACTGGCCATGAACTCGAGTCCTTGCCCACACGAGCATTGAAATCACCGAGCATATAAATGTAGTCGGATTTTGGAACTGCCTTGATCACAGAGTCTAACTCTTCATAGAACAAATCCTTCACATCATCAGAGGAATCGAGTGTCGGTGCATATGCAGTAATAATGGTGGCAAACCCACAAGAGGTTGCCAAGCGCAGGGATAATAGTCTTTCATTTCCTCCTGCTGGAATTTCAATCATTCCCAGTAGTGAATTCTTCACTGCAAAGCCCACACCGTGTTGCCTTTTTTCTGCCTGCCCTTTACCCTTCCAGAAAAAGGTGTAGTTGTTTTCCCTGAGTGACCCTTCCTCAGCGAGGCGAGTCTCCTGCAGGCCAGCAATATCAATGTTAAGACGATTGAGTTCGGCATCAATCACAGCCGTTTTTCTCACATCGTCAATATTGGTCAAGTCAGTGGAAAATCCTGGACACATGGTTCTCACGTTCCAGGTTGCAAGCCGTAGCTTGAGGTTTCTATTTATATTTTTGTTTGTACCTGGTGCATTGGTTTTACAGCCTGCGATTCAGATTTTGTCCTAGCCCCAAGCACCCATTGAAGCAGGCAGGCTGTGGCGGATCAGCACCCAATTGGCTGGGGGATGCCCAGCTTGAGGCGGGCGGTAGCTGATCAGTGACACCTATAGGTGTCTCCCACCGCCAGAGGCAACGCGTGGCGCCCCATGTCTACGCCAACTGACAAGGACTTATAACCCGTAACAGTTGCCTCTCGCTTTGATTCCGAGACCAGTTAAGACCAGGGATGGAGTTATTGCCTCTCCATAGCACAAAGCCTGGGCTAAAATTGTACCACAACAACGGACTGATAATCCTGTGGTAAGGTATTATTATAGAATATAGGACTTTGGTGTCTAGGGGAATATGGGTCCTGGACTCGAGATTTTCAGATACGTTCTTCTAGTCCTCTTCCTTGTTGTATTCTCCAGACAACTAGACTTACGGCTCTATCTTCATAAGGATGAGAAGATCACAGTCCAATTCACCCTAATAAGACTAATCCCCTGGAGAAGAAATTGAGAGTCAGGTCAGTTGCCCTAGCCTTCAAGGGAAAAAGATCCTCTATCTGAAGTAATAGGCTAAGTGCGTTCGACCTCCCCACAGTAACTCTCACTCCTTAAATAAATTCAACAGTGCCATATATTAACACAATAACCTTACGTTATAACAATTTTCACAAGACAGTAAGACCACTTCTAGTCTAACTATGTCTTTTAATGTACTGTAACTATGGGTTATGAGCATTCTAAAATATCTGCCTTCCTAAATCAACAAACATGATAACAAAATAAACCATCATCAAACAGTACACAGTGCATAATCAGATTCAACAACCCATTTCCCACCAAGCCAATCAATACCAATATATGGAATGGTTGTACATCATTTCATCACATAATACATGTTAGTTAGTTAGTTAGTTAGTTATCAGTTGGGGTATCTTCGTTGCACTCCGGACATGTCCATAGGTGCTCAGATCCTCCCCCCAGCATATGCATCAGCGTCCAGTGGCTAATAGTGCCAGTTCTGTGTTGGTTGACGAGGCGCTTTGTTTTCCCGATGTACATAATACATGTACGCGACTATAACTTCATTAACTACATGTGTAGTCCATTCACTGGTATAGGTTGTTGATTGATCATTCTCCTCACTACTCCTGTGATATGTCACTCCTGAAACGTAAGAACGAGGTACTGTCTACCCAACACTGAGCTTGATACTCCACTGAACCTAAGCTCCATTATACGCACATGATACATCTTTACTACCATGTCTCTGCTATAAAGCCTTCCATCTATGAAGGGTGGCGGGGGGGGGGGGGTTGCTCCTTCTTGATGTACCTTACAAATAGATATAACACTGTCGTATAGTTCCTCTGACTGGATCATCTATAAGAAATGGGGATGCTGGAATATTGCAGTGTAATCCGATTGCGGGTGGAACATAACAGATAGACGTAGGCATTGTCTAAGATTTTCTCCCGCCATGCGATGATGATGATACACGATGATGACGTCGGCATTTTTCCTAGGTGCTCTCTTCTCTTGTAGAGGTCTTGAGATTTACGTGAATCTGCATTTGAAATGGTAATTCTACCAATGGCGGCTTAGCTCTCATGACATTAGCTCATGGAGTCAGGACTAGGTAAAGGGCAGTCTGTAAGGCTAGTTGTAAGCATTCGAGCGGCAAATCCAATTACGTGTAAAGTTCCTACTCCTCGGCGACTGCAAAGGTAGAATCCAAAACATGTCTTGTATGACGTGGATACAATGTAGGAGTGCCGTCTCCGTTTCAGCCACATATAGAAGCTTGATCTTGCACCCGTTTACATGTATTTTAGTGTTCCTAGACCGATGCTCTACAGACGAATTGAGTGGTTTAATGATATCCACTCCTCTGTACTAGCTCTTGTCTTTAGCTGCACAGCACCCGTAATCTCTTCCATAGGTAATTAGTTGTATATAGGACAACTACTGCCGTTATTCCTCAATTGTGTAATCCACTTAACCCATGCTTGGGATCAGTAACCACCTAAATAATCAATGCTTGAGATTCAAGGTATGAAAGGGGGAGAACCCATAATTGACTCTCCAGTTGTCGTTGGCAATTCTAAGATGAATTGTTTCCAGTTTCAAGCACCACCGTGGAATACGTTATCCACATAAAGTATGGCTTCGATTCCATCTGGCTACCATACTATTTAGGTCAATGTTATCCTCCTTCCAAACTGTGCGTTCCTTCATGGCCTTTAAGAGGAAAAAACAAACACACGAATGTATATTTGACAGCGTATCAATTGTCTATGTAACTTACACACACACACACACACACACACACACACACACACACACACACACACACACAGAGAGAATAATTAAAAAATATAGGAATGGGGAAGGGGTGGCGTTCCCACCTTTACCTCTCTGTGAATTAAGTTGTCCCTAACCCCAATTGACGAGGGGGGGGGGGGGTTGTTATTGTCTGTAACCTAGCCGTACGCTGGCCTGGGTTTTCCGTGACCACTCCATCTACTGACGTTACCAATTGTCACAATACGACAAGATAAGACACCCAAACAAACACAGACACCACGAAATACATATTCTCACGGCACATGGGACACACCCAAACATATGAGACAACCCATATAATCTTGCTCTAGAAAAAATGTTGTAATCACCCACGGAACCTGGGTCCACCCTCCTCCCATTTCCCTCTTGTAGCAAGGGGGGGGGGTCAAATATCTTCTTCTGGTAGCATCAAACACGGCACGATTTCACTGCCTATAAAATCATGGTCACTTATGCGTCACACGAATTAGCCTTGCTGACACTGCTAGACAGATGCGGCACATTTCCTGGAGACACAGAGTGTCCACTTCTCGTCCCTATGATATTACACTCATAGACAAAACATCACACCAATTTCCCTGTCTATTCTTTAAACAGGTTACAACATGATTCACACACGATATGTAGGTTTACATGTATGAATATAAAAATGCACCCTTGAGTACACAAGTGTTTACTAAAGGTCTTAGCAAAGACAGTTCCCTAATTCTAGAGAATCTGGGTTCAGATATGAATCAGAGTGAACAGACTGTTCTTGCATTCAAAAGGCATATGATAGTGGGAATAGGTTTTCCCTACAGATATTAGCATCATAGCAGGATAATAATGTAAGCATAGAAACCAGTAGAAGTGGTAGAGACACTATTTCTGCAGAAACCAAAGTCAGGCTATCTTTTCAAGAAATAACTTTGTCGTTATCATCTTCAACAAATTTTACATCAAATACATATATTCTATTTAAAATAAAATACAGGTATTACATTCAAAAAAGCTTTATTAGCTTAACATAGCCCCCGGAAGGCACAGTTAGGTAAAAATGCTTCCCTTAACGAACTACATCTTGACTTGATTGAGATTTAAAATTCAAGTGCCAATATCTGGCTTAGCCTCGGGTTAAATAGCCCCGCTAATTTATCTATTTTTAGCTAACGGAGGTACATTTCCCTTTGTTCGCGGCGGTAAGACATTATACGTCACCTTTTAAGGAGATGCTAAACAACCGAGTGAAACGTCATTTCTGAGAAACGTTTTCCTGCAACCATGTATGCACTGTCTGCAAACTGTTCGAGAATGTCTGCCATGCTACAAATCCTATAGTCAAAAAAGCAGTAAAATATATGTTGTCCTAGCCAGAACAGTTCAATGATATGTCAATGTATGTATTCTAAACAAACATGTCCTGCAGTACTGTGCTTTATGTGACATATATGATAATTCCAGATACTTAATATTCATACTCATACACCCTTTTTACCTGGCCATGCGGGAGTGCGTGGGGGGGGGGGGGATAGAATGGCAGGGAATGCGCATCTTGGTGGTAGATTACCTATGGACAGGGAAGAGGTGGTCGGGCGCATGTGAGACCTGGCGGAGAAGGCGGAGGAACAGATTGAGAACCCCTATGTGGAAAGAATAATATTGCGGGGAGGCGGCACTGGTTCTGGAAGAATCTCAAAACTGAGATGGAAGACCAGAAGAACTTTCAATCAGATAACGGTGTGAACGATTAGTAGGATGACTCTTCGTTGGCTGTTTAATGAGGGGACGGAGCGCGAATGGGAATTTTCTGGGTGCAGTGATGTCGGTTCTTAGCTCAACTCAACTCAACACAACCACTCACTGATAATCGTATATTCAAATAAGAAGCCAAAGTTATATAATAACCAAATCAAAACGGAGTATTTATGTTTTAAAGTATGTACTGTAAACCATGGTGTGTAGTATTGTTCTTTATGTTACGGTGATGTGAGAAGAAACATTTCGAATTCTTAACATCGGGATAACAACCACGCAATCACCGCCCTAAATAAAATTTGGGCATGTCAACATTTTAACGTGATTTTGCATAAATGAGAACTGCTAAATCCAAATATCACATTTATTTCTGTGGCAGCTCTAGTTCTTTTTTTTTTTTTTCTTTTTTAAAGATACCGGCATTTGTGTATTTAATTAAAATTATTAAGGTATTTTCTGTATAAGGCTCTGGAAAAAAAAAACTATTTGGATCTAGTCTCTTACAGAATGAAACTGCTTGTTTACTTACAGTTTCAGCTTTCCAAAAAAAGCTCCCAAGAATTGCTTTTTTTAGGATTTTAACCCACTGCATGTGTGTTGGTATGCTAGTTATTACACTTCTAACGTATCATCATCTTCAAGAAGAGCATGTTTTCTTTCACCGTATTCATTATGTTATGTTTGTGGAGAGTACACTTTGAAAAAAGAACATATGAAGCATATTACTGTGTTTTGTGAAAAATGCTTACTTTGCTTGCTTTAAAGTAAAACTATGTGACCAGGACAAGTCTAGGGCTCATCATATTGTTCGCAAAACATGTGTTGAATACCTGCGACAGTGGACTTGGAAAAGAATATGTTTAAAATGTGGAATTGAAATGGTCTGGAGAGAGCCCAAGAACCACTGTGCTGACTGTTATTTCTGTGTTGTCAATATTAAAGGAATTAATGGGGGGGGGGGGGGGGTGGGGGGAACCACAAAACAACTGGAATTATCCAGATTTAGATTCTGCTAGGCGACCTGTTCCACACGGAGATGACACACAAATTCCAGCTTTCAGTCAGATTTCGGATTCACTGCTAGAACATGAGATAGCAGTAGCATGTAGAACGACAAGTGACGGTGTTAGTGATTTCCAATGTGATTTTCCAGCTGCTCCACGCTTGACCAGCGTGAACTGAATGATCTAATCTGAGATGTCCTAGGAATCTTCAGAACATTTGGCTTCAAGATTAAAAGGGAAAAAAATACTGATTGCTGAAAGAAATGTTATAATTTATGGCAGTAGAGAGCAAGGTTTTCTTCTATTCTTTTGTAAAGAAAACGTTCTTGTGTTTTTTTGTACTAATGTCTTGTAAACAAAATGCTAGTGATACGTTATACACCAGATTTTTCATTGACAGCTCTAAAAGAAGTTTGAAAGGTGTTCTCCTACACAATGGTAACACGTATGGCTCAATTCCAATTGCTCATTCTACTACAATGAAGCAGTATGCCACAATAAGCACAGTTATGGAAAAATTGAAGTATTTAGAACATAACTGGATGGTTTGTGTAGATTTGAGAAAAACGATGAACGTCTTGCTTGGCTAGCAAAAGGGGATTAACCAAATATATATGGTTTATGTGTTTGTGGAATGGCAGGGCAAAAGATACACACTGGATAAAGAAAAGAAAATAGATATAGTCAATAAGATCTCATTGACTGAAAAAGTCTACTACCACCATTGCATATAAAGCTTGGCTTGATGAAGCAATTTTTTAAGGCACTGAACAAAGACGGTACCCGTTTCCGATATTGATTATCCATCCATCCATCATGTGCCATGCCGATTAGCGTGGGAGGTCATGTTCTGCCATCTCACTCGATCACCAGAGTAGTGGATCAGCTTCGTGTTCCTGTTTCGACCATGCCACGTGGACAAGCCATCCAGGTATTTACTTCTCGGTCTTCCCCTTGGTGGCTTCGTTTCGATCTTGCCAGACGTCACCAAGTTCTCCAAGTCACTTCTTCGCATAGGCCCAAAACAAATGTGACTGTCTACGTCTAATGACTCTAATCAGTTTACGATCTTCATTTGTTTCTTGAAGGACTTGTTCATTTGAGCATAGACAAACTTAACGCTGGAATGTTTGATGCACCCCAAATTAGAAAGTTAATAAACGATCAACAATAATAGTTGGTAGTCAGGTCTTAGTCAGATATGAGTGAGCTACCGTATGACAGTAGACAGTACTACCTGCTTTCTGTTAGCGTCGAGTGTTGGACGGCGCTTACCAAACCCGACACCCCACATTGTGCCAACGGCTTCGGATGGAAGAGTACAATTGGGAGGGTAAAAACCTTATCCTGGTGTGAGGAAATGCAACCTAAAGACAAAGTGTCATGGCAGGGCAGACCAGGCCCTAAGCCTTGGTTGGCTGCTGGTCTAGGATTGAAGCTTCGACCGGCGGATAGTTAGAGCATTTCTTTGCTAATCCGCCAGCTTCTGCAGCTTGTCTTGTTCCAGATGTATAGGTGTTACCATTCCTCTGGAGTGAACTGGGCAGGCCGAGAGAGGGATCATGCTGCATGGGCAACACATGGTCTCTATATTTTAGCCCAGGCTTTGTGCTATGGAGAGGTATAGCTCCATCCGTGGTCTTAACCGGTCTCGGAATCAAAGCGAGAGGTAGCTCGGAGATTGGGGTGGGGGGCAGGACCAGAGTTGGGATGATGCTGGTCAGAGAGGTGCTTTTTTTTGCAGCTAATCTTGCAATTGCGACCCACTCTGAGGAAGAGTTACAACATCTGATGTCTGCATTCTCCAATGCTTTTTTTAAAATTTGGTTTAGCGGTTGGCAAAGGGAGAACACAGATTGTGTCACAGGGTGCACATGGGGTTGCATCGGTCTTTACTGCCGACGCTGAACTGCAGATTTTGTACCATTTTGCATATCTAGAATCGGAGGTGGATGGCAGGTTGTCCCTGGATCAGGAAATCGGCATCGGAATTGGTGGGGCAGCAACAGCGGTGGGCAGGTTGGCGGGGGTGGGGGGCGGAGTCTGGGAGAACGGTAGGCTTACTGTCGAGGCAAAAGTCCTTGTCTATCAAGCCTGTGTCCTTGATGCTCTTCTTTGTGGCAGTGGGGCCTTATCGGCCTGCTCACACCGGGAGTGACGTTTGGACAGCTTTCATATGCGGTGACTGCGAGGAATGCTTTGGTATTGGGTGGCAGGACAAAGTCGCAAGTACTGAAGTATCGGAGGGGTCGGGTTGTGTGACGGTTTGTTCAATGCTCGATCTCGTAGACATAGATGGATGTGACGCGTTGGGAGGATGGATGATGATGATGGAGTGCCGAGGGACATCTCTTTTTTTTTGTGTGTGGTGAGTTACAGATGGGTGGGAGATCTCAGGGTCGGCCTCTGCCACGATACAGAGATGTGTGTAAGTGGGACATGATTGATACAGGCATTGATAATGCACATTGGGAGCAAGTCGCCACTGAACGTATTGCATGGAGGGTAATGGTATAAAGACAAAGGAGAAAATGATTGCAGATAAGTCACACACCGAGCGTGCAACACGTAAGATGGTGCATGATGGTTGAAATGACCATGTGTTCACATGCATCTACTGTGGACGAACATTTACAGCGCGAATTGGCCTTATCAGTCGCATTCGCTACCTCCATGGGTTGTAGTTATTATGCCTTTTTGAAGCACAATGTAACCAAATGTATCTGTCAAGACGGCCAGGTGCCAATGAATGAATGAAACGATCAACATTTAATTGATTCGATAAACATAGCAGAGTCAACAGCCTCGTCATCATTTTGTTTTTTTAATTGTGCACAACTTTCTGGGTACATTTAAAGCAGACATTTATTCTGAATTAGTTGAAAACTTTCTGTCGATTTTTGTATAAGCTTGGATGCGACATGAGCATAAAACTGCACTACCCCCATAACCATTTACATTTTATTTCCCGAGAATCTTGGCGATTTTAGTGATGTACAAGGTGAAAGATTTCACAAAGATATAAAAACAATGGAAGAGAGATACCAGAGCTTTTGGGATGCCCACATGATGACAGATTACTGTTGGAACCTTAAGCGTGACATATCACATTCCATGAAGTCCTCTACAAGAAGCTTTTTGCGTCTTTACTATAAATTTTTAAAAATGTTAGTGATACAGTTTTAATACATCTTTGGTGTTTTATATGAAGGTAATATATGCACTGTAATTACATATAATATGAATGCAGGTTACAGTCAAAATGCCACTGATGGTACCTAACTGTAGGTTTGTACATAACAATTTCATTAGGGACATTGTTAGCTATCTCTAAAGTTAGAGGTGATAGAAAAAGTCTTATTACATTTTTTGAATCAACAACACAAAACTACACAAGAACAGCTATAAAAGTTAAAGCACCAAAATGTGTGTAAACCAGTGTTATAATGGATATTCAAAATAAGTAGTCAAACTGGCTATATTTCCCAGCTCGAACAACACACTAGTTTTTCAATGTATATATTTTTTAAATGTCGTGTTATAAAGTGCTTTATGTGGCATTTATTAAGGTATGAACATTTCAGATAATTGTCATAAACTTCACAACCACACACTGATAATCGTATATTCAAAACAAGCTGTCAAATTGATAGTTTAGTTTAGTTGACGGATCAATATAACGGCAAACGGGTGTAACCCATAAGTACTCCATTCTACTCCTAACTCGAGCCTGCGTCCGGAGAATCTCAGCTCAGTGTACGAACTCTGTTGCACCGGCGAGGATCCTGAGATACTTTGGATATATTTTTAACTCGAAATTTTGCCCGAGTAGCGCCATTAGGCTACTCTTTTTCGATTTTCAACTACCAAGGGAATTTCTGTACGTGCGCAACACACGGTCATCCGATATCACTACCTAGAGACCAGGGGGAATTTTGTTACTAGAAGTCCACGTAAAATATCCCGGCCCTCACCGGAGCTTGAACCCAGGACTTCCAGCACTCGAGCCATACAGTACAATTCGTCTTTCTTACTTTACTCTGTATCTCCTGTTGGGGCATAGAAACTCAACCAACTTACTCCAAGTCCACCTTTCCTTAGCATGTCCTCCCTATATTATTAATTTCTGTTTCTACATCTCTTCTCCGTGTATGCCTTTGTCTCCTCTATTTCTTTGTACATGAAAATTTCATACAAATGTATTTCTATTTATACCATTTTCAGGTTATCTCAATGTATGCCCTATCCAGCGCCAACGTCTTTTCTTCTCGCTTTGTTCATTGGTATAGGTTTTGTTAACTATAAGAGATCCATATTTATGATTCTGTCCTACTATGTTATTCCTTTTCTTTTGTGCCGGCTCGGTGCGAACTGCTTACGGACGCAGTAGTAGTAATATAGAGATTTTTGCACCAGGTTTTCAGAAGCGGCTCCTCAGGTTTCTCGATTGCTCCAACTTATATGGCCTAACAAATTTATTGCTGTGTAGAATTAATTTGGTGTTAATTATTTTTTGGTTATTAGTTTGTTTGTTTGTTTGTTTGTTTGTTTGTTTTTTTTTTTTTTTTTTTTTTTTTTTTTGTTTTTTTTTTGCGATTCTCGATGGCGACATCTAGTGGGTCTTATTAAATAGCTTGACGTATGACATCGGGCTCCGTGCGGAGCATAATGTAGTTTTCGACGCATATTTGCGGGTCCTAGCCTTAGGATCGATAGTGATGGGTATGTGAAAAGTGGCCGTTATCGATGTTTTTAAAAGTGGCGGGGTATTTGAAAAGGTGGGCATGGTGTAATGTCAGAAGCGTTGTAGAAAAATCATCGTCATACACAGGGTTTGGGTTATGGGTTAGGATTACGGTTTAGGGTTAAAGGTTAGGGTTACGGGTCAAAGTTAGGGTCTTTCAGTAGTGTGTGTGTGTGTGTGTGTGTGTGTGTGTGTGTGTGTGTGTGTGTGCGTGCGTGCGTGTGTGCGTGCGTGCGTGTGTGCGTGCGTGTGTGTGTGTAATACATAATAGTTAAAAATAAGAAGTAAACATTAACATTTTAAAACAACTAAAAAATTAACAATTCGAAATCAAAGTATTACAAAATTCATGCATTAAAATGTTTTTTTTTTAAATTAAAAATTGAAAAATTAAACAATGAAACAATAACAAATTAACATATTAAAAACAATTTTAAATTTTAAATAAAAGATGGTCTGCATGGACAACACATGTCTTTACAATTCAGCCTAGGCTTTGTGCTACAGAGAGGTATAACTCCATCCCTTGTCGTACTGCCATGGGTTGTAGTTAGTATACCTTTTTTATAGCACATTGTAACAAACTATCGTCTGTCAAGACGACCTGGTTAAAGGGAGTGAGTGTCTTTTATAAGTTAGACAATTGTACCGATGCATCGCTGGCAGAGCTTCTTTTTGCCTTTGTCATTCATGCCTACCTTTGCCGACTATATTGCCAATGCTTGCTCGTTGCTATTGGTTATTCTTTCCACTATTATGAAATTATGAAGCTTATTTTAATAATTTCAATTATACTGATATTGTGTTCTCATTTAACCCGTATTGCTCTTTCTTATTTATAACTGCTTCTGGTAATTATTGTTCTATAATGGTTAGTAATATAAGGTTATTATTGCTATTGTCCTGTTTGCTTATAATTACAATTTGTTATAGCTTTTAAAAGTCTGCTTAATGTTTTTATTATAATCTTTGTTTCTCGCTGTTTTATTGTCTTTTGTTGCTATTATTAGCATCGTTCCTCCCGTTACTGTTGGTGTTATTATTATTGTTGCCTTCTGTTTTATCACATTAATTGGTACTTAGTAATTGGGTTTAATTTTTGAGTCTTCTATTCAGTAGCAAGAAGATAATATTGAAAAATAACTATTGGGAACAACTCTCCCTTTAATGTAGTAGGACAACAGAAATGGATAGATATGACAACTATGCATTTAAAAGCACAAACCACATAGTTTAAGGTAATGGTACTGTTTTGGTAGTGATTCATTAGTTTAATAATATCTTTAACTTATTATGCTTTTTGTTAATGATAATTTTAGTTGTTAAGCATTTGTAATTATTTTTGCTAACGATAGTTTTGGGAAATTATACTTTTCCTTATTAATAGTATAAGGTAATAATAGTTTTGATATGTCATTTTTCAGTAATTAGAATTTTTTATAATGATAATTTTTGATAATAATAGTTTTTGATACTATTTTTTCTTAATGATAGGTGTGCTTAATGACATTTTCTGGTGATAATAGTTTTTTTTAAATGGGGAAGGATTGCAAAGAGTCCGTCCGCCCCTGTCTCAGGTAGATATGATTCATATAACAGATTTTGATAATGAAGATAGTTTGTCCATTGCACCCCATGATTTATGGGAAGTTAATCGGACACCTATTGTTTCTCAAATAATGGCGGTAATAGGCCATCTCATATGAACGTTGCGGGTATTAAAAATTACTGTCTTGCACATTCAGCTATCTTTAAATTCAATTCAATTCAAATTAAACGAAGAACAAACATTTCCCTACAAAAGCTAAAGCAATTAAAACCTTTACAATTTGGACACGACAGAACAATAAAAGTCAGAGAACAAAGAACATGCATCCATAGTTGTTTTTATTTGAAAACAGGAACTAACCGATCACACTAGTAGAGCCTGCCTGCTAGGGAAGGGACAGGGGATGTTCCTCATGAGTCCATGCGCCTGGTGCGGCCCCGTCCGTATGACAAACGTTCCACATTCACATCCAGCTCACCCATGGTCATTCAGTCCTCGGCACGTGGTCCACTTTGAACTTGGGGTTAAGAATTGGAGTCTTCCATCTCCTAGTTGGGCTGCTGTTCTTACCTAACGGGCCCCAAGTACCCGGAGACAAGAAGTTATAGCACCTCGGCTTGTTTGGTGAACACGTCTCAAAGCATATGAGATATTTTCTCAGGATTGCAGATACCAATCTGGATTCCCACCTCATCTTCTGTGCCCGCCACTAGCTTGCCCCGCTTCAGAGGTCAAAGATAGTGACACTTGGATGGATTTTCTGCCCTGGTCATGCGGGTGTGAGGGGATATTAATAGACTGATAGGCTGACACGGAATGCACCTAATGGTTGTAGATTACCTATGGACAAGGGAGAGGTGGGCGGGCGCCTGTAGGACCAGATGGAAAAAGCGGTGGAGCAGAGAATCTGTATGTGGAGAGGATGATATGTCTATTCTAGCGATAGTGTTAGTGTGACAATGTTTATCCTAGCAATAGTGTTAGTGTGACAATGTCTATCCTAGAGATAGTGTTAGTGTGACAATGTCTATCCTAGAGATAGTGTTAGTGTGACAATGTCAATCCTAGAGATAGTGTTAGTATGACAATGTCTATCCTAGAGATAGTGTTAGTGTGACGATGTCTATCCTAGAGATAGTGTTAGTGTGACAATGTCTATCCTAGAGATAGTGTTAGTGTGACAATGTCTATCCTAGCAATAGTGTTAATATGACAATGTCTATCCTAGAGATAGTGTTAGTGTGACAATGTCTATCCTAGAGATAGTGTTAGTGTGACAATGTCTATCCTAGAGATAGTGTTAGTATGACAATGTCTATCCTAGAGATAGTGTTAGTGTGACAATGTCTATCCTAGCAATAGTGTTAGTATGACAATGTCTATCCTAGAGATAGTGTTAGTGTGACAATGTCTATCCTAGAGATAGTGTTAGTATGACAATGTCTATCCTAGAGATAGTGTTAGTGTGACAATGTCTATCCTAGAGATAGTGTTAGTGTGACAATGTCTATCCTAGAGATAGTGTTAGTGTGACAATGTCTATCCTAGCAATAGTGTTAGTATGACAATGTCTATCCTAGAGATAGTGTTAGTGTGACAATGTCTATCCTAGAGATAGTGTTAGTATGACAATGTCTATCCTAGAGATAGTGTTAGTATGACAATGTCTATCCTAGAGATAGTGTTAGTGTGACAATGTTTATCCTAGCAATTTGTAATGGTTTGAAAATGTATATTCTATAAATATGTATTAGTGTGAAAATGTATATTCTATAAATATGTATTAGTGTGACAATGTATATTCTATAAATATGTATTAGTGTGACAATGTATATTCTGGCGATAGTGGTAGCGTGACAATATCTATCCTAGCAGTGTGTTAGTGTGACAATACATGCCATAGCAATACTAATTATTATAACAATTTCTACCCTAGCAGTGTTATAAGTGGGTCATAGCCTACCGCAGCAATACGTGTTGGTGTGGCAATGCCTTTCCTAACAATACTAATTATTGTGATTATTTGTACCAAAGCAATATGTGATAGAATCACAATGCATATCCAAGCAATACTAATTAGTGTGACACTGTCCACTCTAGCAATACTAATTAGTGTGATAATGTCCACTCTAGCAATACTAATTAGTGTTACAATGCCTACTCCAGCAATACGAATTAGTGTGATAATGTTCATGTGACAATATCCACTCTAGCAATATTAATTAGCGTGACATTACCCACTCTAGCATTACTAATTAGTGTGATAATGTCGACTCAAGTAATACTTATTAATGTGACAATGCATACCATGAGAATACTTATTAGTTTGACAATGCCTACTGTAGAAATATTAGTTAGTGTGATAATACCTACCATAGCCATACGTTATACTATAACAATGCCTACATTAGCATTGCTAATTACTATGACGACGCCTACTTTAGCAAAATTAGTTATTGTGACAACGCCAACTCTAGGAATGCTAATTAGTGTGACAATTTATATTCTAAACAATGTTTTCCCGTAGTGAATTTGAATAAGGAAGACACAAACAATAGATTGCAATTTATATTCTAGCAATACTAGTTCTCGTGACACTACCTACTTTAGCAATATTAGTTCTTGTGACAGTCCTTACTTTAGTGATACTAGTTATTGTGACAATGCCTACTTTAACGATACTAGTTCTTGTGACAATGCCTATTTTAGCGATACTAGTTCTTGTGACAATGTCTACTTTAGCAATACTAGTTCTTGTGACAATGCCTATTTTAGCAATACTAGATCCTGTGACAATGCCTACTTCAGCAATTCTATTCTAGAAATTATTGTATATGTGACAATACCAGAGCCGGTTCATTCTTGAAATGTTCAGTCGAGGCTTTATGTGTCTGTCTCTAGTGCTTGCCGTCTGCTACCCCTGTTAAACAAGGAATCACGGTGAATAACATGACAAAACTAACAAGTGTACAACCTCCCATTACTTAACGAGGACATTTGGTTTATGCTCTATAATTACGAAATGCTGCTTCATATACGAAATGTTATATTTAAAACTGTTCTATAAACGAAATTCTATATTTTAAAAAATGTTATGCATGAATCTATATGCGAATGATTTATTAATAAACTTCCTATACATCAAATGCTCTATTTGCGATACGCTATATTAATAATATAATATATAAATGATTTGCCCTATATATGAAATGACTTATTAATAATATGTTTTATATACAAAATGTTCTATTAATAAATGTTGTGTACATGAAATGCTTTTTATTCATTCATTCATTCATTCAGTAGTATGTCCTTTGCAGAACCCTAGATCCCATAACAACCTTCCGGAAAACTCGATCACAAGCAAGATGTCCCGGGTCCGATACACCCATTTGGAGTTCATCTGCCACATCCTGCACCCATCTTCTCTTTGGTCTTCTTCTTCCTCTCTTCCCAGGCATATACCCCTCCATAATTGTTCTCTCCAAACTCTCATGACATTTCAAGTGACCAAAATATATCAGCTTTCTTTGGTTTATCGTCTTTAATAACCAACCCTCTTCAATATTCAAATCTTGAAGTGTAGATGCATTTGTTCTTTTCATTACCCAATATATATTCTTAGAACCCTTCATTAACATTTAAAAAAGAATACGAAATGAAATATTATTAAAATGTTCTTTATAAGAACTGCTGAATAACTGAATTAATAAAATGTTCTACATATGAAATGCTGTATATACGAAATACTATAATAATAAATTGTTCTATAGACGAATTATTATTATATATTAAATATTTTATATACGAAATACTATATTAATATTATATTAATAAAATGTTCTATATATTAAATATTCTATACACGAAATGTTGTATTAAGGAAATGCTCTACATACGAAATGCTATATTAAGGAAATGTTCTATATATTACATGTTCTGTATGCGAAATGCTATATTAATAAAATGTTCAATTCACGAACAGTTCTACATACGAAATGCAGTATTAATAAAATCCTATGTATACGAAATATTCTACATGCGAAATGTTCTAAATACGAAATGCAGTATTAATAAAATGGTGCATTAGTGTGTAATGATCCATATAGGAAATGTTCTGCATATGAAATGGTCTATATACGGGACTCTATATAAACACATGTTAGTTGCATATCCTTTACAGGAAGTTTGCAGTCACCACCAGCATTGTTTGCTGTTGCTGATGTCTTGGCAAGTTTACGCTCAGTAGTTTGCCATTGCTTTCTGAACGAACGGCAACCATACCATTTACGTAAAATACCAGCGCAACGCGGTCTGCTTCTAAATCGCGTATAGCTGTGATTCGAACGCGGGTTTACAGGATCACGAACCGCTTTCGTAACTCCTTCGCCACGGAGACCGACATAAACAAATGATAGAGAAGAAAACACACATAAGTATCCGATCACACTACCCAAGACATCATGGGAGCGTCTAATATCGTTACTTACCAAGGATTCTTGCAAAAATTCCCTGCCCCATGCTGAGATCGAACCTAGAGACGGATACGGTAACTTCTCAACCACGACTTCCTTCGTCTTTTCTTTCGTCGAGCTCTCTAGTTATATTTTGCTTTCATTCGGACAACAATCAAAAATAAAAAGCATCTGTTGTATTTTCCCACACAAGACATGCTGGTGTGTTGGGAAACGAGCAGATGGACAAATTGGCTGGCTCTGCACCTCTTGGTGGAGTATTAGTGCATGATAAGGCAGACGTTGTGGGGCAGACGTTGTGGGGCCCTTTAGGATCCTGTTTATAGTGCAGAAGAACAGATAGACCATCACGGCCTGGAGAGAATGGTACTGCAAAGAAGTGACCAGAGGTTCTGGCCCACACTCAGGACTCTGAGGAAAGTCCAGACGGACACATAATCAGACTGTTGCTGGTACCATCAGTATTGGGACCCTTCGCTGGCTGTTGAAGATGAGGACGGAGCACACATAGAAATGTCCCGAGTACTGTGATGTCGGTTCTTTACTCAACTCACCTGGTTTGTGGGCATTGACTTGCCAGTAGCCATCCCCTTGTCTCCACTCCGAATTCTTCAAACTGCATTGAAGTGACCAACTCAAACTGCGGGGTTTGTGCAGCGACGACGACAACAACAACAACAACAACAACAACAACAACAACAACAACAACAACAACATGTGCTCTCCTGTCATTTCAAACGTCCCCTACACTTTGTTCGGTATTATCTGTAGCAAGTAGAGGTCAGCATGGACGACTGGATAAGAACTCTCGCTCTTAAACTTCCGGTGTGCTGATGCTGAGGTAGCGGGTTCAACCCTTAAGCCTATCAGTTGGACTAAAATGTTGACTTCTTGTTCTTGGCTTGGGGACGTACATTACAAGCACCTCAGAAGTCTTAGTGCAGTGGTTCTCAACCGGTGGGGAATTCACCCCAGGGGGGAATTTTAGGGTTTCCAGGGGGAAGGGGTAATTAAGATTATTTCAAGATCGCGTTAATACAAGAACCGATTACTTGATATTGTTTTTTCCCTTCATAATTTACGGTTCTCTACGTCTCATTCTTCTAAATTCATTTTATAAAGTAAGTAGACCCACAAATCACGTTTTATGTGGACGTCTAGGCTTGTTTTAGTATGTGCTATTAAATTTAGCTTCCATTATTACGTATACTGTGTAAAAAAAGGGGGGGGGGATTTTAAGTAGAAAATACGAAAAAGGGGGGGGGGGATGACGTTCTGAAAATATGGTGAAGGGGGGGGGGGGCACGGGCCAAATTTTTAGATTGGAAATACGAAAGGGTGGGGGGGATGCCGTTCTGAAAATATGGTGAAAGGGGAGGGGACACGGGCCAAAAAATGTTGAGAACCACTGTCTTAGTGGGACACTGGTAACAGGCAAAGCTAATCCACACGCAACGATCAGTCCATTGCACTAGAAGTAATAGCACGTGTGTGGACTTCGATTGAGTTAAAAGCAAATGAAAACAAAAACAATAAAAAGTAAAAATTATGTGGTATGTTCACACATAATGGTCCAACGTGCTGTTATCTGTTGCAGATTATACTCGGACAGCCATAGCCTTCACAATTATTGCTATCGTTATCATGACCATTGGCCACGCCTTCGCCTTCTATGCCTTGAGGAGGCCACGGTACATCATCAAACGGCTGGCTGCGTTACTTCACTTCATGGCAGGTATATTTGATTTTTTTTTAAATTCTCGACGTGTCTTCTTTCACCTGTTAAAAATCTGTCATTCTCTCCATTTATAAATTAATGCTTCGCCATATTCGTGTTATCGGTTGTCATTATTGTTGTTTTCATACCATCATCAATCACTTGTCGTATACACAATTAAGGTTGGCTGCAATGAATCTGCAACACTGTCTGTCTCTTGCCTTGATTGTACGTTCTGCTATTGTGTATTGTTCTTGACAAATGTATTGTTTACCGAAACGTTATACAGTTGTTTTGATGTTCTTTTTAATTAATATCTGTTGTAGTTTTTATTCAAAACAGTATTTTCCCTTAGTAAATTTAAACACAGACCTCACATTAAAAATATTGCAGGATTTCTTGCCTAGCATATTTCACTGCATCTCGTTAGATGCATACAGCAAAGTTATATAAATTAAATGAAGTGAACATACAAATAATATTTTGGCTGGAATAATAAGTACTTTGAAAACAAATAATACTTTGGCTGAATTACTAAGTACATGGGCGTTGATATTGTTCAAAAATCTAGAACGTTCTATTTACCTGGACTGGTGCCCTTGTCCATTATGTATACGTGTTTGTTTTTATTGCTTCTCTACAGGATTTAAAAATACCTTTTTGTTTCGTTATATTGCATTGTTGGAGTCAGAAATGTTTTATTTAGCCATTCTGTATCATCATGATAAGGCAGGCCTGGTCGGGGCTCTTTGCTATTTTCTATAGAATGCAAAAGAACAGATAGATCATCACGGCTGGGAGGGAGTGACCAGAGGATCTAACCGATCACAGAGATCGTGTAAGGTAGCGAAACATGATCGCAAACGCTTAGCATGGCACTTGATTTGATGAACCCACAATTATGAACAAACAACTATGATATTTGGACACATTTATCATCTAAACATTGAGATCGATGGCAGCAACCGAGGTCGAACAGAGGATGCTTTACAGGCTCTTTCAGCCGTTAATAATATTTGTCATTGAGTATGGTTTGGAGCTCCTGACGGTATAAAAGAGCGAGCTTGAAAGGTTGGAGCACATACAGAATGCGGCTATGTGTGTGATTCTGGCGTGCACAAAGGACACACCAATACATGCATGAGGCATATCCTGGCGCTACCAACAATGGCGTATATTCATAGGGCCCTTCAGGCCAAACGGTACCTGCGTGTTACTGCAGATAGGGATCACCTCCTGCATGAAGCCATGGGTATGGTCAAAGGTTATAGACTAAGACGAAACAGGTCCTGGATGGCATAGGCGGAAATATCTATACGTCAGGTGTGTGATCTAGAGACCATCCATCGTGAAAAAGAGTGGGTTGAAGTACCGGCAGATAAGAGGGACTGGCACAATGTAATAGTAACACTGAGTCATGCGTGCAGAGAATGGGCAGCGGGCCGCACAAAGTTTGAGATGCAACAACTGATCCAGAGTAATACACATCGAGGTGACATAGTGATCTATACTGATAGGTCAGTGGTGAGAAACAGACGAAGTTGTTGGGGTTTCAGTGCAAAGGCTAATGGACGATTCATGAAAAAGGAGAGTATAGCATATGTGACTACGATCTCCAGCATGAGAATGGAGGTGGAAGCAGTCACAGCGGCATTCCGTTGGTTAGAGAAGACCACGGCAACACACATTGTCTTCATCGCGGACTCAAGGAGTATACTTAGTAAAGTGGAGAAACGAATTTTCGTGTGGAATGGCTCACCTCGCTTCAGAGGTCACAGATTATAAGAATTGTATGGATTCTTTGCCGTGGCCATGCGGGAATGAGGGGGAATGAACAGGCTGATATGTTGGCAGGGAATGCACCTCTTGGTTGTCGATTACCTATGGACAAGGGAGAAGTGGTCGTGAGCCTGTGGGACCAGGTGGAGAAGATGGAGGAACAGATTGAGAACCCATATGTGGAAAGGATGAGATTGCGGGGGATGACAGAAATTCTGGTCGAATCTCAACGCTGAGAGGGAAGACCAGGATGACATTCAATCAGATAGCGGTGAGAACGATTAGTAGTATGACTATTCGCTGGCTGTTGAACGAGGGGATGGAGCGCATATGGGAATGTCCTGAGTGCAGTGATGCTGGTTCTTAGCTCAACTCAACTCAACTCAACATTGAAATAGCACCATAGTTGTCAGAAATTATATTAACCATAATAGATCAAACAACAAACACGCAAACACACACACACAGACCATAATGCAGGGTTTAAGATATTACGAATATTTAAAGAGGCCATATAAAGCGGAATTAGACGTATAAACCGACAGATATAAATGCGAGCATACAGGCCGATAGACTGATAGAAATACGATCACACAGAACGATAGACAGTAGAAATATGATCGTACCGACCGATATACTGACAATCTAACAGGCTGAAAAATGGTAGACGAACGGACGTACAGAAACACATCAACTTAATTAAATATATTTATGGGATGTTCTATTAGTTATTGATTGATTTACTGGCTGATAAATTATGGAATCCGGAAATGAGTCTGGATTATTATTCTGGACAAACCCAGAGAAGTGACATCTGGTCCCGGATACCCGAAAATGTCTGCCCAGACAATTGATGTGGCGGAAGGACATCCGGTGTTAAAGGGTTTAGGCTTTGGAGGTACTGTGTTTGCTCAGATTGTATCCTGTTGCCATGTCTGGGATGAAATGAGATTAGTCGCTTGTGGCAAGCATACCTGTTGAAACGTCAATATCATCTTTGACATTATCCTAATCGTCATCTTCAACATCATTGTGATCATCATCATAATCTTCAACATCATACCAATCATCATCATCATCTTCAATATCATTGTGACCATTATCATCTTCTTCAACATCATCCCAACCATCATCATCTTCAACATCATACCAATCATCATCATCATCTTCAATATCATTGTGACCATTATCATCTTCTTCAACATCATCCCAATCATCATCATCATCTTCAATATCATTGTGACCATTATCATCTTCTTCAACATCATCCCAATCATCATCATTATCGTCAACATCATACCAATCATCATCATCATCTTCAATATCATTGTGACCATTATCATCCCAATCATCATCATCAACCTTCAATATCATTGTGATCATCATCATCATCTTCAACATCATCCCAATGATCGCCATTTTCAATATCATTGCGATCATCGTCATCATCATCATCATCTTCAACATCATCAAGATCGTCATCATCTTCAACATCATCCCGATCATCACCATCTTCTTCAACATCATCCTCATCAACACCATCTTCAACATCATCCCAATTATCATCTTCTTCAACATCGTTCCGATCATCATCATTTACAACATGGCCATTATCATCTTCAACATCATCCCGATCACCATCATCTTCAATATCATTGTGATCGTCATCATCATCATCTTCAACATCATCATGGTCGTCATCATCTTCAACAACATCCCGATCACCATCATCTTCAATATCATTGTGATGATGATCATCATCATCTGCAACATCATCCCGATTATCACCATCTTCTTCAACATCATCCCCATCAACACCATCTTCAACATCATCCCAATTATCATCTTCTTCAACATCGTTCCTATCATCATCATTTACAACATGGCCATTATCATCTTCAACATCATCCCGATCACCATCATCTTCAATATCATTGTCATCATCATCATCATCATCTTCAACATCAGCATGGTCGTCATCATCTTCAACAACATCCGGATCATCATCATCATCATTATCATTTTCAACATCATCCTGATAGTCATCATCTTCAACAACATCCCGATCATCATCATCATTATCATCTTCAACATCATCCTGATCGTCATCATCTTCAACAACATCCCGATCATCATTATCATTATCATCTTAAACATCATCCTGATCGTCATCATCTTCAACAACATCTCGATCATCATCATGATCATTATCATCTTCAACATCATCCCGATCATCGTTTTCCATAATGTCATCATCATCATCAGTATAATTGTGATGATAATCATCTTTAACATCACCCGGATCATCACCATCTTGAATATCATCCTGCTCATTATCACCATCAGGTTCTGATCATCATAATCTCCAACATCATCCGCTCATTATCATCATCATCTTTAACATCCTTCTGGTTATCATCATCTTCAACATCATTCTGATCATTATCATCATCTCCAACATCATCCGCTCATTATCATCATCATCTTTAACATCCTTCTGGTTATCATCATCTTCAACACCATACTGATCATCATCTTCTTCTATATCATAATCAATATCATTGTGATCATCAACTTCAACATTATTCTGATCATCATCAGCATTATCATTATCCTCTTCCTGTTCATTATTATCATCTTCTTGAACATTATTCTGATCATCATCATTTTAAACAGCATACTGATTATCAACACCTTCAACATCATCCAGATCAACATCATCAACAACAGAATCCTGATCGTTATTATCATCATCTTTAACATCGCTGTGATCATCGCCGTCTTTAACTACATTGTGATCATCATCATGATTATCAACATCTTCACATTATTATTATCATCAATCATTATCTTTATCACATCTTGATCAACATCACCATCATCAACATCTTGAACTACATATATTTTGTTATGGGTATGTAAAGAGTACAATGAGTAACGTAACATCTACCAAATGAATACATTAAAGAATCATGACAATTTGTTTCATTTATCGTTATCGAGTGCGATTTACGCGTATAAAATAGGCTATAATATGACTTTAGTAGCATCAGTCCACTTTCGATGTACGGGGTGAAATGGGGATGTCCAACACCATATGTCCACTAATCATGTACAGGGTGAAATGGTGATGTCCAACAGCATATGTCCACTAATCATGTACAGGGTGAAATTGGGATATCCTACCCATATGTCCACTAATCATGTACAGGGTGAAATGGGGATGTTCAACACTATATGTCCACTAATCATGTACAGTGTGATATGGGGATGTCAATACCATATGTCCACTAATCATGTACAGGGTGAAATGGGGATATCCTACACCATATGTCCACTAATCATGTACAGGGTGATATGGGGATGTCAATATCATATGTCCACTAATCATGTACAGGGTGAAATAGGGATGTTCAACACCATTTGTCCACTAATCATGTACAGGGTGAAATGGGGATGTCCTACACCATATGTCCACTAATCATGTACAGTGTGATATGGGGATGTCAATACCATATGTCCACTAATCATTTACAGGGTGAAATGGAGATGTCAAACACCATTTGTCCACTAATCATGTACAGGGTGAAATGGGGATGTCCTACACCACATGTCCACTAATCATGTACAGTGTGGAATTAGGATATCCAACACCAAACGTCGCACCCCACGTTGTTTAAGCGCGAGAGCGTAAAACCACAACTCCACGTTGACCTCTCCTTCACGGGGAAGTTCAAATAATAGTGCAAATGACCAGGCACCCAATGCATGTGGCTTGGCCACCCCAAACTCGTCCGGGTTGGAAAGACACGTAATGCTGACACCACTGCATGATACTGGACCCGAGCTGCTGTGTTGGTATAAGAGAGATCTAACCACTACATGATACTGAACCCGAGCTGCTGTGTTGGTACATGAGAGATCTAACCACTACATGATACTGAACCCGAGCTGCTGTGTTGGTACATGAGAGATCTAACCACTACATGATACTGGACCCGAGCTGCTGTGTTGGTATAAGAGAGATCTAACCACAACATGATACTAAACCCGAGCTGCTGTGTTGGTATAAGAGAGATCTAACCACTACATGATACTAAACCCGAGCTGCTGTGTTGGTACATGAGAGATCTAACCACTACATGATACTGAACCCGAGCTGCTGTGTTGGTACATGAGAGATCTAACCACTACATGATACTAAACCCGAGCTGCTGTGTTGGTACATGAGAGATCTAACCACTACATGATACTAAACCCGAGCTGCTGTGTTGGTACATGAGAGATCTAACCACTACATGATACTAAACCCGAGCTGCTGTGTTGGTACATGAGAGATCTAACCACTACATGATACTAAACCCGAGCTGCTGTGTTGGTACATGAGAGATCTAACCACTACATGATACTGAACCCGAGCTGCTGTGTTGGTATAAGAGAGAACTAACCACTACATGATACTAAACCCGAGCTGCTGTGTTGGTATAAGAGAGATCTAACCACTACATGATACTAAACCCGAGCTGCTGTGTTGGTATAAGAGAGAACTAACCACTACATGATACTAAACCCGAGCTGCTGTGTTGGTACATGAGAGATCTAACCACTACATGATACTGAACCCGAGCTGCTGTGTTGGTACATGAGAGATCTAACCACTACATGATACTAAACCCGAGCTGCTGTGTTGGTATAAGAGAGAACTAACCACTACATGATACTAAACCCGAGCTGCTTTGTTGGTATAAGAGAGAACTAACCACTACATGATACTAAACCCGAGCTGCTGTGTTGGTACATGAGAGATCTAACCACTACATGATACTAAACCCGAGCTGCTGTGTTGGTATAAGAGAGAACTAACCACTACATGATACTAAACCCGAGCTGCTGTGTTGGTATAAGAGAGAACTAACCACTACATGATACTAAACCCGAGCTGCTGTGTTGGTATAAGAGAGAACTAACCACTACATGATACTAAACCCGAGCTGCTGTGTTGGTATAAGAGAGATCTAACCACTACATGATACTGAACCCGAGCTGCTGTGTTGGTATAAGAGAGATCTAACCACTACATGATACTAAACCCGAGCTGCTGTGTTGGTATAAGAGAGAACTAACCATTACATGATACTAAACCCGAGCTGCTGTGTTGGTATAAGAGAGATCTAACCACTACATGATACTAAACCCGAGCTGCTGTGTTGGTATAAGAGAGATCTAACCACTACATGATACTAAACCCGAGCTGCTGTGTTGGTATAAGAGAGATCTAACCACTACATGATACTGAACCCGAGCTGCTGTGTTGGTATAAGAGAGATCTAACCATTACGCTGCAACGGATTGTTTAGACCAGGGGTCACCAAACTTTTTTCACGGCGGGCCGGATAACTGACACAATGACAAACGCGGGCCGGATACTCATTCTGTAGAATTCTTGCTCCGGACTCCGTGGCGAAGGTCTTAGGGACGCGGTTCGTAATCCCTAAACCCGCGTTCGAAACACAGCTGCGCGGGATTTGGCAGCAGACCGCGTTGCGCTGGTTTTTTACGCAATGGTATGAGTGCCGGTCGTTCAGAAAGAATTGGCAAACTACTGAACGTAAATTTGCCAAGACATTAACAACAGCAAAAAATGCTGGTGTTGACTGCAAACTTCCTGTAAAGCAACTAACTTGAACAATTCTTGCAAGCCAAAACGAAAGCTCAGGTAAAACAGACGAAAAACTAAGTTAATCATGGGTGAGTGACGTGCAATGCACACACACACACACACACACACACGCACGCACGCACGCACGCATGCACGCACGCACGCACACACACACACACACACACACACACACACATAAAACACAAAGACAACTAACATATTTATTTACTAAAAAAGTTATCAAAGAAGGTGACGTTAGCAAAAGAAGATAGTTAAATCAGACCTAGTGTGCACATATCCGAATCTCACAAACTAAGCAGCAAAACAGGTTAGTGAGATTTGTGAAACTGATATTTGGCTTTCAAGATATTAGCAATGTTTGGTTTGGAATTACTGCATCCAATCAAGAAAATTGCTTTCAAATAATTTTCAGTCAATCTCATTCGATGTGTTGACTTCACATACTTCATTTTTTAAATGTTTGCTCACAGACATAAGTTGCTCCAAAGGTTATAGTTTTGCAAAGCTTTTTGCACTTCCTATGAAAATGTCTTTTCCAGTTGTTGTTCCATGCATGCTGCAAACGGATGCCAACTCTTCCGTTATCTGAAAGTTCAAATTGTCACCACGAATGAACACGAGAAGTTGTGACGTACTCGTGAAATCAGTAGAATCATCCAGCGCCAAAGAAAACCACAAAAAGTTTATAGTTTTCTCGGGCATCTGTAGTATTATGTTCTCTCCAAGTTCTTCTGTTATTCGCACAACTGTACTTGCTGAAAGGCTGATAGTTCCAAACAAATCGGCTTTCTCGGGACACGAATCATTTGCTGCTTCCATCATACACTCTTTGATGATGTTGACATCAGTAAACGGTTTTCCTCGTTCTGCCATCTTATGCACTATTTTGTAACATGTACGAGTGACAGATTCATTTTCAGAAAACGTTCTCGTGAAGAGGTTTCTTTGTGTTTCTAAACCACGTTTCGTGGACTCATATTTCTCAGAGCGTAACTTTCCAGAAAACTTTGAATATGTTGATAGATGTTTTGTTTCGTAGTGACGCCGAAGATTGTACTCTTTTAAAACGGCAACACTTTCGCTGCATATTAAGCAACTGGTTTTCTGGTCCTTTGTTCCCACAAAGAAGTCCTTTACTCCCCATTGATCTTAATTGAAAACGCGACACTCGGCGTCCACTTTTCTTTTCTTAGTAGCCATAATGAAGGGTGAAGTACACGGGATCTGAAAATGAAGAAGACATTGAATTCGAAACATAATTAAGATCCTATTGAAACACAGGAAAAGCAGAGGACTAAGTGTCACTGGTGAAGCTACGGCTCACCAAAGGTACATATAAAGTTTATAGGTACCTTTGGTAATAGAATTTATCTCATAATAAGGTTCGCAAACTATATAAATAGGGCTGGCCTAAATAAGCAGCCTAGAGCAGAGTTTGTCAACCGTTGTTCCGCGAGTGGCAGCCAAGGGTTCCGCCGAAATAGACCAAAATCGCCTAAATGCAATATTTCTGCGCATCTGGTGTATTACATAAAGTAGGGCAGACACTTGGATCATCGCACTGAGTTCCCTGAGCAACGTAAACATTTGCGTAAGGATCTGCTCCAACAGAAAGGTTGAAAAACACTGGCCTAGAGACCAGCTCGATTAACACCTTGACCGTGGAATTCTTCTGAGCTGGGAATAATATTTTCGTACTAACACGAGGCTTCTATGGCATTGTTATTCTGTGTTTGCTACTTTATTGCCTCTATTCACACTTGAAGTTCACTTACGTATCACTGTCAAACAAAGAAATCCTCGTTACACACCTGTAAAATGGATGACTGGTAAACAGAAGTACATATTTCTGGAACATCGGACCTGTGTTGACAGCCTGACGCATCTGGGGGAGGGAAAGATATGTGTGTGTTGCCATGGAAACCATGGAAGGACTTGGAATGGCGCGAAATAAGCAAACATTACTATAAACAATAAAATCTAGGTACAATAATGTACAATTGACAACAGTAAATTTAAGACACATAGCAGCAAGGAGGTCTGCGCACGTGTGAAGATCTCCCGTTATTCTAAACATAATATTTACATTTAAATTATATCACAACCTCTCGTGTTCCATACGTTATATCAGGCAAGTTCGAGTACCGTCGGCGGGCCGGATGAAATGACGTCGCGGGCCGGATCCGGCCGACGGGCCGTAGTTTGGTGACCCCTGGTTTAGACTGACAGAATGCCAGCTGTTAAACTCGGTTAAGATGGAAGAGGAAGAGAAAGAAAGAAAGAAAGAAAGAAAGAAAGAAAGAAAGAAAGAAAGAAAGAAAGAAAGAACGTACAAGTAATTATTATGCAATCTAGTGCAAGACTAGGACACAACAGAGCGGGCATAGAAAAACATCTTGGAGCAATTGGAGACCAGCATAATGAAAGAAATGATAACGGAAGTACGAACGAACGAACGAACGAACGAACGAACGAACGAAAATTTTTATTTTCAAAGGGTTAAAAATTGGGCACGCAGGCCCGTCTGATATCCTGCCCTTCTTCTCTATTTCCTCTCATACATTCTTTCATTCAACATCTCTTATGAAGCAATTCTTTAACAACAAAAGAACAATAAGCATTAAAATGCATGAAAAATAATCAATAATACATGACTCGTTGAGTCAATGTTTAACATGGGCATCATAAATACCCAAGGTGGGTGTAACGTGCCACACATAAGGGAATTTTTTTTTGTTTTTTTTTTTTTGGGGGGGCGGGGGGGGGGGGGGGGGGGGGGCTAGTTGTCGTTCCAGATAATTTACCATTATTATTGTCTTTGTTGCTGTTTTTGTTTTTTTGTAAGGGGGCATGTAGTCTGTCCTGAGGTAGTGTTCAAACAGGTTGCGACTGTATGTATAATGATTGGTAGTGTCTTTGATTTCTTGTGGAAGATTATTCCACAACTGAGTGGCAGAGTATGCTAAGCTTGTTTTATATAATTCTATCCTAGGCTTAGGAACATGAAGTATATTTAGTCGTTCGCTATGTCTTGCGTTATATTTAAACAATGGCCAAAGGTAGCTTGGGGCATTTTGCTGAAGACGTTCATGTAGGTTAGAATTGTCTGTAAACTTATCACCATTGATTAGACGCACTGCCCTTTTCTGGGATGAATAAAGGCGTTTTGTTATTGATTTGGAGCATCCATCCAGATTGTGGAGCAATAATCAATATGTGTTTGTATGTGGGAAGTATAGAATATCTTTCTTGTGTTTTCGTCGAGGAAGTTTTTAATTTTGGCAAGTTGGTATACTTTTTTGGCTATTTGTTAACTAGAGCATGAACATGGGAATTAAAGGATAGATTTTGATCTATGATAAGACCCAGTGCCTTGTGCTCTGTTACACTTTCTATAGGCGTGCTACCAATGTGCAGCTGAAGAGTTCTCTGCTAGTTTAGAGTGTGAAGTCTTTGCCTGGTTCCTATTAACATAGATTTTGTTTTAGAAATGTTAATTTGCATGCGGTTTGCGTGACTCCAGTTAACTACACTATTTATTTCCTGTTGCAAGGATAATTCTAGCACATTACGATCAATAGCGTTTGTATACACTGTGCAGTCGTCTGCAAATAGATCGCAGGACGATGACAGGTACAAGGGAAGATCATTTATATAAATGGCAAATAACAGAGGGCCAAGTATAGACCCCTGAGGTACTCCAGTATTAATGGTAATGGCTTGGGGTGGAGATTTATTGTGTGATACTACTTGTTTTCTGTCTAATAAGAATGAGCTTATTAATGTCACTATATTAAAGTTTACTTTCATTGTTTCTAGTTTTTTAATTAAGATAGTATGATCTATCATATCGAATGCTTTTTAAAGGTTCCACATAGAGTATTGTTGTTAATATTTTGATGCCAGTTTTCTATCATGTTTGTTAGGAACCGTATGGCAGGAATATTTCGGCCGAAATCCTGACTGACTGTTAGCTATTAGTTTGTGGAGAACTAAGTGCTCTAGTGTTGTTTTGTGGATGTGCTTTTCTAGCGGTTTGGATAAAGAGGATAATATGAAAATTGGCCTATAATTACTCATGATGCAATCGTCTAATTAACCAGCTTTTAAATGAGGATACACTTTAGCGATTTTAAAGGCTGATGGGAAGTGACCTTTGGTGAGACATTGATTGTGTTTAAAAGTTAGTGACTCGCAGATCGCTGGTGCAGCATAGCGAAGGATCCGATTACTGATTCCATCTAGTCCTGATGAGTTATTGTTTTCTAGGTTAATGAGATGAGTAAATACTTCAGTGGTCGTCATTAGCGGTATGTTTGTGGGAATGTCTCCATAGCATTTGCTCTCACAGAATGATGATATAGACTGATAGAGCTATGCAGCCAACACGACATATATATAACAAATACTGGAGAAGACTGTAGTTATGTACCAGCCATCTCCAGGGAATAATCAAACTGCCGAATATCAAAGTAAATGGTCATAGTCTAAGTGTTGTGGACAAATTCACCTATCTTGGCAGCACTGTGTCACAAGCTGCCACAATTGATGATGCAGTGAATGCAAGAATCTCCAAGGCCAGCGCGGCCTTTGGCAGACTGTACAAGAATGTATGGGACAGAAATGGAATAAGCCTGCAAACAAAGCTGAAAGTCTACAAAGCAGTTGCATTATCCACACTGCTATATGCTTGTGAAACCTGAACTGTTTATCAGCGACACGCTAGGAAATTAAACCACTTCCACACAGTCTGCCTTAGGAAGTTTCTGAAGATTAAATGGCAAGGCAAGATCCCAGACACTGAAGTCCTAGAAAGAGCGTCCATGCTCAGTATCCACACTCTACTAATGAAGAATCAGATTCGCTGGGCTGGTCACTTGACTCACATGCCAGATCACAGGCTCCATAAACGAATTTTTTACGGTGAGTTGCGTTGTGGTAAACGCTCCCAATGCGGCCAGAGGAAACGCTTTAAAGAATGAATGCTTTTGGAATTCATCATGACACCTGGGAGACTGCAGCCAGAGACCGAAATTCGTGGTGTGCATCATTACGCAAGGATGCAGTCACTTGTGAGGCAACCAGGACTGCAAGATCTGTGAAGAAAAGACAGAACAGAAACACCACTGCAGAAAATCCTCCTCCAGAAACGTCAAGCATTCTTTGTCCACATTGTCAAAGAACATTTCGAGCTAAAATAGGCCTTATCAGCCATCTTAGAACTCACGGCTCCATACTTTCAACCCCACTGGATGAAATGAATGGTCATCATTATTCTTGATGGACAAACAACACACAACATAACAAATACATTCTATAAACATAAAGACTCACAAATATACACCTGGTATAAATGGAACGATCTAGATACTAAAAGCCAAATTAGTTTTATATTAACAAGAAATAACAGAAAGAGAAATATATTAGATGCAAGGGCAGTGCCCAACTTAGGTATAAACACAGACCACAACGCAGTCGTTGCCACAATAAGAACCATCAGTAGAAAGAAGCAAAAACCAGGAAAATACATGCCATGCGAATCAGTAAACTTAAAATATCTCAGAGACGAGGCAGTGAGGGAAAATTATGAAAAAGAGCTAACTGAAATCTTTGTAATATTACCTATAGAATGAAAGACAATGGAAGAAGAATGGGAGATGTTCAAATCAAGCATTTTAAATACTCCAAAGATACATTGTGGAACCACGAAAATAACGCAAAACACGATTAATGAAAATAACAAGTTGGTGGAACGCAGAAGTAAAGAAAGCTGTAAAAAAGAAAAAGGAAAAATATAAAAACTGGTCGAAGAGCTTACAGGAGTGCGATTACATAGAATGTAGAATAGCGAGAAAACATGTGAATAGAATAAGAAAGAAAGAAAAATAAAAAGACTGGGAGGAGTATGGAGAAACTCTAAATAAAAACTACAAAGAGGCAACTAGAAAATTCTATAAAAAGATAAGTGCAATGAGAACCAGAGGAGAACCATTTGACCCAACTGAAATAATTAACAGCGAAAATGGAGAACCAATAAGTGAACAAAAACAAATCCTAATAGCAACTTCTCAACATCCCATCAGATGACACAGAAAGTCAAGAAACTGACACAGATGCCACCGAAGAACTAGAACAAGACATACTGAAAGAATAAATTATAGAAGTCATCAGATTAGCCGCATTGAACAAATCACCAGGACAAGATGAAATACCAAATGAACTAATTAAAGCAGCAAGATAAGTAGGAACAACATGGCTACATAGACTGGGTAGAACAACAGACACCACGAGATTGGGGAAACGCCATAATTGTCCCAATTTGGAAAAACAAAGGCAGCAAAAGAGACTGCACACAATGCAGAGACATTTCACTGCTGAGTCATACTGGGAAAATAGTTTGCAAAATTCTTGAGAAAAGATTACGAACTGTTATAAAACCCCACCTAAGCGAAACACAGCTTGGATTTAGGAAAAACAAAGGATGTACAGATGCCATTTTTGCTCTTAGACAGCTTATAGCAAAATCAATCGAATTCAGTGAAACACTACTTAGCCTTTGTCGCCCAAGAAAAGGCATTTGATAGAGTAGATAGAAACAAGCTGTGGAAAATCCTTAAACAATATGGAGTGGGTACACATCTAACAAACCTATGTAGAAGTTTATAAAACAACAGTGAATGCATAGTGAGAGCAACTGGAGGACACTCAGAACCCTTCACCATAAGATCGGGAGCACGATAAGGTTGTGTCCTGTCCCCTCTCTTGTTTATAACATATATAGACAACATATGTAAAGAAACCAGCCAAGCAGAGACAGCAAGAATACCGCATGACGAGAACACAGAAGAAGAACCATCTGCAAATCTAACCATTAGAGAACTCCTGTTTGCGGATAACCAAGCACTAATAGCAAAACCAGAAGCTGAATTACAAGACCACATGAATAGTCTAAACGAAATGTTTAGGGAACATAACATGAACATTTTTACATTGGCACCTTTCCGTCTTGACAGACGATAGTTTGGTACATTGTGCTTCAAAAAGGCTTAACTCTTTCGCTACCGTGATCCCATCTGTTGACACGATGTATTTCCTGATATGGCAGTCCGCCATTTTAGTGCCACAAAATGATCAGTGGTTTATTTCACATATTTCTGCTCCGTTTCGGAATTTTAAGTTACAGTAAACTAAAAAGTCGTACAGCCGAAAGATCTCTACGCCATCTTGATGCGGTCAATCATTTTCTAATATTGGATTCTTGTGAATTTTCAGTTTTAAGGTAGTGTTAATTTGTTTTTTCACAATGGAAACGCCCACCAGTTTGCGTCCACGTAGTATGACTTGAGATCAAGCTAGATTATTGTTTATAACTGTTTTAAACAATAGTGATTCCCTTATCAGTGAATATTTAGAAAGAATTTTTAGTTGTGTCTAAAGTTTTAGCACGTGGTGATAAAGAAAAACCAGTGAATGTTCGTCAACAGCTGAGTGTTTGACAACGAAGCACGAATGGCTGAAGTTTACGTCTGTCATTATTGCTATGGGACTTGATCCAAGACCATATATCAAAGACTACTGGTGTACAAGTGCACATTTATATACTCCTTGGTATGCCACTGCCACTACGTTTCCCAGTAATCAATTAGAAAATTATAATATATTTATCACACCATGTTTCATGTATGTCAACCTGAGGGTACCCACAAAAAAAAAAAAAAAAAAAAAAAAAAATTGATCCTCTTGTTGACATGATTCTGAAGAATATCCAGGAAGCATTTTACCCATTTGAAAATGTGTCCATTGATGAAATGATTATTTGGTGGAAGGGCTAAATAAAGCTAAAAAACAAACATGCATTGTTGTCTCTACAAAGTCTGTAGTTAGAACTGTTGAGAGCGGATTGCAAAAACCGCAAAGCAAGCCGAAGATGGTCTCCATGAAAATAACACGGCGATGAATGGCTGCGACAGAATGGACCAAATGGTTGGATATTATAATATCCATGATAGGAAAACCATTAAGTGGTGGAAGAAGATCTACTACTAGATCTTTGAAATTGCACAGATCAATGCTCACATCCTACATTCCATATGGCAAACAGAGAAAGGAGGATAAAAATTGTTATAGAAGGATTTCAAGTAAAGGAAAGTGCTCATCGCAAAGTAGCTCAGAGTATTCCTGAAAGTTTGACACTCTGCCTGCCGAAGAATTTCAGTCTGTTGCAGGAAATTATGCCGAAAGATTTACATGAGCCAAGCATTTAATTTAATGAATTATAATAGAAATAATATAATATAAATAATAGAATTTGTCGGTGTCAATAGAGACTGTGTTTTTTGTAGCACTCGAACTAAACGACACATATCATCTTTTGTTTGCTCCGGCTGCACTAATAGACCAGACTTGTGCGCCAAAGTTTGCTTTGCAGCCTATCACAAATAGACTGCCACATATAGTAAATAAAAACAAACAGACATGACAATTAAATGTAAATCTGCCAAGTGTTTTCCTAACTTTTGTCTGAAAAAAGAAAAATACATGATTCAGAATCTGCGGCAAAACTTCTTTTCGGATGATTGATTCGGAGCAATTGTATTTATAGTTTAGAAAAGTGTTGTTTGTGCAGTAAATTCAACAGGATTAGCAGTGATCAGGATATTGGATAACAACGCCCCCTTGGTAAGTACAATGTTTACATTATTTTTACCTACTTTTGTCCACATATTTTACAAATTATATTATTATTCTTATTTTATTTACAACCTAAAACAGAAATTCTCCTACCAACATATTCCTTGTGCAATCCCCTTTATTTTGATATATAATACAACATTTCTGCTACAATTCTAACCATTTTCATAACATTATTGCGACATACACCAACTTCCAGATTGCGGCCATTAGTTTTTTTCATTTTTGTGACAAAGACATGGTTCAGAATATGCACCAAAACTTCCTTTTGGGTGATTTAAATGAGCAATACTGTTTATATTCTTGAAGACAAGTGGTGTTTGTTTGATTATTCAGTAAATTAAACATTATTAGCAGTATAGGAGTGTAGAAAACACATTCTAAGTGCAATGTTTACATTATTTTTACCTACTTTTGTCCAATTATTTTACAAATTATATTATTATTTTTATTTTATTTACAACCTAAAGCAGAAATTCTCCTACCAACATATTCCTTGTGCAATCCCCTTTATTTTGATATATAATACAACATTTCTTCTACAATTTTAACCATTTTCATAACTTTACTGTGAGAGACCCCACCTTCCAGATTTCAGCCATTATTTTTTGTCATTTTTTGTTAAAAAGACATGGTTCAGAATATGAACCAAAACTTCTTTTTGGGTTACTTTAATGAGCAATACTGTTTATATTCTTGAAGACAATTGGTGTTTGTTTGATTATTCAGTAAATTAAACATGATTAGCAGTATAGGGGTGTAGAAAACACCTTATAAGTGCAGTTTTTAAAATAATTTTTACCTCTTTAATTTCAGTTGTTATTATTAAACCTCTCATTATTGTCATAATATTTGTAACCTATCAATTAATTATTAACCCTGTCATGTTCCTTGTGCAATCCTCTTTAATTTGATATGTAATACAATAGATCTGCTACCATCTTAATCATTTTAAAAGCATTATTGTAACACACCCCTAGTTCCAATTTTCTGCCATAAATTTCTGTTTGGTCACAGCCCAGTTTTTGTTTAATAACTACGATTCATGGCGGTGGCGAGTGTGGCTGGTAAGGCCAATTCTTGCTGCAAATGTTTGCCCACAGTAGGTGCATGTGAAAACATGGTCACTTCCACCATTTTGCACCATCTTACGTCTCTCACGCTCTGTGTGTGCTTTATCTGCAATCATTTTCTCCTTTGTCTTTATTTCATTTCTGATGTTTGCCCTCCATGCAACACGTTCAGCGGCGACGTGCTCCCAATGTGCATTATCAATGCCTGTATCAATCATGTCCCACTTACACACATCTTTGTATCGTAGTAGAGGCCGACCCTGAGATCTCCTACCCGTCTGTAATTCACCAAAAAAGATGTCCTTTGGTATTCTACCATCATCTATCCTCCTAACGTGTCCTATCCATCTAAGTCTACGAAGACTGAGCATGGAATACACCGTCACACAATCTGATCTTTCCAATACTTCAGTATTTGTGATTTTGTCTTGCCACTTAATACCAAGTATTCTTCGCAGACACCGCATATGAAAGCTGTTTAAACGTTTCTCTTGTCGTGAATAAGTTGTCCAGGTTTCACTGCCATAAAGAAGAGTACTAAGGACACAGGCTTGGTAGACGAGGACTTTTGTTTTGGCAGTAAGCTTCCTGTTCTCCCAGACTCTTTTTGCTAACATGTTCATTGTTGTTGCTGCCTTGCCAATCCTGATGTTGATTTCCTGATCGAGGGATAATTTGCTATTTACCTCTGACCCTAGGTATGTAAATTGGTCTACTATCTCCAGGTCGGCGTCGTCAATAAAGATTGATGGTACACCATGTGCACCTTGTGACATAATCTGTGTCTTCTTTTTGTTAATTGTTAATCCAAATTCAGAACAAGCATTGGAGAATGCAGATAGTAGATGTTGTAATTCTTCCTCAGAGTGGGTCGTAATCGCAGCATCATCCGCAAAAAGCAACTCTCTGATTAGTACCCTGCTAATTTTGGTCTTGGCCTTCAATCTCTGAGCATTATAGAGGTCACCATCTAAGCGTGAGTGAATGTATATACCGTCATCCTGATCACGAAAGGCATATTTCAGTAGAAGTGAAAAGTATATCCCAAAGAGGGTGGGGGAAATTAACAACCTTGCTTAACTCCACTCTTGATTTCAAACTCTTCTGAAGTTGAGCCATCAAACTTGATTATACCCTTTATGCCTGTGTGGAACGATTCCACAATGGACGGAAGAGTTGGTGGGCAGCCAATCTTCTTTAGTGCTTTGAATAGACCCTCACGACTGACCAAATCGAATGCCTTTGTGAGGTCAATGAAGGCAATAAACAGTGGCTGATTTTGTTCCCGGCATTTTTCTTGCATCTGTCGCAATGAGAATATCATATCAATGGTAGACCGGTTCTGACGGAAGCCGCACTGTGATTCGGGGTAGACTTGATCTCCCAGGACTTGAAGTCTGTGCAGGACAATTCTGGCAAATACTTTCCCAACAATACACAGAAGTGAGATACCCCTATAGTTGTTACAGTCGCTCCGATCTCCCTTGTTCTTGTACAGCGTTATGATGTTTGAATCTTTGAAATCCTGTGGGACTTGTCCCTCTCGCCAGCATAGCTCTATTAGCTGGTGGATCTGTAGAGCGAGTGTGTCTTGCCCACTCCTGATTACCTCTATTGGAATCCCATCGTTACCTGGAGCCTTGCCAGATGCAAGCTCATTTATAGCACACTTAACTTCTGTTATAGTGGGAAGTGTGTCCAGGTGGTCAAGAGTTGGCAGGGCCTCTATGGCGTTGAGGGCATCATCCGCTAGCTTGGTCTCACTTGAGTAAAGCTCTAAATAGTGCTCGACCCATCTATCCATCTGCTGTTTCTTATCAGTGATGATTTCTCCAGTCAAGGTTTTCAGCGGTGCACTTCTTTTGATCATTGGACCACAGGCTTTCTTTATCCCTTCATACATGCTTCTGATGTTTCCCTTATCACTTGCGATTTGAATGGACTCACATAACTTGATCCAATAGTCATTCGCACACTGCCTGGCAGCCTTTTGTACATCCTTCCTCGCTTGCTTCAGCTCACTCAGAGTGTTACGCGTTGGTCTTTCCTTGTTTCTTAAGAGAGCTACCTTCTTTTTATCAATCAAGGGCTGCAGTATCTGGCTGTTTGCCGCAAACCAGTCCTGCCTCTTATGATCCACAGTGCCGTAAACCCCTACCGCTGTTTTATAAATAGTTTCCTTAAGTTTACTCCATTTATCATTTACTATACAATTTTCTGATGTATCATTGAAAGCGTCTTCAAGTTGCTGTTGAAATTCAAAGCACTTTCCAGGATCGTGAGTGTTAGTAATATTAATACTGGGGCTAGACTTGTGTTTAGCTGTGTAGATTCTCTTTGGTCTCAGTCTAACCCTTGCAACAACCAAAGAATGATCTGTATCACAGTCAGCACTGTGGTAACTTCGAGTTAATGATGTATGGTTCAGATGTTGTCTCCGTGTGATAATGAAGTCCAGCTGATGCCAATGGCCGGATCTTGGATGTTTCCATGTGACCTTATGCATCTCTTTTGTTTTAAAAAAGGAGTTTGTAATACATAGGTAATTTCTAGTGCAATGCTCCAGCAGCCTTTGCCCATTATCATTCATGCGACCGATATTGTATTTTCCAAGGCACACTGGCCATGAACTCGAGTCCTTGCCCACACGAGCATTGAAATCACCGAGCATATAAATGTAGTCGGATTTTGGAACTGCCTTGATCGCAGAGTCTAGCTGCTCATAGAACGTATCCTTCACATCATCAGAGGAAGCGAGTGTCGGTGCATATGCAGTGAGAATGGTGGCAAATCCACAAGAGGTTGCCAAGCGCAGTGATAATAATCTTTCATTACCTCCAGCTGGGATATCAATCATTCCCAGTAGCGAATTCTTCACTGCAAAGCCCACACCATGTTGCCTTTTTTCTGCCTGCCCTCTTCCCTTGTAAAAAAGGTGTAATTGTTTTCCCTGAGTGACCCTTCCTCAGCGAGGCGAGTCTCCTGCAGGCCAGCAATATCAAGGTTAAGACGATTGAGTTCAGCATCAATCACAGCCGTTTTTCTCACATCGTCAATATTTGTCAAGTCAGTGGAAAATCCTGGACACATGGTTCTCACGTTCCAGGTTGCAAGCCGTAGCTTGAGGTTTCTATTCTTTTTATTAGTACCTTGTGCATTGGTTTTACAGCCTGCGATTCAGATTTTGTCCTAGCCCCAAGCACCCATTGAAGCAGGCAGGCTGTGGCGGATCAGCACCCAATTGGCTGGGGGGTGCCCAGCTTGAGGCGGGCGGTAGCTGATCAGTGACACCTATAGGTGTCTCCCACCGTCAGAGGCAACGCGTGGCGCCCCATGTCTACGCCAACTGACAAGGACTTATAACCCGTAACAGTTGCCTCTCGCTTTGATTCCGAGACCGATTAAGACCAGGGATGGAGATATTGCCTCTCCATAGCACAAAGCCTGGGCTAAAATAAAGAAACCATGTGTTGCCCATGCAGCATGATCCCTCTCTCGGCCTGCCTAGTTCACTCCAGAGGAAAGTTGACACCTATAATCTGGAACAAGACAAGCTGCAAAAGCTGCCGGATCAGCAAAGCAATGCTCTAACTGTCCGCCTGTCAGAGCTTCGATCCTAGACCAGCTGCCAACCAAGGCTTAGGGCCTGGTCTGCCCTGCCATGACTTATTTTGTCTTTGGGTTGCATTTCCTCGCACCAGGATAAGGCTAGTACCCTCCCAATTGCGCTCTTCCGCCCGAAGCCGTTGGCACAATGTGGGGTGTCGGGTTTGGTAAGCGCCGCCCAACATTCGGCGCTGACAGAAAGCAGGTAGTACCGTCTACTGTCATACGGTAGCTCAGTCATATCTGACTAAGACCTGACCAACATATCAGTTTGTTTCTTTTCATAACGTGCCTAAATATTATTGACTGTCTGCATCTAATTTCTCTAATAAGTTTACGGTATTCATCTGCTTCTTGTAGGATTTGTCATTATTTTTGTTTCTGTCTGTCTATGTATTATTTGCATTTCATCAGAAACTACATAACCACTGTCATTAGATGCTTTTAAGATTGTCTGCCCATTGTCATCAATACAAAAGTACAGGTTCTCTGTGGCACTTCAATACTATTTCTCCTTGCAATTGACATCTTTGTATTGGTCACTATGTTCTCCGTCTTAGTTAGTTAATTTAGTTAATTTAGTTAATTTAGTTAGTTAGTTAGTTAGTTAGTTAGTTAGTTCGTTAGCTAGTTAGTTAGTTAGTTAGTTAGTTAGTTAGTTAGTTAGTTAGTTAGTTAGTTAGTTAGTTAGTTAGTTAGTTAGTTAGTTAGTTAGTCGCGGTTTCAATTTCACGGCAAAGAGTCGCCCTATTTTGCTCCGTTCTTGTGCCAGTGAATATCACACAAAATTCTCCCATCTTCCCCATGTGAAAAATGGAACAGACAGTAGCCTCACAAACCAACGGCCCTTACGGGTATACTATGCATAATGCCACTGCCAGAATGATACATAAAAGTGTTCGCTATCTTGTTAAAGGCTACCTTCTAATATAAGGGGCGTTCATTTGAAATCCGTTCGTGCCACACCGCGCGTAATTGCGTACGTTGAACATGATCATTTCATAGTCATGTGATAAGTACTGACAAATGAATAAAAGAGCACGTGCTTATCGTCCCATGATGCATAGATTCTGTTTCTGACCAGTGAGAAAATGGCCGGGTTGATCCAAAATCCGTCCAAAGAAGCTCAAAGAGCGGTGATTCAGTTTCTTTCATTTGAAGGATGTCGACCAGTGGACATTCATCGAAGACTACAGGCAGCGTACGGTAACAAATGTGTGTCGAAGACAACAGTGACAGACTGGGCACGAATGTTTCGGAAAGAACGTCAGTTCACGACAGATCTTCGACTGCCGGGTCAAGCGCATATTGTTGCAACAGAAAAAAAAAAATCGCCAAAATTGATGCAGCATTACAGATGAACCGTTGTCGAAGCATACGTTCGCTAGCGAAAGAATTTGATGTGTCAATTGGAACAATTCAAAAGGTCGTTCATAAGAAACTGCAATATCGGAAGGTGTGTTCACCGTGGGTACCACGGATGTTGACTGACCACCAAAACAAAGGGAGCGTAAGGGATGGTGTTTGAACCACTTGCTGCGTTACAGAGTGGAGGGTGATACATTTCTCTTCCGCAGAGTGGCAGGCAATGAATGATGGTGTCACCACTTTGAGGCGAGCAGCAAAAGAGAGAGCATGCAATGGGAGCATGCCGGATCACCAAACGCCAAAAAAAATCAAGTTACAGGTTTCCGCTGGTAAGGTTATGATGAGCGCATTTTTTGACCATGAAGGGCTTTTGTTGGCCGACTTCAAAGAACCTGGTGTCAACATCAATTCTACCCACTACTTGGAAACAAAAGACAAGCTGCAAAAAGCCATCAAGAATAAACGACACGGCATGCTTTCTCGCGTTGTGATTTTTTTGCACGATAATGCTCGTCCGCATGTCGCAAAGATTGTGCAGGAAGCATTAGCAAGGAAGAAGTGGTAAATTTTGCAACATCCAGCCTGATTTGTCACCGTGTGATTGTTATTGTTCGGACCTCTTTAAAAAAAAAGCTCTCAAGGGGCAACGATTTCACACAGATGCAGACGTAATGAACGCGATAAACACTTGGTTCAGTGAGCAACCTCAATCTTTTTTTTTGCGGACGGCATTCGCTGCCTACCTAAGCAATGGAAAGCTTGCCTGAATGCTTACGGCGACTTCTTCTGATCAACCGATGGTTCATAAGTCATTCAAAGTGAATGCTTTGTTTAATTCTACCACACATGTTAATGTTTCTTTCAAGCATTTGGAGGTCTGATGTTAGTTGACTAAAACCGTGGAAACTAGCATGTGGTTTGTGTCATTTGGACGACTGGTGGTGTTTTCTTTTTAAATTATTGAACCTTGGTAACCAAACAGTTTATTGTGGCTTTTGATGGACTGGTGCCATTTGATTAAACCGTGGAAACTGAAAAAGACATGTGTCTTCTGAAACACTTATGTTATTTTAATAGAACCGTGAGAAGTGATATGTGTATTGGGTCGTTTGGAGAACTGGTGTTATTTGACTAAAACCTTGAAAACTAAACTGTGCATATAGTCTTTTGAAGAACTGATGTTATTTGATTGAAACCGTGTTAATTAAACTGTGCATAGTGACTGTTTGAGAACGGGTATTATTTGGATAAAACCGTGGTATCCTACACATGTATCGCTTGAGTTGAGTTGAACTAAGAACCGACATCACTGCACAAGGACACTTCCATACGTGCTACGCTCTCTCGTTCAACAGCCAGCTAAGAGTCACACTATTAATCGTTCCCACCGCTGTTGATTAAAAGTTCCCCTCGTCTTCCTTCTCAGTTTTGAGATTCTACCAGAACCCCTGCCAATCCCCCGCAATCTCATCCTTTCCACATACGGGTTCTCAGTCTGTTCCTCTATCTTCTCCACCTGGTCCTACAGGCGCACGACCACCTCTCCCTTGTCCACAGGTAATCAACCACCAAGAGGTGCATTCCCTGCCAGCCTATCAGTCTGTTCATTCCACCGCACTCCCGCATGGCCAGGGCAAACAATCCATACAATTCTTACAATCTGTGACCTCTGAAGCGAGGTGAGACATTCCACACGAAACATTTGTTTCTCCACTTTACTAAGTATACTCCTTGAGTCCGCGATGAAGACCATGTGTGTTGCAGTGGTTTCTTATAACCAAACAAATGCCGCTGTGACTGCTTCCACCTCCATTCTCATGCTGGAGGTCGCAGCCTCATATGCCATACTCTCCCTTCTCAAGAATCGTCCATTAGTCTTCGCAATAAAACCCCAACAACTCCGTCTGTTTCTCACCACTGACCGATCAGTATAGATCACTATGTCACCTTGATGTGTATTACTCTGGATCAGTTGTTGAATCTCAAGCTCTGTACGGCCCGCTGCCTATTCTCTGCACTCTCGACCCACTGTTACTATTACATAGTGTCAGCCCGTCCTGTCTGCTGGTACTTCAACCCACTCTTTTTCACGATCACAAAGTGAAAAGGAAAGTTCATCAATGAACATCACAGTAAATGGGCAGATACTAGAACAAGTAACAAGTTTCTCTTATCTTGGACATATAATAACAGATGATGGCAGAAGTGAAATGGAAATCAAAAAGAGAATATGAATGGCCAAAAATGCTTTCAACGGCATGAAATCAGTATTAACATCTAAAGAGATTAATAATGCATTAAAATGAGAATTGTCAAATGCTACGTATATTCAACGCTACTGTATGGTGCGGAATCCTGGACATTGAACAAGCAACTAGAAAGTCGCATAGAAGCCCTGGAGGTGTGGATATACAGACGAATATGTCGTATTTCATGGAAACAAAAACAATCAAATACAGAGGTCCTAGAAAAGCTGGGAATGAAGTGAGAGTTGATGAAAGAAATAAAGAGGAGACAATTGAAATATTTTGGCCACGTTAAAAGACATGATACTCTTATACAAACCATACTGGAAGGCAAGGTTGAGGGAAAGCGAGCAAGAGGTAGACAACGATACAAGTGGGAGGATAACATCAAGATCAAGATGGGCGAACATCAGCCTGACAGAATGTACAGTCAAGGCGGAGACAGACAGTGTTGGAGATCCATTGCAGCCAACCTTCATTGCGGAGACGGCACCTGATTGATTGATTTATTGTGATCACAAACCTGACGTATAAATATTTCCGCCTGTGCCATCCAGGACCTGCCTCGTCTTAGTCAATGACCCTTGGAAATATCTAAGGCTTCATGCAGGGAGTGATCCCTATCTTCAGCAACTCTCAAGTACCATTTAGCCTGAAGGACACTTTGCCTATCCGCAATTGTTGGTAGCGCCAGGATATGCCTCATGCATATAACTGGTGTGTCCTTTGTGCACCCTAGAATCACCCGCATGGCCACATTTTGTGTGCGCTCCAACCTTTCAAGCTGGATCTTTGATACTTTCAGGAGCTGTATCGCTTTTATTGCAGCAATGCATGCGTCGGTTAAAGGGAATATATCCACATCAAAGTAAATGTCAACCCATTTACATGAGCATAGTGGAGTGAAAGATGGAAAAACAGAACATATCACTGGGTGAATAGAGACATTAACAAATGATAATCATGGGAACCACACCAAACAACCCTATCCGAAGGAACGCACATCTTCCTTAGCACGATACATATTAGGCTCTCGTCACTCGACAAACAAAGAGGTCTTCAGATGCTGTTCACTTTACATAATCAAAAGTTGTTGAGATTGTCAGAGGCGACTGCAATACATACGTGTAAGCCTGAGAGTATGGAGCCGGTCGCTCAGAAAGTCGTGGCGTGCTGATGAGCGTAATCTAGCCTAGGAATCAACATACAGCTGAAAGATGCTGGTGTTGACCGCAATATCCTGAAACAGGATGGAAACGCGGGAAAAAAAAAAATATATATATATATATATATACTAGCTGACCCTGCCCGGCTTCGCCCAGTCCCTGGTGGGAAGCATCTCATTTAATTCATATAAGTAGTCATATAAGTTCCCGTTCCCGTTACCGACTATCTGTCTGTCTCTCTGTCTGTCTGTCTGACCCGGCCCGACATCGCCCAGCTCCTGGTGTGAAGCATCTCATTTAATTTATATAAGTAGTCATATAAGTTCCTGTTCCCGACTGTCTATCTGTCTGTCTGTCTGTCTATCTGTCTGCCTGACCCTGTCCGGCTTCATTAAATTCATACAACAAAAAAAAATGTAACTTAAAAGAACGTTCTACCACACACCATCCATTATTTTTAATGAAAACTCTTTCTAATCACCTGCATGACTACAGTAACTTATTAAGCAAAAAAAGATGAGTTACAATGTTATGCATTGTGCATCATTTTTATGAAAACTTTGAAAATGCCTTACAGATTGTATCATTATTTATTATAACTCATATGCCGGTACATAACTATGGACAAAGAGTTTATAAATCTTTGAAAACGATGCCACAATATGACTATAAGTTATACAGAAAAGTTATGCCCCTTGAAATAACTTTTACAGAGTTAGGTCCCCTGAGATATATGAAATTATGATGAAAAATGAAAAATGAAATAATACTGAGTAAGCAGGCGATTTCACACTAACAAAATATCACAGTTGACAGCTCTGGAATGAAAGGAAGGCGTGTAGAAAATTTCATCTCAATCGGATGGGCCGTTCGCGAACAAATAAAGGACATACATACATACATACAGAGATACATAAATACGCACATCCTAATTTATATATAAGATATGTGTGTGTGTGTGTGTGTGTGTGTGTGTGTGTGTGTGTGTGTGTGTTTATATATGTTATACAGCGAAATATGGCATGCAATATATTGTTTGTGTCTTCGTTATTCAATTTCACAGCAGGAAAACATTGTTGTGAATATATATTCCTAAATGTAGGAGGAATGGGTGACCATGTATAAAAGCATCACAGTGAACCACTTTAATACTACATGTATACAGTAATTCGGCGAGTACCTAGGAACATGGAGGACATGCGAAGAAAGATGTATAACACAGATTTAACGGCAAAAAAAAAGGGGGGGGGGGCATTGAACGAACAGAACATGAATTTAATAAAATGAAGAAAACATCTTATGCATACATCCTTACCAACGGAGGCTAGAAGAAGAATTCTCGCCTTTTACATAGAAGCGATTTTAACATATAGTTGTGAATTCTGGACAATCGATAAACAAGCAAATAAATAAATAGAATGAGAGTTAGAGGTGTCGATTTATAGAATAATGCTGAAAATTCTTTGGACAACCAAAGCGAGTAATCTAATTGTTTTGAAAGAGGCTTAGGCACCTAGAAAACATATCCCAAACTAACAACGTTCTCTACTCTTGGACTTGTAATAACAGATGATGGCAGACGTGATACGGAAATAACTAAGAGAAAAGTAATAGCCAAAAAATGTTTTCACCAACATGAAATTAGTATTAGCATGTAGAGAGATTAAAAATGCATACACAATGAGAATTGTCAAGTGTTATGCATATTCAACATTACAACATGGCACGTTGAAACACATTACGCTGTTATGAAAACCATACTCGAGGGTAAGGCTGAAGACAAGCAAGATAGAGGTAGAGAACGATGCAAGTGGGAAGATAACATCAAGAGATGGACGAACAGCAATCTGACAGAATGTACTATCCAGGCGAGAGACTGAAAGTTTTAGAGATCGAATGCAGCCATCGTTCACTGTGGAGCAGGCACCTGATTTATTGATCACTGATATCAGAAAAAATCGGTGATAATTATTAGCAACATTACCAGAAGACAAAAACTGAAACATGTTGTGACATTTGGAGAAGTATAGGGGAACAAGAGACAAGGGAAGACAGTGGTATACGATTCTTGACAGCCCTGTGCTATGGCATCAAAGAGTGTCGGCGCATGAACTGATTCAAGCTGCTGGAAATCGCACGGTGTAGAGAAGCATGATCTCCCACATCAATCGGAAAGGCACCTGTGTGTATGTTTGTGTATGTATATGTGCATGTGTCTATGTGTATGTGTGGGAGATAAGGAGAGAGAGAGAGAGAGAGAGAGAGAGAGAGAGAGAGAGAGAGAGAGAGAGAGAGAGAGAGAGAGAGTATGTGTGTACACTAAAGTGAACGTGAGAAAACAATAGAATCAGCTGCCACTGAGTGCCTGTCAGGTCTTCCAATTCCCCCGTCCTGGTTGCTGTTGTCCATGATCACACAGATAAAACCGCAGCTCTTGAGTCTAAATAAATGTCAGGAGATAACAATCTCCGATTTGCTCTGGAAAACTCAGTTCGTTCATTGCTATTCACTAAACCACAGGGGATCTGAAACCAGCAAGAGTCCAGAAACAAGCAGACACAATTTCAAGATTGACATACCACCCACGTGCAACAGAGGTTTAAGGGCTTTGAAAAGGGAAGACTAAATTTAAACAAATGTACAGAATTTGCAAAACAAAAAAAGAGTAGTACAGACCATATGGTTAACATATCACGAGATTCTCAACTTGCGAACGACATTTTCTGTCTGCGAAAAAAACTAAACATTTCTGGGACTGAGGAAATGCACTCAGAATGAAAGACAAAGAAGAACCAGCCATAAACTACATGTTCCTTCTTCGTCTTCTGCCTTCCATCCCCCATTGAGGCATAGGCCGGCAACCAAACTTTGCCAAGCCGTCCTTTCTTTTACTCTTTCCAGCAGCGCCCTGCATGTCCCCCCAATATTATTCATCTCTGTTTGTAATCCTCTTCTCCAAGTGATTCAGGTCTCCCGCTATTTCGTTTACCTTGTGGATCCCGACAAGAAAGTGTCTAATTATACTTCTTCAAGTTTTCTCAGTGTGTGTCCTATCCAGCACCAGTGTGTTTTCTACACCTCTTCACTGGGGTGTGTCTAGTCCATGAGCTCCGCATTGGGAATTCTGTCATACCATTTTACTCCCATTATTCTGCGCAGGCACCTATTAGTCAATGTTTGTTGTTTCTTTGTAATTATTTTAACTGAGCTCCATGTTTCTGGCCCATACGGTGGAATAATTTTACATCTGTCCGCTGTTGTTTGTATCGTGAACTGCATCTTCAGATAAATGGCGACCGGCCGGTTGCTGAACTACCTGGGTTGCCTTATGCAGTAAGGTGTGGCTGCTAGTGTTTAAGTGACTGCCGCTTCCATCGACCGACAATGAACTATATATATATATATATATATATATATATATATATATATATACATATATATATACACACTTTTGTGTTGGTATTCTGCCAGTGGCCTATGCATGTGTACCTGTGCGGGCTGTTGGTTTGTCGAGACTCCTGTCTCTTCGACTGCTCACATGGGGCAGTGTGGAGCATTTTGTGTGATATTCACTGGCACATGAACGGATCATTGTGGGGCGATCCTTTGCGTTGAAGTTGGAACCGCGAATGATTAACTAACTAACTAACTAATTAACGTTAGTACTGATTTAACATTTGAGTTCAATATTCCGGAGGTCAGCATGGCCGAATGGATAAGAACGCGTGTTCTCAAACATCCGGTGTGTTGATGCCGAGGTCAGGGGTTCAATCCCTACACCGGACAGTTTGACTAAAATGTTGATCTCTCGTCCTTGACTTGGGGACGCAAATTACAAGTACCTCTGAAGTCGGAGTGGGTTCGCCTGATGGCGAGAGACATTGGTAATAGGCAAAGCTAATCCACACTCAAAATTACCAATGTCTCTCGCCATCACGCGAACCCGCCCCGACTTCCGAGGTATTTGTAATTTACATCCTCAAGTCAAGGACGAGAAGTCAACATTTTAGTCCAACTGATCGGTGTAGGGGTTGAACCCGCTACAGCGGCATCAGCACACAGGAAATTTAAGAGCCGGCGCTCTCATTCTTCGGCCAAGCTGATCTGCACATGAAGGGATGTATTGCTGTTGGCTTTGTTGTTTTGTTTGCCGCTTCTATCATCATCATCATCATCATCATCATCATCATCATAATCATCATCATCATCATCATCATCATCCATCATCATCATCATCATCATTACCTCCATCATCATCATCATCATCATCATCATCAAGATCATCATCAGCATCATCATCATCATCATCATCATCATCATCATCACCATCATCATCATCATGTGCCATGTCGGGAAGTGTGGGCGGTCATGTTTCGCCATCTCACACGATCACCAGAGCCGTGCATTAGTTCTGTATTCTTGTCCTGACCATGCCATGTGATCAAGCCATCCAGATATTTACTTCGTTGTATTCCAGTTTCCATCCATGCGTAGGGCTGGGAATATTACCGAGAATTATTGGTATCTAGTGATTTAACTCGTCTCCTGATCTCTTTGGGTAGTGGGATCGAATACCTAGTCTTCTCAGATAAGGGCGAAATACAGGAGGCCCCCGCGTGCATATTGTGCACGGTTAGAATCTTACAGCAGTTGGAAATGCAAAGAGTAGGCTGAAAGGTCACATGTCTGGCAAAATTGTTAGAACAATTAAAGTATTCCATGGGTAGATAGAGTAAGAAAACCTGACACCAATGCACGCCGAATTAGAAAGTCATTTGAGCTGCGATATTATTTAAAAGTTAGTTAGTTAGTTAGTTAGTTAGTTAGTTAGTTAGTTAGTTAGTTAGTTAGTTAGTTAGTTAGTTAGTTAGTTAGTTAGTTCGTTCGTTCGTTCGTTCGTTCGTTGGGTGGGTGGGTGGGGTGGGTGGGTGGTTGGTTGGTTGGTTGGTTGGTTGGTTGGTTGGGTGGTTGGTTGGTTGGTTGGTTAGTAGAGGTTCCAACTTCACGGCAACGGGTCGTCCCCATTATGTTCCGTTCCTGTGCCAGTGAATATCACACAAAATGCTCCTCACCGTCCAATGTGAAAAGTGGAACAGACAGGAGTCTCCGCAATCCAACAGCCCGCACAGGTACACTGTGCATAATGCCGCAGCAGAATGCCAACACAAAAGTCATCCACGAAAATTACAGTTCATAGTCGATGGAATCGGCAGTCACCAGAAAGACTTCATTGATCCGGGTTTTCTCACATGGCTCGGTCTCTTTCCGAAGGGCGACCCGCCGAAAGCGCCGCACAAAGCACGAACTCCGTAGCTCCAGCGCCGACTCCCAGGAGTCTCCTGAAAAATGCACTCGTGAACCGAAAAGGCAAATCAGTCAATTCAGCAACAACCGGTAGCCATTGTTCCGAACATGCAGTTCACTGTACAAACAAAAGCGGAAAGATGTAAAATCATTCCACGTGATATTATTGAAAAATAATAACAAAATGACTGGATTGTTAAATCTACCTATGGACAAGTTCTTGAAAATAAACAGGACGATAGAAGGCTTCTAAAGGTTGGTCACATGGGTTGGTCGCATGAAGAAACATCAAACATGATGCTAGAAAGCAGAATACTAAGGAAAAGGTTAAGAGTTGGCAAAGGTGAACGTATGAATGCACTAATGTATCAATGCAGATATACGTGGAATTAAAGAGAGCGGTACAAGACAGAATGGAATCCAAAACAATGTTTTAAGTCATAGACGCCAGCTTAAGAGCCTCTGCCGTTAAGTGCTCCCCTTGAACGATTGAATTTGTCGTGTACAGCTTTCAACAGAGTAAATATGGTACGTTGGGACAAATATTTTGTGTCGCTTGAAACAATGGATCAGATAGTCAGATGGCTAATGGATGTTTGGGTAATAATACACTTTCATGGAACGTTGGATAATAGGTTTGCCTACCTGTAGTCAATACATGAAGATGGTTCACGCGATATGTTTGCATTGATTCCATATTTAAAATGTGCAATCTTTCTTGGATTAATTGTACACAATAATCTTCCATTGTCCAACTAATGGGCAACAAATGTTAACATCTGATTTTTTAACTAACAGACACAATAAGATCAAACGCTGATTCTTCAAATAATCATCTGAAAATAACCAAAAGCTGATTCTTCAGCCAATGGAAGGAAAATTACCAAAAGTTGATTCTTCAAATACGGCAATTCTTAAAATAATGATTCTACCTCCGTGTCTGTTTATAATCTACCTGCCTACTTACTCAACAAACCATCTGCCAGTCTATCCTCTATCTATCTGACTAGCTACCTAATGATAAACCAATCTACCTACCAGCATACCTAGCTACCAGTCTACTTATCCGCCTACTCATCTACCTACCTAGCTACCAGTCTAGCAATTCACCTACCCATCTATCTACTTAGCTACCAATATGTCTATCCGCCTACCTATCTACCACCTAGTTACCAGTCTATCTACCTATATACCTACCTAGCTACCAATATATCTATTTGCAATACTACCAAACTATATCAATCAATCAATCAATCAATCAGATGCCGTCTCCACAATGAAGGTTGGTTGCAATGGATCTCCAACACTGTCTGCCTCTCGCCTTGATTGTAAATTCTGTCAGATCGGTGTTCATCTTAATGTTATCTTCCCACTTGTATCGTTGTTTGCCTCTTGTTCGCTTGCTCAAAACCTTACACTCCAGTATACCAAACTATATATCTGTTTGCAAATCGATCTACTCATCTATCTACCTTCATATTTACCTGTCTGTGTGTTGTTGTTTGTCCATCAAGAATGATGATGACCATTCATTTCATCCAGTCGGGTTGAAAGTATGGAGCCGTGGGTTCTAAGATGGCTGATAAGGCCTATTTTGGCTCGAAATGTTCTTTGACAATGTGGACAAAGAATGCTTGACGTTTCTGGAGGAGGATTTTCTGCAGTGGTTTTTCTGTCCTGCCTTTTCTTTGCAGCTCTTGCAGTCCTGGTTGCCACACACATGACTGCACCCTTGTGTAATGATGCCCGCCACGTATTTCGGTCTCTGGCTGCAGTCTCCCAGGTGTCATGATGAATTCCAAAAGCATTCAGAGAGATTTTTAGAGTGTCTTTAAAGCGTTTCCTCTGTCCACCTTGGGAGCGTTTACCACAACGCAGTTCGCTGTAAAAAAATTCGTGTAGGGAGCCTGTGATCTGGCATGCGAGTCAAGTGACCAGCCCAGCGAATCTGATTCTGCATCAGAGTAGTGTGGATACTGGGCATGGATGCTCTTTCTAGGACTTCAGTGTCTGGAATCTTGTCTTGCCATTTAATCTTCAGTAGCTTCCTTAGGCAGACTGTGTGGAAGTGGTTTAATTTCCTAGCGTGTCGCTGATAAACAGTCCAGGTTTCACAAGCATATAGCAGTGTGGATAATGCAACTGCTTTGTAGACTTTTAGCTTTGTTTGCAGGCTTATTCCAGTTCTGTCCCATACATTCTTGTACAGTCTGCCAAAGGCCGCACTGGCCTTGGAGATTCTTGCATTCACTTCGTCATCAATTGTGGCAGCTTGTGACACAGTGCTGCCAAGATAGGTGAATTTGTCCACAACACTTAGTCTATGCCCATTCACTTTGATATTCGGCACAGTGTGATTATTCACTGGAGCTGGCTGGTACATAACTACAGTCTTCTATAAGTCCATATTGTTCTTCTCCTATTTCAGGTTGTATTTTCTTCTTAACTCTTTGCATGATAATTATAGCAAAATCTTCGTGATGTGACTCATTATACTAATTGTAGGGTGGTGATCACATTCCAATGCTCCTGATTTCTAACAATCTGTCCAGCTAAATATCATTACCTTTAAATGTACAAATCGTGGTGGGATACTTAAAAGTGTGCTCACTTACCAACCTAATATCCCAGATTCAATATTCAGCAGTGTAAGGGGTGTTTTCTAGTCAATACGACTCCGAATGTAGAGCATTATTCTGTGTGTTCATTGCAACATGAGGATTATTTTTTCCCGCTATTATATGTACGTTTTTCCAGTTAATTGTTCTTAGGCTGGAGCTTTCTGGAAGCACGGGTAATTTGTTTTTAATCTGCCTCTATGGAAATTCGAAAACAAGACCACCAGGCTCCATAGCCACTGCGCTACCTCGGCTGGTAAGAGGGCTGTTTAATCCACCTCTTGATGTCGAAACCTATTATATGTAAAGGTCTGATTTTCACAACACTACAGTACATTTGGCATGGAAGTTACTCAGGTAGTCTCAAGATGACTTCACCTCTCATTTATTTGAGAAGAACAATAAAAGTCCGCAGTTATGTCCCTCAGTAATGGCTAAGCTCGCATGGATTTTCTCAGTTTAACTTCTGAGAATCGTCGCTGGAGCTGCTTTGTGCGACGCTTTCGGCAGGCTGCCCCTTGGAAAGAGACGAGGAGAGAGACCTAGGAGAGAGACCGAGGAAAGAGACCAAGGAAAGAGACCGAGCCATATGGGACACAACCCGGTGCAATGAAGATGATAATTTTGCTTTGACATCTTTTTTTTTAACAAATAAACCAACATAAACAAGAATAATTAGCTAATAAACTGAAGCATCCCACCACAGAAATGTAATCTGATGCCATGAATGCCAAAATCCCGGACGTAGAGCGTTAATCTGTGTGTTTATTGCACAATGGGCATTATTTCAAGCTAATTGTTCTGAGGCTGGAACGATCTGGAAGCACAGGTCATTTTTAAAAATCTGCCTCTATGGGAATTCAACAACAGGACCATCATGCTACCTAACTACTGTGCTAGCTTGGCTGGGTTGAGGGATGTTCAATCCACCTCGTCATGTCGAAACCTAGTATATATAAGGATCTAATCTTCACAATACTATGGTAGCATTTGCCATGGGAGTTACTCGGGTAGCCCCAAGATTACTTCACCGTTGATTTATTTGAGAAGAACAAGAAACATTCAGCCAGGTATGACCTTCAGCTATTGCTAAACTAGTTTGGATTTCCCCGAAGCTATGCGACGCCTAATCTGTAAACAAACCAAGACACTCGGAATGCAATCCCTGGAGCTGTCGATCCTACAGTACTCAGCAGGAAAACTACAAAAATGGTGTCAGCAGAAAGGAAGGCCAGGGTTGTACCTGTTTAGTCCCCGCGGGTGTCAGCGTGCAGTTCACGAGCAGGGAAGATTCGCCGCAAAGTTTGAAACACACTTTAGGTACACAACGTGTGAGAACGTAACGCCGTGTCTTCCTGAAATAGACGTTCTTTCACGTGAGCATGTCTGACGTGCAGCATTTAGCATGGGTCGTACATGTGGCGCCGGCTTTCTAGTTAAATCTATTACGTACATATATCGTTTCCGAAAATGAATCTCGAGTGTCTTCGTAGCAAAGCAGTAGCATACAGGGTATCGAAAATAGGGGTGTTGGCTAATGCCGAGCTGGTACTGGAGTCCGAATAAAACACAACCTTATGACTAGGAAGTTCCACGAAAGGAAACGGAAACACATACGCACACACACATACACACACGCACGCACACCCACACACACATACACACCACACACACCCACACACACACACACAAACTCACACACACGCACACACACACACCCACACACACACACGCACGCACACACGTGGGGGGGGGGGGAATACAGATACCTATTTACTAGTTTCGTAATCCCGCATACCGAAACAGAGCTAGAGTGATTCGGAAGCAGACAGCCATGTGTTGTTTCATTACAATGGTATGAGTATCGGTCGTTCAGAAAGCAATGGCAAACTATTGAACATGAACTTGGCCAGGAATCACAAACAACCCCAGCTACTAATCTACCTATCTGCCTACCTTGCTCTGGTGTGTTAACCTTCAACCTTTGTTATACCTCTACATCAGTTCCTGAACCGCAAGACGTTGTGATCAAATCTAGGTTGATTTTCTCAGCAATATTGCCCTCATTAATTATCTACCCGTCTACACAGCTACCAGTCTATTTGAAATATTTTCTCGGTGACTTCTGGGGGTCGTTACTGGAGTTTCGGAGTATGTGCTTTGTGTCACCTTTTCGGCAGACCACCCTGCGGGCCTGCGGGCAGAAACCTAGCCGTATGGTGCAATGAAGGTGATCCTCTAGTTTTGAGATCCATCGTTTTAAACAAACAAACCGAATATCAGAAATAATTAGTTATTCCGCGGATACATCCAATCACGGAACAGCAATGAACAAAATGCAATGAATACCAAAATCCCAGACTTAGGAGTTGTTTTAAGAATTCATTGTAACATGTAGATTACTTTCTCTGCGATTGTGATTTAAGATTGTTCAGTTAAGTGTTCTTGATTGTTATTGTTTTTTTTTTTTTTTTGTATAAAGATTATTATCATTAGCATTGTGATTCTTCGCTGGTTGTTGAAGATAAGGACTGAGTGTATATGGGCATATCTTGAGTGCTGTGATGTCGGTTCTTGACTCAACTCAACCCAATTGACAAAGGGTCATATAAAGATGGTACCATTAGTACTGGGACTCTTCACTGTCTGTAGAAGATGAGGATGGAGCGCATATTGGAATGTCCGGAGTGCTGTAGTTGTCGGCACTTGACTCAACTCAGAAAATCCCAGATGGAAATAAAGGTCAACGGAACATGAACACGATATTTTTCCCAGAATATGAGCTTTCACAAAGCTGGATTTATATAGGAGCAACGATGTTTTACAAGACAGAGATTGAGGCAGAGTTAGTGGTTGAGTAACTATCCAGTGGTTTAGGAGGCAAGTGGGTGTGAATAAAAGTTTACTTACTTGCAGTAGATGTTGTTGTTGTTGTTGTTGTTGTTGTTGTTGTTGTTGTTGTTGTTGTTGTTGTTGTTGTTGTTGTTGTTGTTGTTGTTGTTGTTGTTGTTGTTGTTGTTGCTGCTGCTGCTGCTGCTGCTACCGTGTGTTGTCTTCATCTATGTTATCGATCCAGAGACCCTTTGGCATCAGCGCACCGGAAGTTTAAGAGCGAGCAACATTGAGCAAATCACATAACGTAACAATTGCCTAGAAATCACAAACTGCCAATAAATGCTTGGGTTGATTACGACGTCCTGTAAGGGATAAGCAACTAACTAACATTAATTATGCACGGTCAAAAAATACATGACAATAACATGACAACAAACACGGTCAAGGAAAATGGAAACATTACAAACAATATGTCCGCTTACTGACAGGCTGTGTGTGAAGAGTTCAATTTGACCCTATATGACTACATAATAGCATCATGAATTTGACTATATATGACTGTGTATTTAACTATATTTAAATACTGAAAGCAAACGCACTCAGGAACCACAAGCAGCCAAAAAATGTTTGGGTTGACTGCTATTTCCTGTAAAGGATACGCAACTAAGTAACACCATCATTGTAACTATATATGACTCATGATAACGTCATCAATTCGACTATATATCACTATATGAGAACATCATCAATTTAACTATATATTATTATTTGGTAATAGCGTCAATTTGAATACATATCACTACATGATAGCATCATCAATTTGACTGTATATGACTGTGTAGTAACATCATCAATTTGATTGTATACGACTGCGTGGTAGCAACATCAACTTGACTATATATGACTATATATGACCTAATGTATGACCTTATTTAACTACTGAAGGTAAACTTGCTTGGAATCACAAACAGCCAAAGAATGCTTGGGTTGACTGCCAATTCCTGTAAGGGATACGCAACTAAGTAACGCCATCAATTTGACTATATATGACTATGTGGTAACATCATCATCTTGACTATACCCGACTACATGATAACGCCATCAATTTCAATATATATAACTACATATGACTATATGGTAATAGTATCAATGTGAATATATATCATTACATTATAGCATTATCAGTATCTATATGACTGTGTAGTAACATCATCAATTTGACTATATTCGACTACATGATAACATCATCAATTTGACTATATTCGATTCATGATAACATCAACAATTTGACTATATATGACTACATGATAACATCATCAATTTGACTATATATGACAACATGATAACATCATAAATTGGACTGTATATCACTACATGATGACATAAATAATTTGACTGTATATCACTACATAGCATCATCAATTTGACCATATATGACTACATGGTAACAGCATCAAACTGATTATATAAGACTGCATAATGACATCATAAAGTTGACTATATATGTCAATATTACATCAAGTTTTCTCTATATGTCGATATGATAAGATCATCATGTTGCCTCTATGTTTATATAACATCATTAAGTACAGTGCGTGATAACATCACCAAGTTGACTATATATTGACATTATAACATCATCAAGTTGACTATATATTGACATGATAACATCATCAAATTGTCTCTATATATCGAGATGATAACATCATCATGTCATCTCTACGTTTATATAATAACATCATCATCTTGCTTCCATATGTCTACATGCTAACATCAACATGCTGCCTCGATGTCCATATGATAACATCATGCTTCTCTATACATCTATAAGATAATACCATCACATTTCACTCTACGACAAACACATTCATCTTCTATATACAAGAACACCAATCCATTGTATTTAATCTCCCCAGCCGCCTGTCTCCTGGTCCTCAATGAAGTCTTCGTGAAGACAGTGGAACACGAAGCGGAGAGCAAACAAAGTGGCATCCCGACAGGGGCGGTCACTCATTTTGGCTACAGCTTCGTTCTATCCTGGTTAGTGTTCGTGTTCTTTGTCCTGGCAGGACTCATCTTCCTCTTCATGTCGCACAAGAAGAAAGCTGAGTATGCAGACAGCAACGAAGCCATGGACGACGAGCCCATGGAGATTTTCCGACGGTAGCATCACCAAGAAGTAGCTATGGTGTATTATTTCATGTGTCAAAGGACAGGCTATATCCTGTTCAACCCCTTTGAAGTACAGTATATTTTCGATGCTTAGTGTATGTTAAGTTAGAATGTGGGGATTGTGTTGTATGTTCTTTGCAATCAACGCCATGTTGATGTTCTAAGCAGTTCAGTAGTTTGCCAATGCTTTCAGAACGAACAGTTAACGTTTAAGTTTAACTGAAGGTGATACTAAACTACTGAACGTAAAGTTGTATAAAATATCAACCTGGGGTTGAGTGTAACGTCCCATAAACGACATGAACGATTTTAAAAAGGAATAGTGCTGTGGAGTTGGTTGAGTGCCATAGAACGCATGAGGTGTTGGATGAAATTATGTTCAAATTATAGGAGAGATGTAGGTTTATAAAATGCACTTATGAAAGAGAATAATGCATGAGATAATAGGGTAGAATCCACGAGAAATGAGAGGCAGAGAGACAGAGAAAGAGCGCGACTTATATATATATATATATATATATATATATATATATATATATATATATATATATATATATGTGTGTGTGTGTGTGTGTGTGTGTGTGTGTGTGTGTGTATGCGTGTGTGTGTGTGAGGAGAGAGATAGAGATAGAGAGAGAGAGAGAGAGAGAGAGAGAGAGAGAGAGAGAGAGTAGCAGCAGCAGCAGCACGAGTTATATAACATGTTTACACCACAGTTATTGAGGCATCGAAAGTTAATTTTCTCGTATTACGCCGTTAACCAAAAATGATGCCCAATAATGTCTTTGTTTTTTAAATATATGACACTCATACAGGCAAGATAGGAAAGGGACATATAGAGAGAGACAGACAAACAAAAAGACAAAGACAACAGACTTACAGCGACAGAAAGAGACAATTAATAGACAGACAGAGAGACAGACATACAATGAGGACAGCGAGAGACACTGGTAGTCTGAGGCAAGAGATAGACGGACGTAGAGACAGACAGACAAACAAAGACATGAGATGGTAGACAAACAAACAGTCAGACAGACAGATAGGCACAAAGACAAGAGACAAATCAATAGACAGACAGACATGCAGGCAGACAGTCAAAGACAAGAGACAGATAGATAGACAGACAGCCAGGCAGGAAGGCAGACAAAAAAGCTGGGTGCAAGAGGAATATAATTGACGTTAAATAATCAATCAGATTACTCTGCAGTAGGAAATGAACATGTGAAAGATTGTAACCAGTCAGTCATTTACAATAGCTCTTATAGATTAACAATAAACATCGTGAGCACCAATCGACGCGAAGAAGAAAAAAAAGGTACAGAGAAAAGGACAGAGGAGCTAGCGACGTATTATAGACACCATCCCTGGCAATTAAAATCATGCACACCTTGATGTGTGTGAAGTAAATCTTACGTACAAAGCAATCATATTTTTATACAAAGAATTATATGTTTAATTTAAGTGTGTTTGCTGTTGATAATACCAACCGCTAGAAGAGACTAAAAACTATATAGTAAACAATTTATAAATAAACACACATGTATTTTTTGGCGCTGATAGAAGGATAAGAAAGTAGAGACTAGGCAACATGACATTTGAAAGTTATAGTTACACGACATGTAACTTAAACCTTCTTAGAGACTAGGGAACATGACATTTGAAAGTTATAGTTACACGACAAGTAACTTAAACCTTCGTAGAGACTAGGCAACATGACATTTGAAAGTTATAATTACACGACAAGTAACTTAAACCTTCTTAGAGACTAGGCAAGATGACATTTGAAAGTTATAGTTACACACCAAGTAACTTAAACCTTCTTAGAGACTAGCCAACATGACATTTGAAAGTTATAGTTACACGACAAGTAACTTAAACCTTTTTAGAGACTAGGCAACATGACATTTGAAAGTTATAGTTACACGACAAGTAACTTAAACCTTTTTAGAGACTAGGCAACATGACATTTGAAAGTTATAGTTACACGACAAGTAACTTAAACCTTCTTAGAGTCTAGGCAACATGACATTTGAAAGTTATAGTTACACAACAAGTAACTTAAACCTTCTTAGAGAATAGGCAACATGACATTTGAAAGTTATAGTTACACGACAAGTAACTTAAACCTTCTTAGAGACTAGGCAACATGACATTTGAAAGTTATAGTTACACGACAAGTAACTTAAACCTTCTTCTATGAGCGCCAAGCAATACATCTGTGTCTATTTATAAACTGTCTTAGTGGCTTCAATCAATATTTATGTATACTGTAAACACGGTTTTCACTTACTAAATTTGAATAATAAAGAGACAAACACGATACTGCACAATTGATAGCCTGACATATTTCGCTGTGTCTCGTCACGTGCATAGTGCAGAAATCGCACAACATAAACTAAAGCGAAAAGATAAATCTATTTGCTCTAGTTTTTGCTGTGTACTTGCTCAGTGTGGAAGGAAATACGGACGCAATTCCTTATCCTGCATACTGAGCTCAAATCACGGCTGTTGGTGATTTACAAGCAGACCTCCTTTCATTGCTTTTCATATAATGGTATGAGTACGTACACTTGCCAAGACATCACTGCAATGTCCTGTAAAGGATATGCAATTAACTTATGTTGTGTAGATTCTGCAATAAATACCTGATGAGATGTAGAGAAATAAGACAGTACAATAAACTGTGCAGTGTATTATTTGTGATTTCACTAATTAAAAAATAATTATTATCTCAGACATATATGAATATATAAGACTCACAATCGGAATACATCAAGACCTCTATAGAATTCTTCCTATCTTCGAGCTAACAATATTCGTTACAATTCTATTTTCTGTGTGTGTGATTTCTCGTGTTCTACTGACAATCAGTACAGTAGATTTTAAGCACATAGCCGTGAAAATGAACGAATAAACGCCATTATTTTCATAATTCATATTCTATCGTTTTTACGAGCAAAACAACAAAATAGTTTGTTTTCGTGTCTTCTTTATTCTTCCTTAAATTTAAATGTTAAAAGTCTGCATTCGAGAATAAGACAAATTCGAAGAGTTGCTCCATGAATCATCTTCCCCCTACCCCTTCCTTTTTCTTTTACCAGGTGTCTAAAGTTCTGACTTGTAATCTATACATATGTCATAAAACTGTAACGTTTATTCTATAGAGATTTTATGAAGTCAGGTCATAAATATGTGACGCTTACTAGACACATATATGAAAAAGTCAGAAAGTTAAAAGAGGTGTGACCAGACCAAAGCCAAAGAAGATTAATAAACCAACTCAAGCCCACACGCAAAACTCAGTCCTTTACTACTTTAAACAGTGTGTAAGGACTACGCTCGAGTTTAAGCGAGCGTACAAAAAGAAGAAGAAGAAGAAGAAGAAGAAGAAGAAGAAGAAGAAGAAGAAGAAGAAGAAGAAGAAGAAGAAGAAGAAGAAGAAGAAGAAGAAGAAGAAGAAGAAGAAGAAGAAGAAGAAGAAGAAGAAGAAGAAGAAACCAACTGTCGTAAGCCGCTGCATGCTGCAGGATTTACTGAGGAGGGGATCCGAGCACTTATGGGTTGAATGGTTCGATGAGGGTGATCTGTCGACTAACTATCTAGATATTAAAAAGCAAGGTCATAAATCTGTGATGTTTACTAGACAACCAGTGTATGAAGAAGTAAGGTCATAAATATGTGGTTTTGAATCCGTACAGCTATGAAAATATGAAAAGGTAATGTCATATAGTTTTAACTTTTACTCTATACATATATGAAAAGCCAATGTCATACATATATGACTTTTAATCTGTAAAGATTTTTTAAATTTATGTTATAGTAATCTATGACTTTTACACGATACATGTATGAATGGGTAACATTCTAATTGTATGACATTATTCGACACTAATATGAAGAGGTAAAGTCATAATTCTATTATTTTCATACCATACGGATTAAAAGAAGTAATGTTATAAATCTATGATTTTTATACGATACAGAGATGAAGAAATAAAGTCATAGATTTGTGACAGTTACTTGATAAATAGATAAAGAAATAATGTTGTAATGCTGTGACTTTGATACTATACAGATATGAAAAGGTAATGTCATAAAGCTATGATTTTACTCGATACAGATATAAAGAAATAATGTTATAAATTATGACTTTTACTCGATATATATATATATATATATATCGAGTAAAAGTCATAATTTATAACATTTATATTTTACATAACATATTACATTACCTATGTTTACATAACATTTATATAACTTATATATATAAAGAAGTAACATAGTAACTGTCTGACTTTTTAAAAACACAAATATGAAGAAGTAAAGTCAGAAATCTATTACTTTTATACCATATGAAGAAATGCTATTGATCTATGACTTTGATACCATACAGATATGAAGATGTAATATCATAAAGCTATGATTTTACTCGATACATAAATGAAGAGATAGTGTTATAAATGTATGACTTTTACACGATACAGATATGAAGAAGTAATGTTACAAATATATGACTTTTACTCGATACAGATAAAACAAAGTAAAATAATAACTCTCTGACTTTTTAAATACAAATATGGAGAAGAATAGTCAGAAATATATTATTTTTACTCCACACAAATACGCAAAAGTCATCCAATCATCATCATCATTATCTCATCTTGGGCCTCATGTACCATTTATGGGCTTCATATATCGACATACGAAGAAGTAATTGTGTAAATCTATGACTTTTACTCGATACAGTTATGAAGAAGCAACATTTAAATCTATGGTTTGTCACTCTATACTTACCTCTGACGAGGCAGTGGGTTCGCCTGAAGGCGAGGAACACTGGTGATAGGGAAAGCTAATCCACGGGGCAAGATTCAGTCCAATGCTACTAGAAGTACTGAGAAAGAACTATGCTTGAGTACAAAGCGAGCAAGCGCATATATATATATATATATATATATATATATATATATATATATATATATATATGTGTGTGTGTGTGTGTGTGTGTGTGTGTGTGTGTGTGTGTGTGCGCGCGCGCGTGCGTGCGTGCGTGCGTGTACCTGTGTTGAAGAAGAAAAAGAATATTGTAGTCGCAATGTAAATCCTTCAGCTGTAAGTTGTGTAATAAATTTAACGCTTTTTCGTTTCTTTTTATTTTGAAAGTAATACAATGTGTTCAAGTTAATTAGTACCTTGTATATTTAAATTATTATATGCGAACATTCTGATATGACTTCAATACTGCGCCAACCTGAATGAGGGACACATAGAAAAATTAGAGAAAATTTAAGGGAGATAAGTTATTATTATGTGCGAAGGTAAACAAGGGACACAAGTTAACTGTTGTAAGTGAGCCGTCATTACAGACAGGATTTGCATAGAGATTTATTTTCCTTTTTTTTTTTTTTTTGCTGTAAACTGCATCTGCAAATTTTCATGTTTACATCCCAGTTCTAGAGACACATAAGATATACATCAATAATACCAGCTATAGAGACACATAAGATAAACGTCTATCATACCAGTTCTAGAGACACATAAGATATAGTCTATCATACAGTTTCTAAGATACATAAGATATACGGTTATCATATAAGTTCTAAAACACATAAGATATACGTCTGTCATAACAGTTCTAGGGACACATAAGATATACGTCTATCATACCAGTTCTAGAGACACATAAGATATACGTCTATCATACCAGTTCTAGAGACACATAAGATATACGTCTATCATACCAGTTCTAGAGACACATAAGACATAGTCTATCATACCAGTTCTAGAGACACATAAGACATAGTCTATCATACCAGTTCTAGAGACACATAAGATATACGTCTATCATACCAGTTCTAGAGACACATAAGATATAGTCTATCATACAGTTTCTAAGATACATAAGATATACGGTTATCATATAAGTTCTAAGACACATAAGATATACGTCTATCATAACAGTTCTTGAGACACATAAGATATTTTATTTTTGGCATATCCTTTACAGGACATCGCTGTCAACACCAGCATCTTTCAGCTGTATGTTGATTTCTTGGCAAGATACGCTCAGTAGTTTGCCGTTGCTTTCTGAGCGGCCGGCTCACATACCCCGTAAGTTACCGATGCGATTCGAACCACTGCTGATTCAAACCGTCATCACGTTACCGACGAGAGTATACGAGATTACGGAGAAAAGTCATAACCTCTAAGCCACGAAGCCAGCACATAAGATATGCGTCTATCATAATAGATGAGACGCATAAGATATACGTCAATCATACCAGCTTTAGAAAGACAAAAGATATACGTTTATCTTGCAAGTTCTAAGACACATAATATATACGCTTATTACACAAGTTCTTAGACACACAAGATATACGTCTGTCAAACCAGTTCTAGAGACACATAAGATATACGTCTATTATACCAGTTCTAGAGACACATAATTTGTATGTCCATCATACCATGTCTAGAGACAAATAAGATATACGTCTATTATACCAGTTCTAGAGACACATAATTTGTATGTCCATCATACCAGGTCTAGAGACACATAAGATATACGTCTATTATATACGAATGTGGGTGGGGTGTGGGGGGACTACCATGGCAGGAGATGAAAACAAAGAAGTTTCACAAACAATTAGAAATTGGGAACAGAAAACATTATTAAATAAGATAAAGTTTATACAAATAAGGATTCTCCAGCCATATACAGAGAAACAGCGTTGTGCTAAAGGGTGTAATAGAGAGAATAGTGAAAGGGAAGCGTGAAAGAGGCAGTCAAAGTCACATGGAGGTGAACAACACCACGAGGTGAACAACACTATGTGGTGAACAACACCACGAGGTGAACAACACCACAAGGTGAACAACACCACGAGGTGAACAACACCACAAGGTGAACAACACCACGAGGTGAACAACACCACGAGGTGAACAACACCACGAGGTGAACAACACCACGAGGTGAACAACACCACGAGGTGAACAACACCACGAGGTGAACAACACTATGTGGTGAACAACACCACGAGGTGAACAACACCACGAGGTGAACAACACCACGAGGTGAACAACACTATGTGGTGAACAACACCACGAGGTGAACAACACTATGTGGTGAACAACACTATGTGGTGAACAACACCACGAGGTGAACAACACCACGAGGTGAACAACACCACGAGGTGAATAACACCACGAGGTGAACAACACCACGAGGTGAACAACACCACGAGGTGAACAACACCACGAGGTGAACAACACCACGAGGTGAACAACACCACGAGGTGAACAACACTATGTGGTGAACAACACCACGAGGTGAACAACACCACGAGGTGAACAACACTATGTGGTGAACAACACTATGTGGTGAACAACACCACGAGGTGAACAACACCACGAGGTGAACAACACCACGAGGTGAACAACACCACGAGGTGAACAACACCACGAGGTGAACAACACCACGAGGTGAACAACACCACGAGGTGAACAACACCACGAGGTGAACAACACCACGAGGTGAACAACACCACGAGGTGAACAACACTATGTGGTGAACAACACCACGAGGTGAACAACACCACGAGGTGAACAACACCACGAGGTGAACAACACTATGAGGTGAACAACACCACGAGGTGAACAACACTATGTGGTGAACAGAAAGAATGCATCATGAAGACTGGGGACAGAGGGTGTAGGAGACCGGCAGCCGACTTTCTCTGCGGAGCTGGCACATTGATTATACCCCTCTGTGTGTGTGTGTGTGTACACGAATTCTTGTAAACATGTGTGTGTATAAATGAACCTGTATGTGTGCGTATGTGTGTGTGTGTATATATATATATATATATATATATATATATATATATATATATATATATATATATATATGAACTATTGTATGCCTTTTGGGGGCAGGGGCAGGGGTGTGTGTGTGTATGTGTGTGAGCGCGCACGTACGCGCGCACTTGAACTCTTGTAAACCTATATGGGTTATTCTTCTATACGAATGCAGTGACTAATAACAAATGTCACACATCAAGTCTGGAACCTAAGTGTGAAAGAAGTGCACAACGAGAGAACATATTACTCGATATTACTGTGTACAGCACTACTATTTGAGTCTGCATTTGTCAGCACTTTTAAGTGGGAATGGTCGACTTGGGAGTTCACGTCAATTTCATTAAAATTCCCCGTCAAACATGTTAAGATAATATATATTACTATTGTTATTGTGTGTTTTCTTTTTCTTCACGAGGTGTCCATAATTCTTTATACCCTACTGAATGTGTCAATTCCCTACGCGTGTTTTAAATTTCCCGTTTCTGGTTCTCGTATTTTTTAATATATATTTTGTCTATAACTGATTGTTATGAAAACTTGTTACTTCACGTTTCGCCCTACCACCCGATGCATCCATACTTACTCAATTTGCAAAAGTTTGTAATAAACGTCGTGTGCTTTGTAAATGTATGTTCTGTTTGATCATTTACGTATGTATAATAATTTTACGAAGACCACAATCCATGTATCGCATGAAGCCAATTTACCAACATCAGGACAGCATGATTCGCTATCTCACACGATCACCATAGTCGTGGATACAGCTCCATGGTCTTGTCTCGACCATGCCACGTGGCCAAACCATTCAGATATGGACTTCTCTGCCTTCCTTTTTTTCCCCTCAATCTGTATAGTTGTAAGCAAGTTCTCTAGTTTATTTCTTCTCATATCGTGTCCAAACATTTTGACTGCCTGCGTCTAATTTCTATAATCCGTGTACGGTTTTCATCTTCTTCTTGCAAGACTTGCTCATTAATGTTTCTGTCTGTCCATGGTATTCTTTGCATTTTTCTCAGAAACCACATTTTCACGGCCATCAGATGTTTTTCAGCTTGTCTGCTCATTGTCCACGCTTCACATCCACACAAAAGTACAGGTTCTATGTAGCACCTCAGCACTCTTTTTCTCGTTGCAATTGACTTTTTAATGGTAAGTATATTTTTCATCTTGCAAAAGGTTACTTTAGCCACGGCTATTCTTTATCAAATTATAGATGACTGTCAATTACTTATTAATTCTAAATCAATCACAGTCAATACCAATTCAACTTTATCAAATGATAAATGAATAATGAATTCTAAATCAAACATAAAAAACACATAACGGAAGTCCACGTTTCCCATCCATACACAAGTACAAGTTCTATGTAGCACTTCAACACTCGTTTTATTGGTCAGTATGTTTTCCAGGTTGCAAAAGGCTACCTTCGCCAGAAATATTCCCATCAGGACAAGGTAATCGTTATTTTCTGGATTCGTTATCAGACAAGGACCGGGTCTGTGGCTTAGAGGTATCGAGCGCAGTTTCACAAACCTCACATACCTTGTTCAAAGTCAGCGGTATGCGCTTTGGGAACAGATCGCTTTGCGTTGATTTTCACAATGGTATAAGCAGAGACATACAGAAAGCAACGGCAAACTACTGAAAGTAAAATTACTCCAGAAAAATCACAAGTTAAAGTATGAATAAAATTAGTGATACTGCGGTAGTACTGTTGAAATGTAAAGAATACAAAATGACTCGAAGTAAAGCAGTTAGAAAATTACAAACAGCCAATAAATTATGGGGTGCCAAAACATTTACAAATCTGACTAAGAGGCTCGATGAATGAATAAAACACACAAAACATTACTAAGAAACTCCACGACTGTACAAATAACAAACTAGGAAACTATAAGAATGAACAAAACACACACACACACAATATGATTAAGAAACTCGACTAATAAAAAAAACACAATCTACTACTTTTAAATTCGACGAATGAACAAACAATACACAAAATATGACTAAGAATCTCGACAAATGAACAAATAAATACACAAAATATGACTAAGAAACTCGACGAATGAACAAACAATACACAAAATATGACTAAGAAACTCGACGAATGATCAAACAATACACAAAATATGACTAAGAAACTCGACGAATGAACAAACAATACACAAAATATGACTAAGAAACTCGACGTATGAACAAACAAAAAACAGGTACAGGTGACCGTTTTGACCCAAGTCTTTATCAACGGGACAACAAGAACGACACGATTGTAAATATATAAACGAGCAAAGAGCGAAACTGTTATAAATATATAAACGAACAACTCGCATGTATGCTTCCCAGATCCGAGAAAATTAAAACTGAACACTACACTCAAGAACGCGAACTTTTGATAAGACGAGAGTTTGGAGAAAGTTGTGACAAAGGAGCAGATGTAGGGTGTTAGAAATAGAGGCTTGCAGAAGACGCACATGCTGGATGGGTTGGCAGCGTGGAATGGAAGGCGATCAGTAGTTGAAGGTATGAATAAAAGAGTGAATAGATGTTTGTGCTGGTTTATGATTGTCTGCTCAGCTCAACATGGCACATTATAATAATGATGATGTTGGGATGATAATGATGATGATTAAATCATGAGGATGATGATGATGATGATCATGATGAGATTATCATAATGATGAAATGATGATGATGATGTTGATGGGATTATAAAGAAAATGGTGATGATGATGTGATTTTAAAGATGATGATGAAGTAATTATGATGATGATGAAATTATGATGAGATCATGGTGATGATGGTGAAATCATATTGATGAGATCACGATGATGATGATGATGATGATGATGATGATGATGATGATGATGATGATGATGATGATGATGATGATGATGATGATGATGATGATGAGAAGGAGGAGGAGGAGGAGGAGGATGGAGATTATGATGATGATTATGATGGTATAAATGATGATGAGATGATAAAGATGACGAAATCATGATTATGATGTTAAGATCCTGATAATGATCAGATGATGATCATGGTGTTGATCATAACGTTTTATTTTTATTATTGCCAGTGACTTTCTCCTCCTTGTGTGCTTCCTCGTGGTCATGTAACAAAGATGTGGGTGATGTATTCTCCTTACAATCCTGTATTGTTTATAAACGTTTAATCCATGTGTTTCTTGAAATGGCATGATGTTATTCTTCCCTGCTTTTGTGTGTGATATTTCTTTGAACGAATTATGCAGATGTGATAACTATTATAAACATGCCTCAATATTTCTCATGAGTTGTTTGTACATGTCTGATCTATTTGTCCATTTATGTAATTGTGGTTTTACTCTCAGTATACCATGAATTGTGTGTACATGTCTGATCTATTTGTCCATTTATGTAGTTGTAGTTTTACTTTCAATATACCATGAATCGTGTGTACATATCACACCAGAACCCATGGTAACAAATTTCTACAGGAGAAATTTTTTTTTAATACCATGAATTTAAAGTGTGGATCAATTTGCACTTCAAGTGGGATAATGGATAGAGAAATTAAGACGGGAGCATGGACAGTGAAATTAAGATGGGAGAATGGATAGAGAAATCAAGACACGTTGTCCGAAGGTAAATCAGGTACTAATGCAAATTTCGTAATAACTATTTTATTTGGTACACATTATGCTTGCCTCGCTTCAGGGGTCACAGATTGTGATAGCTGTATGGATTTTCTGCTTGGACGTGGGGGAGTGCCGGTTTCCCTGGCCTAGGTGTTAGCGACTTTCTCCGTAATCCCGTTTATCCACGTGAGCAAACGTGGCTGCGCGAGAATCGGTGGCGGTTCTCGCCGCGCCCGTTACTAACGGGATATGTGAGCCGGCCGCTCAGAAAACAATGGCAAACTGCTGAGCGTAATCTTGCCAAGGAATGAACAACAGTATGATGCTGGTGTTGACAGCGATGTCCTGTAATAGGATATGCCAAAGAAAAGAAAACAAACAAACATGCTGTAGTGCGGAGGAATAAACAGGCTGATGGGATGGCAGGGAATGTGCCTCTCGGCGGTAGATTACCTAAGGACAAGGGAAAGGTGGTCGGGCGCCAGTGGGACCAGGTGGATAAAGCGGTGGAACAGACTGAGACCCCGTATGTGGAGAGAATGATATAGCTGGGGATAGGCAGTGGTTCTGGACGAATCTCAAAACTGAGAGGGAAAACCAGGAGAACTTTCAATCAGATGGCAGTTTGAACGATTAGCGGTATGACTGTTCGCTGGCTGTTGAACGAGGAGACGGAGAGCGTGTGGGAATGACCTGAGTGCAGTGCTGTCGGTTCTTAGCTCAACATCAACATCAACATGTTACTAGTGTCAGACACTTACTTCAATAACGAGCACAAAATCATAGTAGAGATCAGATGCATTAGAAGAGCTGCGGGGGTGCCTGTGATAGATAGAATTAGGAATAGGAAAATTAGAAGATGGCTGGATCTGAAGACAGTCATGCAGTTCATTACAGAACAGCGGATACAATGGTTTGGTCACCTCACAAGAATGCCCTGGTACCACCTACCATGAAGAACCACATTGAATAAATGTGATGGATACAAAGCAAGGAGAACACCACGTCAAGGATGGAGTAATAGTATCAAGAACACCTTAGAGACATGAAGACCAACTTGCAAAGCGCATGAAAAGAGCGCACAAAAATTGCTTACATCTTCCCAAATATTGCACTGGGGTACATGAAGGCAGAGAAGAAGAAGCAGAAGATGCCACGTGCCCTTTAAATGTTTAACAAGTTTTTAGAGTCATTGCAGTAGGAGAGGCAATACCAGGCATAAGTTACTTTAACTCCTATCCCAATCACTGATTGCTTTACACAGTCATTGCAAGAGTCTCTCTCTTCTACTGTTCCTATCACACTATGCGGATATGGCCATTTTCCACCACTCCTTCGTACCTCTTCTGTCTCCGGCAGTTCCTTCCATGTCCAGAGCATGGGTTTTCTTCTTCTTCTTCTTCTTCTTCTTCTTCTTCTTCTTCTTCTTCTCCTTCTGCTTCTGCTTCTTCTTCTTCTTCTTCTTCTTCTTCTTCTTCTTCTTCCCCCACTTAATAACAACACCTTTATGGTGCATTAAGCAAACACTGAACACGAGAAAAAGAATAATGTGGAGGAGGAGAAGGAGAGGTAGAAAAAAGCAACGAAGAGAAGAGGACGAAATAGAGGATGAGAAAAGGAGGAGGAGGCGAAGAAGATGGATGTGGAGAAGGGATGGAACAAGGAAAAATCAGCAGCAAAAGAAGACGAAGACGACTTCTGTATATCAGCTTCTACAAATAAAGATATTAACCTTTTTTCTGTATATTAGAAGTAAACACTTTTGGATCTTTCAGAGGCGATACCAAATCCCATAACAAACGGTAAAGGAAATAGTTTAGACGTGGTCAATATTATTCATTTTGTCTATTACTTTATACTATTCAATATAATTAAACCGCAAGTACTTAAACCACAAGATATATGTTATTTTTCGTGTATTGTATTGTATACCAGAACAGTTATATTTTTTCAGCGCATTGTTTTTGTGCTATTTTATCCTTTTTGCCTTATCCCAATAAAAGTTGCGATGGCTGTCTCTTCTCTGGTGCAGTTGTATGTATGTGAGTTTTTTTTTTTTTTTTTTTTTGAGTGAGTGGTATCTGGTTAGTTAGTTGCATATCCTTTGCAGGACGTAGCAGTCAATCACAGCATTTGTTTAGGTTGTTTGTGATCGCATGGCAAGTTGCGTTAAGTAGTTTGCCGTTGCTTACTGAAAGACCGGCTCCCATACAATTTCATTTTAAAAAACCAACTCAAGGCAGTCTGCTGCCACATCACCCGCAGCTGTGTTTCAAACGTGGTATGCAGGATTACTAACTTGCATCCGTAACTCCTTCTCCTCGGAGCTGATATCTGATAATGAGGCAGAATCGCTCCTTACGAGTAGAACGTATCATGAAAACAAGCCGATTGATTCACTCGTTGGTTGGTTAACTAGTTTAGTTTAGTTTAGTTTAGTTTAGTTTAGTTTAGTTGGTTGGTTGGTTGGTTGGTTGGTTGGTTGGTTGGTTGATTGGTTGGTTGGTTGGTTGGTTGATTAGTTAGACGCGGTTCCAACTTCACGGCAACGGGTCGTCACCATTATGCTCCTTTCCTGTGCCAGTGAATATCACACAAAATGCTCCTCATTGCCCCGTGTGAAAAGTGGAACAAACAGGAGTCTCGACAACAACAGCCCTCATAGGTACACTGTGCGTAATGCCGCCACCAGAATGTCAACACAAAAGTCCTCCACGAAATATACAGTTCATCGTCGATGGAAGCGGCAGTCACTAGAAAACCAGCAGCCACACATTACTGCATAAGGCAATCCAGTCAGTTCTGCGACAAGTCGGTCGCCATTATCCCGAACATGCAGTTCACGCTACAAACAACCTCGGACAGACGTAACAGCAATTCACACGAAGTTAACAACTCAGAGTGTCGCGCCACGCACTCAACTCGGTAGCAGGGCGACGGAACCATGCACTTCCAGTCCAACATGAGGAAAACGTAAATGCAAACGGTAGCCACAAGCATAAACATTCCAGAGGCCTTAACCGTTCAAATGCCTACTTCCTTGTTGGGGAATACGACAGATACATCATCATATGGTAAGGGCTCATAGAGCTTACTGAAACCTCTAAGACAGGCATGCTTCGTGCAGAGTGGCATGTTTCAATTGAAAAATCAAAGGGAGCTTCCGTTGGATCTATTCCCTAGGACATGCTGTATCCTGGGAAACTAGCAGGTGGACAGATTGGCTGGGTCTGCAATGTGAGGTAGTGTGTGCACGATTAAGGGAGATGTGTTCAGGGTTCTTTGGATCGTGTATAACCACCATAGTCTGGAAAGAATGGTGTGGCAGGAAGTGACTAGGGGATTTGGCTGACACTCCGTACTCCGAGGAAAGCCCATACGAATACACAATCAGACTGCAGCTGTTATCATTAGTATTGGGATGTTTTGCTGGTTGTTGGAGATGAGGACGGATCGCGTATGGGAATGTTAAGAGTGCTGTAATGTCGGCCCTTGACGCGACTCAACTCAACTTAGTAGAGTATACAGGTCTGCAGAAAGTGCTATGGCTTGCAACGAGAGATTTGTGACAGGCTGGTGCAATGCAGCTATGTGCACAAGCGGCAATGTACTGCGTTCACCTCGTCTCATATATTTCCTCGTGTACCTTGCGGTGTCGAGGTGAAGTATAAACAGCAAGAGAGTGCCCTCTTTTGGGCTTCATTTATCTAGATTCCTATGGACTCTATTATTCCTTCTGTCCGTCGTTTACAAGGTCGATATCTTCTTTTGGTTCCATTTGGTCTGTACATTATTGCGTGTTGTGGTATACTGTCAGTTGGTAGCCAAGATATATGACCGAACCATTCCACTTGCTGGTTTCTAATGCAAAATTAAGCTTTAATTGCAACAAAGAAGGTGTGTGTATGCCAGAACCACAGGTGCTAGCAATATTCATCGATCCCGCTAGGCACTGACATGGAGACTGTTAACAATGGAATACCTAAAGCCTGTGTACTTTCCTAGGTCTAATCCAAGCCAAGTCAGTATATGCTGCGTCCTATCACGCCCTCTGCAATTTGCACCTGGGTATGTGCGAAGTTACAGTTTCGGAGAAAGCACTCTACAACACAATATTCTTACCAACTCTATGCTACCAATGCCAAACCTGGTCAACGATAGAAAAAGAGAAAAGAAACATAACAACAACAGAAATGAGATTCCTGAGAAGAATACTCAATATATCAAGAAGAGAGAAAATCAGAAATGAAGAAATCAAGACTAAAGTGGGAGTTATAGCAGAGCTAGATTTTATTAGAAGGTAGCAAGTCAAATGACTTGGCCATGTAACTAGGTTACCAACTAACAGTGTACCAAAACAAGAAATTATGCACAGACCAAATGGAAGCAGAAGAAAAGGCCGACCACGTAAACGATGGACAGAGGGAAAAGCAGAGTCCAATGGAATTTCGATACATGAAGCCCATAAACGGGTACTCTCCCGCTGTTTATACTTCACCTCGACACCGCAAGGTACAAGAAGAACAAGATAAGATTAGATGACAGTTTCAGAGATATTCAATTCAATCAATCATGTGCCATGCCGGAAAGCGTGGGCGGTCATGACTCGCCATTTCACTCGATCACCAGTGTCGTGGATCAGCTCAGTGTTCCTGTCTCGTCCATGCCATGTGGCCAAGCCATCCAGGTATTTTCCTCTCGGTCTTCCTCTTGGTCTGTTCCCCTCGATCTTGCCAGTTGTCACTAAGTTCTCCAATCCATTTCTTCTCATAACATGTCCAAAAAATTTTGACTGTCTACGTCTAATTTCTCTAATCAGTTTACGATGTTCATTTGTCTCCTGTAGTACTTGGTCATTGGTTTTTCTGTCTGTCCATGGTATTCTTTGCATTTTCCTCAGAAACAGTCACAATACAAAAGAACAGGCTCTATGTATCCCCTCAACACTCTTTTTCTCGTTTCAATTGACATCTTTTTATTGGTCAGAATGTTTTTCATCTTGCTAAAGGCTACTTTAGCCATGGCGATTCTTGTTCTAATCTCTTCAAGGCATCTCCCATCAGATGTTATGACTGTTCCAAGATAATTGTACCGATTCACTTGTTGAAGAATATTTCCATTTACTTGTATATTACATTGTGGCACTTCCTCCTTCCTAGTGACGACCATAACCTGAGTCTTTTTACAATTTAATTATAACCCCAGTTGCTCACTGTGTACAACAACCGCATCTACTAATTGTTGCAGGTCCTGCGCATTGTCTGCAATTAATACTGTATCATCTGCATATCTAATGTTATTGATGTTTCGTCCTCCAATGCTGATTCCATTTATATCCTCTACATTTCTGAAAATATTTTCACTGTATAGTGAAAAAAGATCTGGAGACATCACACATCCCTGCCTAACACCTATCTTAATTTGCTGATACTGCCCCACTTCATTATCAATCTTTATTGCAGCTTGTTGTTTCCAATATATGTTTTTTATAAGTCTAATGTCTTTCCCATCAATTTGTAGATCTGCAAGCATATTCACCATGTTGACATGTCTAACTCTATCAAAAGCTTTTGTATAGTCAATAAAGCAAAGATGTATATCCTTGTTTACTTCTATAGCACGTTCAATAACTGTTCGCAGCATATACACAGCATTTACTGTACCCTTTCCTTCTACAAACCCGCATTGTTCTTCCCCTATTTCAGATTGTATCTTCTTCCTCACTCTTTGCATGATAATTCTTAGCAAAATCTTTGTGATGTGACTCATTATACTAATTGTTCTATGTTGATCACATTCCAAGGTTCCTGATTTCTTTGGGATTGCAATAAATATAGAATTACATAATTCAGGAGGTATATCTCCAGTATCATATAATGTGTTCAGCAGTCTGGTGACTTGATCTAGTCCAAATTCTTCTAAAGCTTTAATCATTTCTGTTGTGATGTTATCTGCACCGGGGGCCTTGCCAGCTTTCATATGCTTAAGAACATTTCGAACCTCCATCTCCAAAATTGGCGGTCCTTCATTATTAAATCTAATATCATACTGTTCATCTCTGTTATCATAATAAAGGTGTTTCACATAATCTGTCCATACCTGTAGAATCTGGTCTTTTTCTATTATGATTTTGCCATCTTCAGTTTTTAGACACCCTGTAGATGTACTTGTTCTTTTATTAGTAAGTTCCTGAATTTTTGTGTGCACTAATTTGGTATTTTGACTGTTGTGTTGGTTTTCAATTTCTAAGCACTTTTCCTCAAGCCATGCTTCTTTTGCCTCCTTACATAATGTTCTGACTTGTCTGTGAATTTCTTCATATTTGACAGAATTATTTTTGTTGAGTCTTCTTGTTTCCATGAGGTGTAAAATTTCTTCAGTCATCCATTTCTTACGACCCACCCTCTTTAATTTTGGAATAGTTGTTTCTGCAGCCACATTGATTGAATTCTTCAACGTTTCCCATTGATCATCCACATCCTGGAATAGGATCTCTAGATCAGACAAATACCTAAAGCCCATTCAATTATGTCTCTGTTTCTCTGATCCGTGGGTTTTTAGGTCTTCCCTGTGTCATTTCAGCATTGGAATTGGAAGACGAAACATCAATAACATTAGATATGCAGATGATACAGTATTGATTGCAGACAATGCACAAGATCTACAACAATTAGTAGACGCGGTTGTTGTACACAGTGAGCAGCTGGGGTTGGAATTAAATTGTAAGAAGACACAGGTTATGGTCATCACTAGGAAGAACGAAGTACCACAATGTAATATACAAGTAAATGGGAATATTCTTCAACAAGTGAATCGGTACAATTATCTCGGAACAGTCATAACATCTGATAGGAGATGCCTTGAAGAGATTAGAACAAGAATCGCCATGGCGAAAGTAACCTTTAGCAAGATGAAAAACATTCTGACCAATAAAAAGATGTCAATTGAAACAAGAAAAAGAGTGTTGAGGGATACATAGAGCCTGTTCTTTTGTATGGATGTGAAACTTGGACAATGTGCAGTCAAGCTAAAAAACATCTGATGAAATGTGGTTTCTGAGGAAAATGCGAAGAATACCATGGACAGACAGAAAAACCAATGACCAAGTACTACAGGAGACAAATGAAAATCGTAAATTAATTAGAGAAAATAGCCGTAGACAGTCAACAATTTTTGGACATGTTATGAGAAGAAATGGATTGGAGAACTTATTGACAACTGGCAAGACGAAGGGAGCAGACCAAGAGGAAGACCGAGAGGAAAATACCTGGATGGCTTGGCCACATGGCATGGACGAGACAGGAACACTGAGCTGATCCACGACGCTGGTGATCGAGTGAAATGGCGAGTCATGACCGCCCACGATTTCCGGCATGGCACATTATTGATTTATTGTGTCATTTACACTGTGGTTTCCAGAAAAGACCTTACTAATCATACTATTAATATTATCGCGTTATTTTTCAATATGTGTATCCTCCAGCGCCAGTGTCTTTCTCTCACCTCTAGATTCGCTGTATAGTTCTCTCTGTCAGTTCCGTATTAATGTCTGCGAAAGAATTAATGAAACAGCAAATACATTGTAGAACTGGAGTATTGTTGTCCAAAACTGCAGCAGTCATTAAGGTCACGTGATTTCATTATCGGTTTCATTTACTATGATCAGGGGTCATTTACTATGGTCACGTAGATCAGAGGTCACCAACTTTTTTTCACGGCGGGCCGGATAATTGACAAAATGACGAGCGCGGGCCGCATACTCTTCTGTACTGTACTTGCGCCGTCTCCGTGGCGAAGGTCTTACGGACGCGTTTCGTAATCCCGTATACACGCGTTCGAAACGCAGCTGCGCGCGATTTGGTAGCAGACCGCGTTGCGCAGGTTGCTTACGCTATGGTATGGGTACTGGTTGTTCAGAAAGCAATGGCAAACTACTGAACGTAAACTTGCCAAGACATCAACTAAGCAAAAAATTCTGGTGTTGACTGCAAATGTCCTGTACATGATATGCAACTAACTTTAACAATACTTGCAAGCCAGAACGAAAGCTCTAGGGAAAAAAGACGAAAAACTAAGTTAATCATGGGTGAGTGGCGACAACCGGCATATTTATCTATTTTTACCAAAAACAGTTATCAAAGAAGGCGACATTAGCAAAGAAGATAGTTACCTTAGACCTAGTGTGCACATATCCGAATCTCACAAACTAAGCAGCGAAAAAGACTAGTTGTATTTGTGAAACTGATATTTGCCTTTCAAAATAGCATCAGTGTTTGGTCTGGAATTGCTGCATCCAATCAAGAAAATTGCTTCCAAATGTTCATCAGTCAACCTCGTTCGATGTGTTGGCTTCCCATACTTCATTTTTGAAAATGTTTGCTCACAGACATAAGTTGTTCCAAACACTGATGCCATACCAGCGGCAAATTTCTTCAGTTTCGGAAACTCAGCATCAGATAAGAAACGGTAAAATTCAAGTTTTCCTTTTCTGTGATTCTCTTTCAACAAGTCATATGCTTGCAAATCAATTAGCTCCAACTGTAGTTCAACTGGCACATCATCAATGTTACAATCAAACGGATTCTGGAATAGAAGAATGTCACTCTCAATTCTGCCAAGATTTGAAAATCTCTCCGAAAAATGCTTTTTCAAGTCACGAATATTTTTTTTCACGGAAAATAGAGGTTGACATCTTCGGAGATTGTAGCGCAAAACTCTTTGCAACAATGAAAATTAAACAAGTTTTCTCCTTCCAGCTGTGCTTCAAACAATGACAGCTTTCTCCAAAATCTTTTGACGATTCTGTAAAGATCACATACGGGGTTATCCTTTCCCTGAAATTTCAAATTCAGTTAATTCATATGGGATGTGATGTCGACCAAAAATGACAACTGTGACAACCAGGTAGGATCTGACAGTAGTGGATAAGATCTATCTTTTTCAGTGAGGAAAACATCTATTTCGTTTTGGAGCTTGTAAAAACGAAACAGGATTTTACCCCAGCTTAGCCACCTCACTAATGCGTGATAAGACAAGTCACAGAATTCAGAATCAATTTCTTCCAGAAAAGCCAGTAACTGACGGTAATTGAGTGCATGTCCCCGAATGAAGTTCACAGCAGAAACGACTGGTTTCAGTACACAAGAAATATCTAAGTCTTTCCCACACAGTGCTTGCTGATGTATGTTGCAGTGTATGACCAAGGCGCCCGGAATGTGCACATCTTCCAACTGAGTCCTGATCTGCCCCATCAGACCCTTCCTCACTCAAGCCATGTTTTTTCCCCGCCATCAACTGTAACACCTCAATGTTGATTCCACTGAAGGTTATAGTCTTGCAAAACTGGTTGCACTTTCATGAAAATGTCTTTTCCAATTGTTGTTCAATGCATGCTGCAAACTGATGCCAATTCTTCCGTTATCTGAAAGTTCAAATTGATACCATGAATGAACACGTGAAGTTGTGACGTACTCGAGAAATCAGTAGACTCATCCAGTGCCACAGAATACCACAATATTTTAGTGTTTTCGCGTGTCTGTAGCACTATATGCTCTCCAAGTTCTTCTGTTCCTCGCACAACTGAACTTGCCGACAGGCTGATAGTTCCAAACAAATCGGCTTTCTCAGGACACTAGTCATTTGCTGCTTCCATCATACACTCTTTTATGAAGATGCCATCAGTAAACGGTTTTTCTCGTTCTGCCATCTTATGCACTATTATGTAACTTGTACGAGTTACAGATTCATTTTCAGAAAACTTTCTCGTGAAGAGATTTCTTTGTGTTGTTTCCAAACCACGTTTCATGGACTCACATCTTTTGTGTTTCTAAACCACGTTTCATGGACTCACATTTCTCAGAGCGTAACTTTCCAGAAAACTTTGAATATGTTGATACATGTTTTGTTTCGTAGTAACGCCGAGGATTGTACTCTTTCAAAACGGCAGCACTTTCACTGCACATTTCGTAACTAGTTTTCTGATCCTTTGTTTCCACAAAGAAGTATTTTACTCTCAATTCTTCATTGAAAACGCAACACTCTGCGTCCACTTTTCTTTTCTTAGTAGCCATAATTAAGGGTGAAGTACACGGGATCTGAAAATGAAAAAGACATTGAAATAGAAACATAATTAAAATCCTATTGAAACACACACACACACAAAAGCAAAGGACCATGGGTCATTGGTGAAGCTACGGCTCACCAAAGGTACATATAAAGTTTATATGTAACTTTGGTAATAGAATATATATCTCATAATAAGTTTTGCAAACTGTATAAATAGGGCCGACCTAAATAAACAGTATAGAGCAGAGTTTTTTTAACCGGGTTTCCACGAGTGGCAGCCAGGGGTTCCGCCGAAACAGACGGAAATCGCCTAAATGCAACATTTATGCCCATCTGGTTTATTATATAAAGTAGGACAGACACTCGGATAACCGCACAGAGTTCCTTGAGCAACGTAAACATTTGCGTAAGGATTTGCTCCAACAGAAAGGTTGAAAAACACTGGCTTAGAGACCAGCTCGATTAACACCTTGACCGGGGAATTCTTCTGAGCTGGGGATAATAGTTTAGTAATAACATGATGCTTCTAAGTAATTTTATGCTATGTTTGCTACTTTATTGCCTCTATTCACACTTGTAGTTCACTTACCTATTACTGTCAAACAAACAAATATTTGTTACATAACTATAAAATGGATAACTGGCAAAAAGAAGTAAATTTCTGGAGCATCGGACCTGTGTTGACAACCGGACGCTTCTGGGGGAGGGAAAAATCCCTGTGTGCGTGTGTTGCCATGGAAACCATGAAAACGTCAGAGCGTAGGCGGCGCTACCACGAGCCGGGGAAGGACTTGGGATGGCGCAAAATAAGCAAACATTACAATAAACGAGAAAATCTAGATACAATAACTTATAAATGAAAATAGTAAATTTAAGACACATAACAGCCAGGAGGTCTCCGCACGTGTGATGATCTCCTGTTATTCTAAACATAATATTTACATTTAAATTGTATCACAACATCTCGTGTTCCGTACGTTATATCAAGAAAGTTCGAGTACCGTCGGCGGGCAGGATGAAATGACAATGCGGGCCGGTTCCGGCCCTAGGGCCGCAGTTTGGTGACCCCTGACGTAGATAGTATAAGATGGTCAAGCACTATTTGTAAATATTAATGTACATTAGGATAATAATGATGATATCAATATAATAATAATAAGAATAATAATAATAATAATGATTATAATAATAATATTAATTATAACGAAAACTGATGCAAAGGAGAAAGAGGAGGAGGAAGAGGCATGGATTCAAAAAAAGTAAGAGGAGGTGGAGGGAGATGAAGGAAATGGAGGTGAAGGAGGAAAAGAAGGAGTAAGATGTTGGACGAGGCGAAAAAACGGAGAAGGGAGGGAAGAGGGGTGTAGGACTAGAATGATAAAGTATAAGAATAAGAATAAATCTGAAACATTCGAGAAAGCGATGAAGAAAAAAAATAACAATTGTGTTATAGCTTTATATAATACTGGTGATTATGGTGAATATTGTGGTAACAAAGTTGATGATGAGGCGCATTATCATTCTAATGTTAGGTCGCTGATGTCAGGTCTTAGTCAGATATTACTGAGCTACCGCATGACAGTAGACGGTACTACCTGCTTTCTGTTAGCGCCGAATGTTAGGCGGCGCTTACCAAACCCGACACCCCACATTGTGCCAACGGCTTCGGACGGAAGAGCGCAATTGGGAGGGTACAAGCCTTATCCTGGTGCGAGGAAATACAACTTAAAGACAAAATGTCATAGCAGGGCGACCAGGCCCTAAGCCTTGGTTGGCAGCTGGTCTAGGATCGAAGCTCCGACAGGCGGACAGTTAGAGCATTGCTTTGCTGATCCGGCAGCTTCTGCAGCTTGTCTTGTTCCAGATGTATAGGTGTTACCTTTCCTCTGGAGTGAACTAGGCAGGTGAGAGAAGGATCATGCTGCATGGGCAACACATGGTCTCTATATTTTAGCCCAGGCTTTGTGCTATGGAGAGGTAATAACTCCATCCCTGGTCTTAACAGGTCTCGGAATCAAAGCGAGAGGTAACATTTACGGGTTATAAGTCCTTGTCATTTGGCGTAGAGATGGGGTGCCACGGGTTGCCTCTGACGGTGGGAGACACCTGTAGGTGTTACTGAGCACTATAATGCTCAGAGATTGAAGGCCAAGATCAAAATTAGGAGGTTACTGATCAGAGAGTTGAATTTTGCAGATGATGCTGCAATTACGACCCACTCTGAGGAAGAATTACAACGTCTACTATCTGCATACTCCAATGTTTGTTCTGAATTTGGATTTAACAATTAACAAAAAGAAGACACAGATTATGTCACAAGGTGCACATGGGGTACCATCAATCTTTATTGACGACGCCGAACTGGAGATAGTAGACCATTTTACATATCTAGGATCAGAGGTAAATAGCAAATAATCCCTAGATCAGGAAACCAACATCAGGATTGGTAAGGCAGCAACAACATTGAACATGTTAAGAAAAAGAGTCTGGGAGAACAGGAAGCTTACTGCCAAAACAAAAATCCTTGTCTACCAAGCCTGTGTCCTTAGTATTCTTCTTTATGGCAATGAAAGCTTGTCAACTTACTCACACCAAGAGAAATGTTTAAACAGCTTTCATATGCGGTGTCTGCGAAGAATACGTGGTATTAAGTGGCAAGACAAAATCATAAATACTGAAGTATTGGACAGATCAGGTTGTGTGACGGTGTATTCCATGCTCAATCTTCGTAGACTTAGATGGATAGGACACGTTAGGAGGATGGGTGATGGTAGAATTACAGATGGGTAGCAGATCTCAGGGTCGGCCTCTACTACGATACAAAGATGTGTGTAAGCGGGACATGATCGATACAGGCATTGATAAAGCACATTTAGAGCAAGTCGCCATTCAACATGTTGCATGGAGGGCAACCATCAGAAATGGGATAAAGACAAAGGAGAAAATGATTGCAGATAAAACACACACACGGCGTACGAGACGTAAGATGGTGCATGATGGTGGAAATGACTTTGTTTTCACATGCATCCACAGTGGACGAACATTTACAGCACGAATTAGCTTTATCAGCCACACTCGCCGCCGCCATGGGCTGTAGTTATTAAGCCTTTTTGAAGCATAATGTACCAAACTATCGTCTGTCAAGATGGCAAGGTGCCATACACGTTAAGTCTCTAAAACTAATATTTAAAAATAACTGTATATATTGTTTAATTACGTGAAAAACCTTTATGACGATAACAGAGACGAACAGTATAATGTTCAAACTAATAATGAAGGACCAGCAATTTTGAAGATGGAGGTTCAGAATGCTCTTAACCACATGAAATGTGGCAAGACCTCCGGTTCAGACAGCGTCACAACAGAAATGATTAATGCTTTAGAAGAATATGGAATAGATCAAGTTACCATTCTGCTTAATACAATATATGATACTGGAAATATACCTCAGGAGTTATGTAATTCTGTATTTATTGCAATCCCAAAGAAATCGGGAGCCTTGGAATGTGATCAACATCGAACAATTAGTATAATGAGTCACATCACAAAGATTTTGCTAAGAATTATCATGCAAAGAGTTAGGAGGAAAATACAACCTGAAATAGGAGAAGAACAATGTGGGTTTGTGGAAGGCAAGGATACAGTAAATGCTGTGTATATACTGAGAACCATAATAGAACGTTCTATAGAAGTAAACAAAGATCTACACCTTTGCTTTATTGACTACACAAAGGCTTTTGATAAAGTGAGACATGTCAACATGATAAGGATGCTTGAAGATCTACAAATTGATGGAAAAGATCTTAGACTTGTAAAAAACATATATTGGAAACAACAAGCTGCCATAAGAGTTGATAATGAAGTAAGCCAATATCAGCCTATTAAAAGGGGTGTGAGACAGGGATGAGTAATGTCTCCAGATCTGTTTTCCCTGTACAGTGAAAGTATTTTCAGAAATATTGAAGATATGGAAGGAATCAACATTGGGGGACGATGCATCAATAACATTAGATATGCAGATGATACAGTCTTGATTGCAGACAATGAACAGGACCTGCAAAATTTAGTAGATGCGATTGTTACACACAGTGAACAACTAGGGTTAGAATTAAATTGTAAAAAGACACAGATTATGGTCGTCACTAGGAAGGACGTAATACCACAATGTAATATACAAGTAAATGGGAATATTCTTCAACAAGTGAGTAGGTACAATTATCTCGGAACAGTAATAACATCTGATGGGAGATACCTTGAAGAGATTAGAACAAGAATCGCCATGGCAAAAGTAGCCTTTAGCAAGATGAAAAACATATTGACCAATAAAAAGATGTCAATTGAAACGAGAAAAAGAGTGTTGAGATGCTACATAGAACCTGTACTTTCATATGGATGTGAAGCGTGGACAATGAGCAGTCAGGCTGAAAAACATCTGATGGCTGTAGAGATGTGGTATCTGAGGAAAATGCAAAGAATACCATGGACAGCCAGAAAGACCAATGAACAAGTCCTTCAAGAAACAAATGAAGATCGTAAATTGATTAGAGAAATTAGACGTAGACAGTCAAAATTCTTTGGGCATGTTATGAGAAGAAATGGATTGGAGAATTTGGTGACAACTGGTAAGATCGAGGGGAACAGACCAAGGGGAAGACCTAGAAGCAAGTACCTGGATGGCTTGGCCTTGTGGCATGGTCGAGACAGAAACACGGAGCTGATCCATGACTCTGGTGATCGAGTGAAATGGCAGAACATGACCGCCCACGCTTACCGGCATGGCACATGATGGATGGATTGTTTAATTCCTGATTGTCTTCAGAATTTGGCACAATCTGTTTGGAATCAAATGTACATAGATATGTATCTAACTTGTTTCAACTGATTTCAACTGATAAACAAAATTAATAACATCACAAAACACATTATATACACAATACCAAATAATATACATATGTAATTCAAATCATGGTACGTGGATATCGTGCAGAGTAACATCAAATACAAACTAAGTTCGGTATCTCTTAAAGACGATATCTAGTTGTGTCTTTGTGGGTGGGGGCGGGATGCGTGAGTGGGTAGAGGATGTGTGTGGGTGGGGGTATGTGTGATCAAGAGATGTTTGGTTGGGGGTGGGTGGTTGGGGGTGTGTGGGTGCGTAGTGGAGGATGTGTGGGTGAGTGAGTGTGTGTTGGTGGATGGGTAGGGAATGTGAGTGTGGGTGGGGAGAGGTGTGTGGTGTGTTGGTTTGGGGAAATGTGCATGGTGTGTGGGTGGGGATGTGTGTGTGGGTGGCAGCTTTGTGTGGTGTGTGGGTGGGGGTATGTGTGAGGTGGGTGGGTGAGGGTATCTGTGTGGGTGTGGGTGGGGGTTTGGGGGTGGGTGGGTGTGTATGTGGGTAGGGTGATGTGTGGGTAGGTGGGAGATGGGCCTCATAACATGGTAATTTGCCTTATTTATGTTTACAACATTCATTTCACAATGTTTTTTTTTCTTCCTATGTGAATAATAGGGGACTTCAATGCAAAAATAGGAAATCAAGGGGATAGATACACAGTAGGAAACTATGGTTTAGGAGAGAGAAATGAAAGAGGATACAGACTAGTAGAGTGGGCAAAAGAACAGGAAATGATTGTAGGAAACACCTGGTTCAAGCAACACCCTAGAAGATTATGGACCTGGAGGAGTCCTGATAGCAGGATTAGAAACCAGATTGACTACATTCTCATTAGCAGAAGATTTAGAAACGCGCTAACAGTAGCAAAAACAGTTCCCAGTGCTGATTGTTATAGTGACCACAGACTACTCACAGGAACATTGAGGATAAAGTTGAAGAAAGTCAAGTATACAACAGGGAACACTAAATATGATTTGTGTACATTGAGTAATGACAAGGAAATACAAAACAAATTCAACATAGAAGTACAGAACAGATTTGAAATATTGTCTGATCTAGAGATCCTATTCCAGGATGTGGATGATCAATGGGAAATGTTAAAGAATTCAATCAATGTGGCTGCAGAAAAAACTATTCCAAAATTAAAGAAGGTGGGTCGTAAGAAATGGCTGACAGAGGAAATTTTACACTTAATGGAAACAAGAAGACTCAACAAAAATAATCCTGCCAAATATGAAGAAATTCACAGACAAGTCAGAATATTATGTAGGGAGGCAAAAGAATCATGGCTTGAGGAAAAGTGCTTAGAAATTGAAAAACAACACAACAGTCAAAATACCAAATTAGTGCACAAAAGAATTCAGGAACTTACTAATAAAAGAACAAGTACATCAACAGGCTGTCTAAAAACTAAAGATGGCAAAGTCATAATAGAAAAAGATCAGATTCTACATGTATGGACAGATTATGTGAAAGACCTGTATAATGATAACAGAGAGGAACAGTATGCTATTAGATTTAATAATGAAGGACCAGCAATTTTAAAGATGGAGGTTCAAAATGTTCTTAAGCATATGAAAGCTTGCAAGGCCCCCGGTGCAGATAACATCACAACAGAAATGATTAGAGCTCTAGAAGAATTTGAACTAGAGCAAGTCACTAAACTGCTGAACACATTATATGATACTGGAGATATACCTTCTGAATTATGTAATTCTGTATTTATTGCAATCCCAAAGAAATCAGGAACCTTAGAATGTGATCAACATAGAACAATTAGTATAATGAGTCACATCACAAAGATTTTGTTACGAATTATCATGCAAAGAGTGAGGAAGAAAATACAACCTGAAATAGGGGAAGAACAATGTGGTTTTGTAGAAGGAAAGGGTACAGTAAATGCTGTGTATATGCTGCGAACAGTTATTGAACGTGCTTTAGAAGTAAACAAGGATATACATCTTTGCTTTATTGACTACACAAAGGCTTTTGATAGAGTTAGACATGTCAACATTGTGGATATGCTTGCAGATCTACAAATTGATGGGAAAGACATTAGACTTATAAAAAACATATATTGGAAACAACAAGCTGCCATAAGGATTGATAATGAAGTAGGACAATACCAACCTATTAAGAGAGGTGTTAGGCAGGGATGTGTAATGTCTCCAGATCTTTTTTCCCTATACAGTGAAAATATTTTCAGAAATGTAGAAGACCTAAATGGAATCAGCATTGGAGGACGAAACATAAATAACATTAGATATGCAGATGATACAGTATTGATTGCAGACAATTAGTAGACGCTGTTGTTGTACACAGTGAGCAGCTGGGGTTGGAATTAAATTGTAGGAAGACACAGGTTATGGTCGTCACTAGGAAGAACGAAGTACCACAATGTAATATACAAGTAAATGGGAATATTCTTCAACAAGTGAATCGGTTCAGTTATCTCGGAACAGTCATAACATCTGATGGCAGATGCCTTGAAGAGATTAGAACAAGAATCGCCATTGCGAAAGTAGCCTTTAGCAAGATGAAAAACATTCTGACCAATAAAATGATGTCAATTGAAACGAGAAAAAGAGTGTTGAGGGGATACATAGAGCCTGTTCTTTTGTATGGATGTGAAACTTGGACAATGTGCAGTCAAGCAGAAAAACATCTGATGGCTGCAGAAATGTGGTTTCTGAGGAAAATGCAAAGAATACCATGGACAGATAGAAAAACCAATGACCAAGTACTACAGGAGACAAATGAACATCGTAGACTGATTAGAGAAATTAGACGTAGACAGTCAAAATTTTTTGGACATGTTATGAGAAGAAATGGACTGGAGAACTTAGTGACAGCTGGCAAGATCGAAGGGAACAGACCAAGAGGAAGACCGAGAGGAAAATACCTGGATGGCTTGGCCACATGGCACTGACGAGACAGGAACACTGAGCTGATCCACGACTCTGGTGATCGAGTGAAATGGCGAATCATGACCGCCCACGCTTTCCGGCATGGCACATGATTGATTGATTGAATGTATAATGCTCTTGATGAACGAAAGATGAGTGATTGGAAGGGCCGAATGTAAGACGGGCCTGCGTGCCCAATTTGTGATCCTTTTAAATTAAAGTTTATTTTATTTTATTTTATTTGTCCACTTCTTTGTTATCTTATGATTGCCGCCTTTGATGACTGCGAAGTCAGACGAGTTTGTGTGACTTCGCTTTGAACGTAAGCGGTGTCCATACGTGTGCTACTACTTCTAGTGCACTGTACTGATTTTTGCTTGCGGATTAGCTTTCACTAATAGCAGTTTCCTTCGCCATTAGGCGATCCCACTTAGACTTCTGAGATCCTTGTAATTTACGTGCATCAGCATACCGGAAGTTTAAGATCGAGCGCCCCTGTGCATTAAGCCATGCTGACATTAAGTTGATGTGATGAACTTGGCTCTGTTTTAAAGTCCTTCTTTAGTCCCATGCATCTGATGGCTGTAGAGATGTGGTTTCTGAGGAAAATGCAAAGAATACCATGGACAGCCAGAAAGACCAATGAACAAGTCCTTCAAGAAACAAATGAAGATCGTAAATTGATTAGAGAAATTAGACGTAGACAGTCAAAATTTTTTGGGCATGTTATGAGAAGAAATGGATTGGAGAATTTGGTGACAACTGGTAAGATCGAGGGGAACAGACCAAGGGGAAGACCTAGAAGCAAGTACCTGGATGGCTTGGCCTTGTGGCATGGTCGAGACAGAAACACGGAGCTAATCCACGACTCTGGTGATCGAGTGAGATGGCAGAACATGACCGCCCACGCTTACCGGCATGGCACATGATGGATGGATGGAGTTTGGAGTTTAATGTTGATACAGTGGGCCAGTATATCTTTCTTAACTTATTTTGCACAGGACAACCATGCATCACATAGTAGGCAGTTTGTTCAGTCTATAGAGGTGAAGCAGAGAGAACCAACCCATGCTGGTGTTTATTCAGCTATTTAAGCTAAACTCTCGCAAGGCGGCCAGAGGAAACGCTTTAAAGACACTGCGAAGATTTCACTACAAGCTTTTGGATTGATTGATTGATTGATTGATTTAGGAACCGACATCACAGCATTCGAGGCATTCCCATAAGCCCTCCGTCCCCATCCTCAGCAGCCAGCGAAGAGTTCCAACACCAATAGTTACAGTAGCAATCTGATTATATGTCTGTCTCGCCTTTCCTCTGAGCGTCGAGCGTCGGCCAGATCCCCTCGTCACTCCTCGCTGCCTCATTCTTGCCAAACTATGGTGATCCATTTGCTCCTCCGAGGTGTACACGTGTTCCCACAAGGCCGCAACCACGTCTGCCTTGTCATGCATCAATACTCCACCAAGTTTTGCCGAGCCAGTCAATCTGTCCGCCTGTTCATTCCCCAGCACACTGGCATGCCCCGGAGAAAAAATCTAGGTGGTGCTTGCCACCCGTGACCTCCGAAGCGAAGCAAGCCACTCTGCACGAAGTCTGCCTGTCCTCACCCTCCTCAACAGAAATTCGTGGCTACATCATTACGCAGGGGTGTCTTCACTTGTGAAGCAAACAGAACTGCAAGAGCAGTAAAATAAAAGGTTGGAAAAAAAATAACTGCAGGAAATCCTTCACTTGGAACGTCGAGCATTCTTTGCCCACATTGTCTAAGAACATTTCAAGCCAAAATAGACCTTACCACCCGTCTTAAAACTCACGCTGAAAACTGTAAACACCCCCCTCCACACCCCACAGGATGAAATGAATAGTCATCATCATTCTTGATGGACTTGTGTTTAAAACATACAACTGTAACAAATTGGATACATGGTGGTAGGCTCGCTTGTCCTGCCCAACTGCACTGGCTGGGTGATGAAACACGTACAAGATTACACTATATTGTGTTGGCATTTCACTTATTGGTATTGCACTGTATCACGCCACAATGTGATAGTTGTCATTATCCTCACTCTGTAGCCGGGTCTTTGCAGACGATGGCTGTATCAGGACTTGCTGGAAAGACTCAGTCTTTCGCCAGTTTCTCTGGCAAGTACATTTTCATGCACAGTGTGTCTTCAATGTGCTCAGTCCGCCATTGTGTTGTTCTTTTTTCCAGAAACCAAGCCTTCCATTGCTGTTCTTTGTAAACCACTGCAACGATAGTTTTAAAAGTTAGTTGCATATCCTTTACAGTACGTCGCAGTCAACTCCATAATTTTCTGGCTGTTTATGATTTCTTGACAAGTTTATGTTTAGTAGTTTTCCATTGCTTTTTGAACTACCAGCACTCATACCATTGTATTAAAACCAACGCAAGGCGCTCTGTTGCTAAATCGCAAGCAGCTGTGTTTTGAACGCGGTATACGGGATTACAAATTGCATTAATAAATAACATTCTGAAACGAGACAGCTGGTATTCTGGATTTCAAAAGCACATGTTCCTGATGCAGATGAGGACGGAACACCTATGAGAATGTCCTGAGTGCTGGGATGTCAGTTCTTGACTCAACTCAACTGTTGGAATGGGAAATCAATTATGGAATTGATCACATGAAGGAAGTGAGGTAGATTGTATGTGTAGCTTCTCAGCATGCGCTATAAGTCAGTGACAATCATGATATGCGTGTGGTATTTGTCCCAAAGCCAGCGGAATACCACAGTGACTGCCTCTACCTCAGTTCTCAGACCAGATGTCATGGTATTTATATTATAATTTGTTTTATACATAATAGGAATTAAAGTCTGCAAATCTAACCATTAGAGAACTCCTGTTTGCGGACGACCAAGCACTAATAGCAAAATCAGAAGCTGAATTACAAGACCACATGAATAGTCTAAACGAAATGTGTAGGGAACATAACATGAAAATTAGCACAAGCAAAACAGAGGTAATGACTATAACTAAAGAAGAACAAACAGCAACAATTCACCTAAACGAACATCCCTTGAAACAAGTAAAGAGCTTCAAGTACCTAGGAAGTATAATATCATCAAATGGCAGATCAGAAGACGAGATCGAAAATAGGTGCAATAAGGCAAATCAACTCATTGGACAAATGGCACCAATACTAAAGAACAAACATGTATCAATAACTACTAAGAAAGCACTTTACAACACAATCTTCCTACCAACTCTGTGCTACCAATGCCAAACCTGGACAATGACAGAAAAAGAGAAAAGAAAAATCACAACAACAGAAATGAGGTTCCTGAGAAGAATACTCAACGTATCAAGAAGAGATAAGATCAGAAATGAAGAAATCAGGACTAAAGTGGGGGTTAAAGCTGCTCTAGATTTTATTAGAAAGCAGCAAGTCAAATGGTTTGGCCATGCAAGTAGGCTACCAGTCAACAGCATGCCACAACAGGCAATGACGTACAGACCAGATGGAAACAGAGGAAGAGGCCGACCACGTAAACGCTGGACGGAGGGAATAACAGAATCCATGGGAATGTCGATATACGAAGCCCATAACCGGGCACTCTCACGAAGTTTATACTTCACCTCGACACCGCAAGGTACAAGAGGAACATGATGAGAGAGAGAGAGAGAGAGGGGAATTAAAGTGTAATAATCAGAACAAGGGCATAATGACAACTGTTATGTAACAATATGTATTAATCTTAAAAAATACATCAGCAATATATGTAACGCACAATATTAATTAATAATGTGTGAATAACAAATATTTGTTTGAAATGAGCATTTATTGAGCACAAGTATGACATTGTATGAGGGAAGGTTAGTAAATTGGTCTCTGCATCTGTGACTAAATATAAATATGGGGGAAGTCAAAAGGTTGGTCTCTATGTCAGTGTCCAAACATAAATACAATGGGAGTCAGTAAATTGGTCTCTACATCAGTGTCCAAACATAATTACAAGAGAAGTCAGTAAATTGGTCTCTACATCAGTGTCCAAACATAATTACAAGAGAAGTCAGTAAATTGGTCTCTACATCAGTGTCCAAACATAATTACAAGAGAAGTCAGTAAATTGGTCTCTACATCAGTGTCCAAACATAATTACAAGAGAAGTCAGTAAATTGGTCTCTACATCAGTGTCCAAACATAATTACAAGAGAAGTCAGTAAATTGGTCTCTACATCAGTGTCCAAACATAATTACAAGAGAAGTCACTAAATTGGTCTCTACATCAGTGTCCAAACATAATTACAAGAGAAGTCAGTAAATTGGTCTCTGTGTCAGTGTCCAAACAATAAATACAATGGGAGTCACTAGGTTGGTCTCTGCATGTTTTTTCAAACCATAAATACGACGGGAGTCAGTAAGTTGGTCTCTGTGTCAGTGCCTAAATATAAACATGATGGGAGTCACTAAGTTGATCTCTGCATAAATTTTCAAACATACATACAATGGGAGTCACTAAGTTGGTATCTGCATATGTGTCCAAACATAAATACACTGGAAGTTGGTAAGTTGGTCTCTGTATTTGTGTCCAAACATAAATACAAGCGGAGTCAGTAAATTGGTCTCTACATCTGTGTCAAAACATAAGTACAATGGGAGTCACTGAGTTGGTCTCTGCATAAATGTCCAAACTAAAATACAATTGGAGCCACTAAGTTGGTCTCTGCATAAATGACCAAACATAAATACAATGAGAGTCACTAAGTTGGTCTCTGCATAAATGTCCAAACATAAATACAATGGGGGGGTGGGGGGGGGGTGTCACTAAATTGGTCTCTGCATAAATGTCCAAACATAAATACAATGGGAATCACTAAATTGGTCTCGGCATAAATGTCCAAACATAAATACAATGGGAGTCTCTAAGTTGGGCTCTGCATAAATGTCCAAACATAAATTCAATGGGAGTCTCTAAGTTGGGCTCTGCATAAATGTCCAAACATAAATACAATGGGAATCTCTAAGTTGGTCTCTGCATAAATGTCCAAACATAAATACAATGGCAGTCACTAAATTGGTCTCTGCATAAATGTCCAAACATAAATACAATGGGAGTCACTAAATTGGTCTCTGCATAAATGTCCAAACATAAATACAATGGGAGTCACTAAATTGGTCTCTGCATAAATGTCCAAACATAAATACAATGGGAGTCACTAAATTGGTCTCTGCATAAATGTCCAAACATAAATACAATGGCAGTCACTAAGTTGGTCTCTGCATAAATATCCAAACAAAAAAACATAGGGAAGTTGGGCTGGTCCCTGCATGTGTTTTCAAACATAAATATGAGGTAAAGTCAGCAAGCACGTTGCAAATGCATATTTAAGCAGGCATAAACACACGTGATCACAATTTATCATTGCACTTACATTTCCCATTATTTGTCAACAAAAACTCCACAAATATTAAAGGGCTTCAAATGAAAACCTTAAAAGTGAGATAGAAATTACAATAACCATATCATTATCTTGTAACCTGTCAATATTGTTGTTAAGGATGTCAAAAGTGTTAAGTATGTGACATCTTGGTCAGATGAACATGGCGACGTCATTAGGACAGTTTAACGATGGCCATCCCGCTTTTGACAAGCACCAAAGAGGCACAGCTTTCTGTTATCCGTTTTTTGATCAGTGACGGGGTGAAACCTATAGAAATTCATCAGCGAATGAAGGTCCAGTATGGCGATGCATGCCTGTCAGTCCAGCAAGTGCATGAGTGGAGTAGGAAATTTCAAAACGGAGTGATTTCTGTGAACAGGTACAGCAGATGGTGCATGAGTGGTTACACACGCGAACAAGAGAATATTTTTCTACAAGAACCCAAGCACTTTATTTTCACTGGGGGATGGCACAGAACGCACTGGTGACTAAATGATACATTTGTTCTTTACTTTTTCAGAATGTATTCATACACAAAAAACATTTAAGGTTTTCATTTGAGGCCCCCTCATAATAGCACACGCATCTCATGTCTCTATCAGTGCTTCTAAAGCTGCTGCATACAAGTAATGATCTGCTGTGCTTGCCACATTCACACTTAATGTGCAACATCTGCATAATCCAAGAAATTTTTACCACCAAAGTAAGCTTTATATGAACCAGACACATAGAATAAAACTCGCAGTTAAGTTTAGATTGTAAGGTGAATAATTAAACATTCGCAATAAGTCCTTTTTTCCAAAAGCATTGCACATCAACACACAGTTCTTCATTTGTACACACCATGAGCATGGTCGCAATGTGTATCTTCTCAGTGCATGCAGTATCTAAGAGTCGGCTACCTAAGCTATTCATAAAGTTGAATGATGCTGCCACTGAATGACACCTTTAGAAACTGAAAAATTACATTTTCAACTTCTTCACATCAATTTGTAATTTGCTGACTCTCGCGTGTACTACAACATGGTTTTGGCCCGGAGCACTCTGAGGACTTTAGACACAAATAGCCAGACTGCACAGGCCAAGCCACATATCACAATTCCTGTCCAAGCTAAGGGAACAGCGTAGCCAATCGTCACTATCCGAGCACTGCATGCCTTTGGAGGGATTTCATCGATGGCGTAGCATTTGTACTTCTCGTAATAGTCTTTAGTATGAAACATGGATAGGCCGAATACACCGAATAAGGCTGCAAGAAGAAATTATAGATAACATAGTTAGAATTGAGTTGTTAATGTTTTATAGTAAATTGGTTATTTGTTAACAAAAGCAACATCATGGCTCTAGAAACACACCCATTTGTGCTCCATCTCCATCAATGGAGATAAAAATATATGGATGTGGGATAAAGGTATCATGCCAAAGCAATCACCACACAATGTGCAGATATGAGATTTTATTTCATTTCCATCATCCTCCTTTCATCTCCATCATCATTATCAAGTGCCCTGCCTGCTGGCATAGGCGTTCAGGTCTCTTCACAGATCTTGGTCTTTGGTGTTCTGGATCAACTCTGCTGATGATATTCCTCCATGCCACCATCTTAGTCCATCCATCATAATTTCTCTTGGTCTGCCCCTGTCTCTCTACCCCTTGATCTTTCCAGTTGTCACGATGTTCTCCAATGTGTAATTTTATTGAGGATGAACTAGTTAGTGTTGAATTACTCAGTGGTGATTTCTTGTTGGTGATTTCTTTGCTAATTATTTCCTTGTGGTGATTTCCTTGCTTGCTTGTGATTTTGTTGTCGATGAATTACCTGATCGTGATTTTCATGGTGATAATTTTATTGATTGTGAATTAAATGTTGGAAAATTACATAGTGTTGAATTATATTTTGGTGAAACACTACTCATATATAACATCAACACATTATATTTCTGTCTGTAAAACACCAATACATTATACTATCTATGTAAAGACTGGGTGGTGATTGTCTTAATGGTTATTTTCTTAATCGTGATTTTATTGATGGTGAATTATTTGTTGGAAAATTATATAAAGCTGAATTATATGTTGGTGTAATACTATATAACATTAAAACATTATATTCTCTGTCTGTACAACACCTACACAGTATACTATCTACATAAAGATAGAGTGGGGATTTTCTTAATGTGATTTTCTTGTTGGTGATTTTCTTGTTGGTGAATTACTTGGTATTGATTTGCATAATAATGATTGGCTTTGAGGCAATGCCTACTGAATATTTCACAGAGAATAAATTCAAACAGATTAAGAGAAGGGCAGGACTTAACATTGGTGGGAAGTACACACACTCCATACTATATGCAGACTGTTTGTTTAGTTGTAATGTGATCTTTGAAGACATTGCAATATCACACAGACAACCTCAATAATGAAACTGTACAAGTAAATTACCCTTTTACATGTCTTAAGCTGAATTAGACATATGCTTTTTTTTCGCATATCCTTTACAGGACATCGCTGTTAACAGCAGCATCTTTCAGCTGTCTGTTGATTTCTTGGCAAGATTACGCTCAATAATTTGCCATTGCTTTCTGAGCGGCCAGCTCAGTTGTCCCACAAGTCACCAGCGGGGGTAGAACCGCTTCCAGCTCTCGCCCGCAACGAGACTCTGCGTGATAAATGGGATTACGGAGAAAGTGTTGTAACCCCACAGCCAGAGAGGCCGGCAGACATATGCTACTGGACACATATTTAATAGACCAACACTGAAATTTACATATAATTATAAAGAAAACTAATAATATGATTATAAGCAATGGCAATTTTGAAAATTACATTGAATAGCAAAGGGAAAATCTGATTTGTGAGCAAGAGGATGCTCAAGTAAAAAATAGATCGACGACATGAAAGGCACTGTACAATCACATGGAATAACACTATCCAGTGCCACCCATCAGGCGCTGGAACGTTTAATATTCTGCTTAATGGCAGAAGTGAAAGACGATGATGATAAGCAAAACATATGATTTTTCTTTTGTGATAATTTGCTTGGATGTGTTTAGATCAATTTTTCTCTTGTGGTTTGGTTTCTGAAGATTTATTTGAATATGAGATACTTGTTGGTGATTTCTCTCATGGTGATTTCTTTGGTTGTGATTTCTCTAGGAGTAATATCTTTCATACTACTGTATTTCCTTATAGTTGTCTAGAGCTTAGACGTAATGGAGATGTGGTTCCTAAGACAAATGTTGTGAATACTTTGGACTGCCAGAGTAACTAATAACGACTGCCTTGAAGAGGCTAATGAAAGTAAAAATTATATACAGCTATAAGAAAGAGACCAGCAGCATTTGGTGGTCATGTGATGAGAAGAGAAACTTTGGAGATCACTGTGATGACTGGAACGGGAGATGGGAACAGAGACAGACACAGACCTAGATAAATGATGCTGGATGGGCTGAGACTTTGGCATGGAGTAGCGTCATCAGCAGGTGATCCAGAAAACCAAGAACTGAGATCTGTGGAAAGACATGGACGCCTACATCAGATGACAGGGCACATGATGATGATGATGAATGTTCTAGAAGTGATCTTTTTATGATGATTTATTCTATGTTGACAGGTACTGTGGTGAAGGGGTCATGAAAGTAATTTGCAATCCTACATACCACGATCGAAACACAGTTGTGGGTGACGTGGAGGCAGACAACCTTGCACTGGTTTTTATATAATGGTATGAGTGCCAGTTGTTTAGAAAGCAATGACAAACTACTAAATGTAAACTTGCCAAGACATCACAAACAGCAAAGCAATATTGGGGTTGACTGCAACGTCCTGTAAAGGATATGCAACTAACTTTTAACTCCATGTAGGTTTGTTTGATACAGGATGAGAAAAGAAGATGGTATCATGAGGTCCTCTTGTGGGTGATGAGTTCGGACCTACCAGCCATGAGGTAGAGAACACCAGCGATCATACAAGAAGCCACCTGCTTGTGGACCAGTCCCAGAGCACCAACAACAGCAGCGGAGCACAGATCCATGAGCACCACGATGAAACAGGAGGCAGCTGAATTCTGGAGTCCTGGCTCACCAAACAAATGAAACAGTTTTAACAGTTTTTCAAACAAATAGATTTTACTTGATATCAATTTTCAAACATTGTTAAACCTACATAGCATTTTAGACTTATATCTTGAACTAAACAGAAGTTGTATCCTAAACCGAAATTTTATACTAAACAGAAGATGATTATGTGGTTGTTTCGGGATTTGAAATTTAAATATTGAGCACAACCCACTACTGGCAACGCCGATCACATTCCGGTATGAACCTCAGGCCTATCCACGTCAATATGGAAGCACTATACTCGAGTTTCGCCCTCATTTGAGCTCGTCAGTAGTGCATATCCCTGACCGGATCCGGAAACAGTCCCGGATCACGCGTGTGAAGCGGGTGTGTAACCACGCCGCACACACTGGACACACCAAATTATCACAACAGAACATCACAACGCTACCCATCGTAGGCTATGCTCAAGATTGCCCAATCGCCGCGACCGACGTCTGTCAATCGATGGGACCCAAACGATCAGGACTTCTCACTGGCAAGGAACACTAGGCCTCCTAAATCCAGTGAGCAATAATCAATTGATTATGTGGTTGTTTCGGGATTTGAAATTTAACTGTGATCGGCGTTGCCAGTAGTGAGTTGTATCATAAAGTGAAGTAACATTCTAAACTAAAGTTGTCTCTCAACTAGAAATAGAATCATGAAACCCAAGTAGAAGCCTAAACTTTCAATAACGGATTAATTATAACATTGTCATGTTGTCTTGCCTATCTACTTTATTTTCTTCCTCCTATTTTTATCTTCCTCATGATTAGTTTCCACTAGGTCTGTAAGGTGTGGAATGCGCCTGGCCCTGCAGCCAGCAGGGTTAGGATCGGCTAGCCTCTCCCAGGAGGGGTGAAGAGCGAAAATTAGTAGCCTGCCGATGACCCGCAGACTACACAAGTCAACCCCCACCTCCACGTGGTGCAGACCGGGCAACCATGACCGCGAGGTCATGGGCTAACGGGGCTATGGCTCGCCATAGGGGATGGACTCCCTGTGGTCAGATTAGTGTCCTAAACCTGCGACTGGCCTAGCAAGCCGGCAGGGGATCTTCATACTGCTCGTAGAAAAACTAAGAAGTATAAACGGACTGACCCAAACGGCTATCGACCCGGCAATGTTAACGGACTACGAGATAGATCAGCGATTCAAAAAATAGGCACAATGAACGTCTGTGGTTTCAATAGTAAAGAAGAAGAGCTTATAGAAACAATGGGGAAGAGGAATATTGGTCTGATGGGAATAGCGGACACCAGAACAAAAGGGAAAGGATGCAAGGAGCTCCACCGCAGTTACACGTTTGTTTACTCTGGAGTAGAACAGCAAGAAAGGGCAAGACACGGTGTGGGAATAGTCATCGAACCACAGCTAGCAAGAGCAATACTAGAAATAAAATATATATCAGAAAGAATCATAACAGTGAGAATAAAAGAACAAACAATCACAACATATGTACAGATATACGCACCATGTAATGCAAACAATAATGAACAAGAATGTGAGGACTTCTACGAAGACATACATGATGTGCTAAATAAAATAGATAAGCAGGACAACATCATAGTTATGGGAGACTTCAATGCAAGACTAGGACATAACAGAGGGGGCATAGAAAAACACCTGGGAGCATTTGGAGATCAGCAAAATGAAAGGAATGATAACGGAAGTAGACTGATAGAGCTTTGCAGCCAACACGATCTCTATATAACAAACACATTCTATAAACATAAAGATTCGCAAGTATACACCTGGTATAAATGGAACAATCTAGATACTAAAAGCCAAATTGATTTTATATTAACAAGAAATAACAGAAAGAGAAATATATTAGATGCAAGAGCAGTGCCCAATTTCAGTATAAACACAGATCATAAAGCAGTCGTTGCCACAATAAGAACCATTAGAAGAAGAAAACAAAAAGCAGGAAAATACATGCCATGCGAATCAGTAAACTTAAAAAACCTTAAAGACGAGGCAGTAAGGGAAAATTATGAGAAAGAACTAACTGAACTCTTTGTAAAATTACCTACGGAAAGAAAAACAGTGGAAGAAGAATGGGAGACGTTCAAATCAAGCGTTTTAAATACTGCAAAAATAACATGCGGAACCACGAAAAAATGCAAAACACGGATAAAGAAAATAACAAGTTGGTGGAACGCAGAAGTAAAGAAAGCGGTAAAAGAAAAAAAGGAAAAATATAAAAAGTGGTTGAAGAGCAAACAGGAATGTGATCTCATAGAATACAGAATATCGAGAAGACATGTGAGTAGAATAGTAAAGAGGGAAAAACAGAAAGACTGGGAAGAGTATGGAGAAACCCTAAATAAAAACTACAAGGAGGCAACCAGAAACTTCTACAAAAAGATAAGTGCAATGCGAACCAGAGGAGTACCCTTTGACCCAACTGAAATAATTAACAGCGAAAATGGAGAACCAATAAGTGAACAAAAACACATCCTAATAAGATGGAAGCAGTATTTCGAACAACTTCTCAACATCCCATCAGATGTCACAGGAATTCAAGAGACCTACACAGATGTCACCGAGGAACTAGAACCAGACATACTAAAAGAAGAAATTATAGAAGCCATCAGATTAGCCCCATTGAACAAATCACCAGGACAGGATGAAATACCAAATGAACTAATTAAAGCAGCAAGGGAAGTAGGAACAGCTTGGCTACATAGACTATTCAACCATGTTTGGGTAGAACAACAGACACCACGAGACTGGGGAAACGCCATAATTATCCCAATTTGGAAAAACAAAGGCAGCAAAAGAGATTGCACACAATACAGAGGCATTTCACTGTTGAGTCATACTGGGAAAATATTTTGCAAAATTCTTGAAAAAAGATTACGAACTACTTTAGAACCCCAGCTAAGCGAAACGCAGCTTGGATTTAGGAAAAACAAAGGATGCACAGACGCCATTTTTGCTCTTAGACAACTTATAGAAAAATCAATTGAATTCAATGAAACACTCTACTTAGCCTTTGTTGACCAAGAAAAGGCATTTGATAGGGTAGATAGAAACAAGCTGTGGGAAATCCTTAAACAATATGGAGTGAGCACACATCTAACAAACCTATGTAGAAGTTTATACGACAACAGTGAATGCATAGTGAGAGCAACTGGAGGACACTCAGAACCCTTCACAATAAGATCTGGAGTACGACAAGGTTGTGTCCTGTCCCCTCTCTTGTTCATAACATATATAGACAACATATGTAAAGAAACCAGCCAAGCAGAGACAGCAAGAATACCGCATGACGAGAACACAGAAGAAGAACCATCTGCAAATCTAACCATTAGAGAACTCCTGTTTGCGGACGACCAAGCACTAATAGCAAAATCAGAAGCTGAATTACAAGACCACATGAATAGTCTAAACGAAATGTGTAGGGAACATAACATGAAAATTAGCACAAGCAAAACAGAGGTAATGACTATAACTAAAGAAGAACAAACAGCAACAATTCACCTAAACGAACATCCCTTGAAACAAGTAAAGAGCTTCAAGTACCTAGGAAGTATAATATCATCAAATGGCAGATCAGAAGACGAGATCGAAAATAGGTGCAATAAGGCAAATCAACTCATTGGACAAATGGCACCAATACTAAAGAACAAACATGTATCAATAACTACTAAGAAAGCACTTTACAACACAATCTTCCTACCAACTCTGTGCTACCAATGCCAAACCTGGACAATGACAGAAAAAGAGAAAAGAAAAATCACAACAACAGAAATGAGGTTCCTGAGAAGAATACTCAACGTATCAAGAAGAGATAAGATCAGAAATGAAGAAATCAGGACTAAAGTGGGGGTTAAAGCTGCTCTAGATTTTATTAGAAAGCAGCAAGTCAAATGGTTTGGCCATGCAAGTAGGCTACCAGTCAACAGCATGCCACAACAGGCAATGACGTACAGACCAGATGGAAACAGAGGAAGAGGCCGACCACGTAAACGCTGGACGGAGGGAATAACAGAATCCATGGGAATGTCGATATACGAAGCCCATAACCGGGCACTCTCACGAAGTTTATACTTCACCTCGACACCGCAAGGTACAAGAGGAACATGATGAGATGAGAGATGATTAGTTTCTTGTACTACTATTACTACTACTACTACTACTACTACTACTACTACTACTACTACTACTACTACTACTACTACTACTACCACTACTACTACTACTACTACTACTACTACTACTACTACTACTAGTACTACTTCTTCTTCTTCTTCTTGTACTTCTTCTTCTTCTTCCTCTTCTTCTACTACTGCTGCTGCTACTGATACTACTACTACTACTACTACTACTACTACTACTACTACTACTACTACTACTACTACTACTACTACTACTACTACTAGTACTAGTACTACTTCTTCTTCTTCTTGTACTTCTTCTTCTTCTTCCTCTTCTTCTACTACTGCTGCTGCTACTGATACTACTACTACTACTACTACTACTACTACTACTACTACTACTACTACTACTACTACTACTACTACTACTACTACTACTACTACTACTACTACTACTTCTTCTTTTATTTCTTCTTCTTCTTATTATTATTATTATTATATGATTCCCTAATAATCAGTTGTCATGACATATCAGAGATTCGATATGCTAATGATACAGTATTGCTATCCACAACACAGAATGGTATAGAAAACCTAATATCTCAACCCAATTGAATAGTGAAAATCACAACTTATATCCTAACATAGCAAAAACAAAGATAATGGATACAGATAAAACTACGATGGGGAAGAAATACATATTAATGAGGAAAATTGGAGGTGGTGGAAAATTTTGAATATCTTGGGTCATTAATTACCAACAATGGTGACACAATGAAAGAAATTAAAAGATGAATATACATTGCTCTTCAAAGACTAAAAGAACTGAATAAATTGTGGAGTGGAACAGAGAGAACTACAAAAATTAGATGTTTAAGAGCATGCATCTTTCCCATTGCAACATACGCCTGTGAGACCTGAACACTTACTAAACAAGCTGAACAGCGCATTAATGTCTGTGAATGTAAATGTTATATTCGAGTTCTTTTGTATGGATGTGAAACTTAGACAATGAGCAGTCAAGATGAATAACATCTGATGGCTGCAGAAATGTGGTTTCTGAGGAAAATGCAAAAAATACCATGGACAGACAGAAAAACCAATGACCAAGTACTACAGGAGACAAATGAAAAACGTATATTGATGAGAGTAATTAGACGTAGACAGTCAACATTTTTGGACATGTTATGAGAAGAAATGGATTTGAGAACTTAGTGACAATTGGCAAGATCGAAGGAAACAGACCAAGGAGAAGGCCGAGAAGTAAATACCTGGATGGCTTGGCCACATGGCATGGTCGAGACAGGAACACTGAGCTGATCCACGACTCTGGTGATCGAGTGAAATGGCGAGTCATGACCGCCCACGCTTTCCGGCATGGCACATGATTCATTGGTTCGAGTTCTAAGAATATCTTGGATAAAGAAAGGGACAAATGCTTTCATACATCAAGAGCTGAATATTGAAAAAGGTTGGCTATTAAAGACGATAAAACAAGGAAATTTGAAATAGTTTGGTCACTTGCAATGTCACGAAAGTTTGGAGAAATCAATAATTGAGGGGTATATGCCTGGGAAGAGTGGAAGAGGAAGGCCAAAGGGCGTAAAGATGTGGTGGGTGATCTCCAAATGGGTGTATCCGAAGAGGGACATCTTGCTTATGATCGAGAAGCTATCCGGAAGGTTGTTATGTGAAGGAGGTTCTGCAAATAACATGCTACTGAATTAATAAATGAATTATTATTATTATTATTATTATTATTATTATTATTATTATTATTATTATTATTATTATTAAACTTCTTTTCCTTCTACCGCTTCTCCTTCTTCTTCGTTCTCCTCCTCTTCTTCATTTCCTTCTGCTCCATATCTATTTTGCCTTTCAATGGCACGTTAAGATAAGACATCAGGGATTGCTCTAGTGTGTGCTTCATAAAGGGTGGTTTTCTACAAGTACGTATGTTGCACAAACAGTTCTGTTCACTCCGTCTCTGTTGCGCCTGTCACCTATTGGCTATAGTAACTCTCGGTGTAGGACAGGGGGATCTTGAGCCTGAGGAAATAAGGCCGCCTGGTTAGTAGGCTACAGTCGCCGCGAACTGTGCAGGTTAGTTTTCTTTTCACCCCCCCCCCCCCAACTGATGAAAAGCCACACCTTACCGAGGATTTAAACCCGGGTTTCCCGAAGGAAAAGCCAGCATTCTAGCATTTCTATCCACTCGGCCAGCTCCGCCTTTCTGATGCCTCTAATTGCTGGAATTGAGATTATATCGACTGAGAGAAGAAGCAAACGGTCAAGTTGTCGACACCTGACGAAGCACACTGGGTTAAACTGCATGTCCATTGTATAATTTACAAGCAAAGATTAAAATGGTTTGGGAAAATAGATGAGTTGAGTTCGGCTCAGAAACGACATCACTGCACTCATGACATTCCCACACGTGCTCCGTCCCTATGTTCAACAGCTAGCAAAGAGTCATACAGCTAATGGTTCCAACTGCCATCTGACTGAAAGTTATCCTGGTCTTCCCTCTGAGTTTTGAGATTTGTACAGAGCCCCTGCTTATCCCCCGCCTGTGCTTCGTACCATTGTTCAACAGCCAGCAAAGAGTCATACTGCTAATGGTTCCAACTGCCATCTGACTGAAAGTTATCCTGGTCTTCCCTCTGAGTTTTGAGATTTGTACAGAGTCCCTGCTTATCCCCCGCCTGTGCTTCGTACCCATGTTCAACAGCCACCAAAGAGTCATACTGCTAATGGTTCCAACTGCCATCTGACTGAAAGTTATCCTGGTCTTCCCTCTGAGTTTTGAAATTCGTACAGAGCCCCTGCCGATCCTCCGCCATATTATTCTCTCCATATATGAGTGCTCAGTCTGTTCTACTGCTTTCTCTACCTGGTCCCACCGGTGCCCGACTACCTCTCCTTTGTCCATAGGTAATCAACCACCAAGAGGTGCATTCCCTGCCAGCTTATCAGTCTGTTCATTCAAACGTTTCAAACCAAAACAACTATGAAATGTGGATGAGCATGGCGCAGAATAGTTGTGTAAGTTGTCAAGAGAATCAACTTCATTGCACTGGGTTTTGCTTTATATGACCCGGATTTTTCCGCAGCGCGGCCTGCCGATATTGTCGCAATGAGCACGAACTCCATAGCGACAACCCCCACGACCTTCGCGGCGCAAGATAGGCTGTTTGGTCTCTGTGCCACGAAGACCCCTATCACACCCACCACGGCAATGCCTCTGTACAGACAAAGGTAAAGATATAAGATTAACTCACGGGCAATCTGTTTGGATCCTTTTGTCAAGCGATCCGACTCCTCGTCGTAATCTGTGACATACGTGTAGCACCGCTGTCCATTGTAGTTGCTGCTTCCTGTCTTGGTGTGTTCAGTGATCAGCTTGTCTGTTGAAAGAGACAGAGAATTTCATACCACAATTTATATAATTTTATATATTTATATAGCCGGTCTCCCTGGTCTATGGTTACACGACTTTCTCGGTAATCCTGTATACACACGTGCGTAACGTGACGTGGGCGAGAATCGGTAGCGGTTCCCTCCGCGTCGGTAACTTACGGGGCATGTGAGCCGGTCGCTCAGAAAGCAATGGCAAACTACTGAGCCAAGAAATCAACAATCAGCTAAAAGATGCTGATGTTGACAGCGATGTCCTGTGAAGGATATGCGAACCACACAATAAAAATATTTATATAATTGTTTTTAAATTTTGGTCTTTTCTACGAAATGGGAAAACCAGCCCCACGCCCAACCCTCCTTCGATGCTTCTTACGACCCATATGGTAGGCTACAGTGTGGTACTATTCTTTACTTCCTTTAACAGTGCAAACCAAAAAGTAGGTTTTAACCACTCAAAAAGTAGGTTTTAACCAAACAACCATTAGTTTTTAACAAAACAAAAAGTAGGTTTTAACCAAACACAATTTAGGTTTTAACCCAAAAAAGTAGGTTTTAACCAAACACAATTTAGGTTTTAACCCAAAAAAGTAGGTTTTAACCAAATAAAAAGTAGGTTTTAACCAAAGAAAAATCTGTGGCGGAAAATGGGAAGTAGGGGCATGTCACAGTTATGACTTCAAAGTTGTTAATATTGTAATAGACATGTTGTATTATATATCAAATTAAAGTTGGTAGTATAGGAAAAACTATTGTATTGATATTTTAATTATAGTTTGATTTATAAGATATTTATTTATATGGATAAGACGATTTATCATTCTATGGCACTTAATCAGTTAAGGGTCCCAGTAATATATGGATGAAATCGTTTTAAGTAGCCTCTTACATGCATGAAAGGTTTGCAGTGTTATCCTTCTTAGTCGCCTCTCACAACACGCATCGTAGGTTACAGTGTTACTGTTCTGTGCTTCCCTTCGCGGTATGACGGTAACATACGAGAATGTTATAACTTGAAAGCCATTTCTATGGAATCAACATGGTAACAGGAATAGAAGAAGGCGTAAAAACACACGAAAAAGAGATATAGAAACAGAATTGAAAATATATGAAGAGGACATGGACAGAGAGACATTAGATAGCTAAAGAAAAGAGGCATTGAGGCATTGAGGTGAGTTGAGACAGAATGAAGGTATACACATAACCGTACAGAATCCTTTATTTAACCTGCCTTAAGGCGTAATTGGGATTATGGCTCTACTCTCATATTGTTGGACCAATCAGCATTTGGCGGATGATGTAGTCAATATCACACAGGTCGCGTTTACTTCCCCTTATCACAAATCCATGCTGGGTCTACCTGGGGTTTAGGTCCATGAAACAAATCCCATCTAGAGAGGATTCGAACATATGACCACCGGGTCGGCGTGCTAGTTACCGCGTTACGGCGACTCTCTCATGAATGTGTAAACAGTAAATTCCCCTGTTTACAATGAAGTGTTTCGGGTATATCGTGCTACTCGCATATTGTTTTACGGATCAATCGGACTCGAGAGGTGATGTTATCAATATTAAACCAGTCGTCTTTAACTTCCCAAGGCATTTAGTGACATCCATTTTAAGCTGGGTCGACCCGAGAGTCTAGGTCAATTTTAAGTCTGTCTTCATGTGAATTCAAACCACGTGATCACCGGACCGGCCAGAGTGCGTCAAAATGTCCGTGTATGTAATGGAGAGAAATTAACTAGACAACTTAGCTGACAAACATTGTGGGAAAAGTTTGAGGGGAAGACAATGAAGCAAAACATGTGGTTGGCTTGTACACATGGGGCAATCGCGACAAGGAAAACAGATTTGATCTGAGACTGGAGATCATGTGACATAGCTAACTATTACCACCCTCCCCCCCCCCCTTTTTTTTTTCCTGCCCCCAAAAAATTAATTAGATGATGATGATGATGATGATAATGATGATGATGATGATGAGATGATGATGATGATGATGATGATGATGATATTACGTGTTAATAATGAAATCCGGATATCATAAACTGATAGGGCAGGTCGCATCATGTTGTTCCTGTAAACTGGCATATCCATACGTGTCTATCCATAGATATCGGTCCCTAGTGTTCTGGATCAACTAACTCAGTTGATGATATTCCTTCATGCCATGTCTTAGACCACTCGGTATCATCTCTCTCTCTCTCTCTCTCTCTCTCTCTCTCTCTCTCTCTCTCTCTCTCTCTCTCTCGCTCTCTCTCTCTCTCTCTCTCTCTCTCTCTCTCTCTGTTGCCTCTACTCCTAATCTTTTCACTCGCCATGATGTTCTCCAATGCTTCTCTTCTCATCATACCATCAAAGAGCATCATTTGTCTCTTTCTTATAGTTGTATCAAATGTTTTACTTTCTTTAGCCTCTTCCAGGCAATCGCTGTTTGTAACTCCGTCGATAAAGACATTCGCAACATTCGTCTCAAGAGCCACATCTCAGCCTCCTCCAAGCTATTTCTAATTTGTTCGTTCAAATTCCAAGATTCATTGCCACACAGTAGAAAGTACTCGATGTTACATGTCAGTGCGGTAATCTGCACATAGTTAACTGGACACACTGTTTCAGGCTGTGGCTGCTTATTGTGTGTGTGTGTGTGTGTGTGTGTGTGTGTGTGTGTGTGTGTGTGTGCGTGTGTGCGTGCGTGTGTGTGTGTGTGTTGATAGTTAACAAGCGTGTCACGACACATGAGACACACCCATAAGTATTTAGTCTCCCTAAGCAGACATGGCTCTATCTAGGCCAACAAGCAGCGGTTAGAATAGATGGCGAGACATCGGATTAGTTTGACATCAAGCAAGGAGTCTGTCAGGGAGGTGTGCTGCCACCCTATTTGTTTAACCTGTTCGCCGAAAATATAATGAGAAATGTCAGAGATGATATAACCAAGGAGAAATATGATGCCCTAAATATCGGTGGTCATGAAATACCAGAGACTCGATATTTTGATGATACAGTATTACTATCCACATTACAGAATGGTATATAAAAACTAATAACCTCAACAAAAAGAATAGTGAAAATTACAACTTAAATCTCAACATAGCAGAAACAAAGATAATGTTTACAAATAAAACTAGTATGGAGAAAAAATATATGTTAATGAGGAAAATTGGAGGTGGTGGAAATGTTCGAACATCTCGGGTCATTAATTACCAACAATGGTTAGTTAGTTGGTTGGTTGGTTGGTTGGTTGGTTGGTTGGTTGGTTAGTTGGTTGGTTAGTAGCGGTTCCAACTTCGCGGCCGAAAGTGCCGCACAAAGCACGAACTCCGTAGCTCCAGCAATGACTCCCAGGAGTCTTCTGAAAAATGTACTCGTGAACCGAAAAGGCAAACCAGTCAATTCAGCAACTGCCGGTCGCCATCGTTCCGAACATGCAGTTCACGCTACAAACAACCATGGACAGATGTAGAAGCATTAAACGTGAAATTCACAGCTCACAGTGTCGAACCACACACTCACTCAGTAGCAGGGCGACGGAACCATGCACTACCAGCCCAACATGATAAAAATGCGAATACAAACCGTAGCCATAAGTGTAAACACTCCATTGGCTTTAAGGGTTTAAATGCCTATCTGCCATGTTGGGGACCGGAAGTCCAACAATGGTGATACAATGAAAGAAATTAAAAGGCGAATATCTATTGCTCTTCAGAAACTAAGACTAATGAATAAATTGTGAGGGGGACAAATAGAACTACACAAATTAGATTTTTAAAAGCATGCATCTTTCCCATTGAAACATACGCTTTTGAGATCTGGTTGGTTTCACCACTCACCCCCCCCCCCCCCAACCCCACCCCCCTTTCGTATTCCTCCCTATAAATTCCCCTTCCCCTGCACAGTAAATGTAAACATTGAAGCTAAGTTTCATAACGGATACTAGAACAAGTCTTTTCGTCTACATAAAACGTGATTTGCGGGTCTACTTACGTTATAAACCGAATTTCAAAGGGGTGAGAAATAAAGAACCGTAAAGAATGGAAGGAAAAACAACATCAAGTATTCTGTTCTTGTGCTTCCTTGCTTTTGTTCGTTGGCTGTGAACTCCAGCGCGATGTCCTGTATGTCGGATGAAGACACCCTGTTGTCCAACATCAGTGTGATGTCATACAGGACCTGAAGTTTGCGTGAGTATCCGCTGTCCCATGTCTGGCTTATTGGTGTGCAGACTGGTGGTTCCTCGCCGTGCAGGCAGACACTCTCCGACTTCGGAGGAATCAACGATCCTACTGACTTTAGCCAGGACCCCAAAGGGACCTGTTGCCCAGGACGCTCGGCGAGGACGCGTCAATAGGTTTTGGCCAGTATAGAACCCAGCCCTGGTGCCTTGGAAACACAGATGCATCCCTTCTGTTCTTGTATTAACGCATCTTTAAATAATCTTAATTCCCCCCCCCCCCTCCGACACCCTAAAATCCCCCTCCGACACCATAAAATCCCCCATCCCCCCCCCCCCCACCGGTTGAGGACCACTGCTATATCATGATGCACAAGTGTATGTGAGTGAGTCTACGTGTCTATGTGTTTGGCTGTGTTTATTTCCCGATCAAGCGCCTAGCTTGCCTACCAGGAACACCCTGTGGATTTGAGACCACGCCATACAGTATTGATTTTGTGTCGCTTGGCAAAAGCCTCTCTTTTCCTGGTTGCATGTAAAGGCACCAGCCTTAAACTATCTGCCGACATGAAAGTGTTGTTAGAAAAACAATAACCGTATCACAAATAGCCACTAATAAATCAACACTGTGCTTTCTTCTGTGAGTGCCAATCAGTACCCGCGAATGTATTTCTCGTGGTGTTACAGTACATTGGGCAAATTCATTACCATCATGAAGTGCCATGCCGGCTAGCGTAGGCGTTCATGACTTTCCACAGATCTCGGTCTTTGGTGTTCTGGATCAACTCCATCCATCCATCATGTGCCATGCCGGTAAGCGTGGGCGGTCATGTTCTGCCATCTCACTCGATCACCAGAGTCGTGGATCAGCTCCGTGTTTCTGTCTCGACCATGCCACAAGGCCAAGCCATCCAGGTACTTGCTTCTAGGTCTTCCCCTTGGTCTGTTCCCCTCGATCTTACCAGTTGTCACCAAATTCTCCAATCCATTTCTTCTCATAACATGCCCAAAAAAATTTGACTGTCTACGTCTAATTTCTCTAATCAATTTACGATCTTCATTCTTCTTTGATTCCTTCCATATCTTCAATATTTCTGAAAATACTTTCACTGTACAGGGAAAACAGATCTGGAGACATTACACATCCCTGTCTCACACCCCTTTTAATAGGCTGATATTGGCTTACTTCATTATCAACTCTTATGGCAGCTTGTTGTTTCCAATATATGTTTTTTAGAAGTCTAAGATCTTTTCCATCAATTTGTAGATCTTCAAGCATCCTTATCATGTTGACATGTCTCACTTTATCAAAAGCCTTTGTGTAGTCAATAAAGCAAAGGTGTAGATCTTTGTTTACTTCTATAGAACGCTCGATTATGTTTCTCAGTTTATACACAGCATTTACTGTACCCTTGCCTTCCACAAACCCACATTGTTCTTCTCCTATTTCAGGTTGTATTTTCCTCCTAACTCTTTGCATGATAATTTTTAGCAAAATCTTCGTGATGTGACTCATTATACTAATTGTTCGATGTTGATCACATTCCAAGGCTCCTGATTTCTTTGGGATTGCAATAAATACAGAATTACATAACTCCTGAGGTATATTTCCAGTATCATATATTGTATTAAGCAGACTGGTAACTTGATCTATTCCATATTCTTCTAAAGCATTAATCATTTCTGTTGTGACGCTGTCTGAACCGGGGGTCTTGCCAGATTTCATATGGTTAAGAGCATTCTGAACCTCCATCTTCAAAATTGCTGGTCCTTCATTATTATTTTGAACATCATACTGTTCGTCTCTGTTATCGTCATACAGGTTTTTCACGTAATCTGACCATTCATGTAATATCTGATCTTTTTCTATTATGACTCTTCCATCTTTTGTCTTTAGGCAGCCTGCTGATGTACATGTTCTCAGCTGAGAACTCAGCTGATGATATTCCTCCGTGCCACCATCTCAATCCATCCAGCATCATTTCTCTTGGTCAGCCTCTCTCTCTCTCTTCCCCTCGATCTTTCCAGTTGTCACGACGTTCTCTAATGTCTCTCTTCTCAACACATGACCAAAGAAAGCTGTTTATCTCTTTCTTATTGTTGTATATAACGTTATAGTTTCATTAGACTCTTTCTTGCATTCGCTGATGGTTTGGCAATAGATTTAATGTCTTTTCACTTCCTCACATCCCTCAATGTTATCAAATATCCTCTTGCCTTTGTGTTGGTTGGACTTTGCAGTTAGGGTTTTCCACGGAACGGGGTAGCTAGTCCCGCTCCAACTACTTTACAGAAGGGGAAAAAAAAGTCCCGATGCGGAAACCTCAATGGGTAACATTAAGAACTGTCATATTGTGCAGGATTGAATGCGTCAGAGACAATCCGTGGCGTCCCATGTCTACGCCAATTGACAAGGACTTATAACCCGTAACTGCTACATCTCTACTGAACTCTATGGGAGTCTCCGTGGCGAAGTGGTCAAGCCGTTTGACTCGGGCTCCGAAGGTTGTAGGTTCGATTCCGGGCCGCGTCCTTCAGTTCACGGGTGAAATTTTTCGGAGACTCCTGTGAGTCGTCGCTAAAGCTACGGAGTTCGTGCTTTGTGCGACGCTTTCCGCGCTGAGGAAAGAGACAGAGCTATATGGGATAATATCCCGGTGCAATGAAGTCGACCCTGTCGACTTTAAGAGACTCTTTTATGCTACCTCTCGCTATGATTCCGAGATCGGTTAAGACCAGGGATGGAGTTATACCTCTCCATAGCACAAAGTCTAGGCTGAAATATAGAGACAATGTGTTGCCCATGCAACATGATCCCTCTCTCGGCCTGCCTAGTTCACTCCAGAGGCAAGGTAACACCAATACGCCTGGAACAAGACAAGCTGCAGAAGCTGCCGGATCAGCAAAGCAATGCTCTAACTGTCCGCCTGGCGGAGCTTTGATCCTAGACCAGCTGCCAACCAAGGCTGAGGGCCTGGTCTGCCCTGAGGGACATTCTATCTTTCGGTTGCATTTGTAAGCCTGAGTGAGTGGAGGACATTGGAAATGGAATCTTTCCTGGCCTGTTCTCCTACATCACGCACCCGCATGTCCAAAATATCTGGAATGTCCTGTGTCCATCTTTGTGCTGATCAACTCCTGTCTAATCTTCGCGGAGCCACGCCTTCCGTCACTTTTATTCCAAACCACGGTGACCCTTCGTATGCCCCAAGTACACCTACAATACATGCATCTACAATATTACACCTACAATACGTACACCTAAAATATTTATATCTACAATACATACATCTACAATAATACACCTACAATACGTACACCTACAATACTTACACCTACAATACATACACTACAATACATACATCTACAATACATACATCTACAATAATACACCTACAATACGTACACCTACAATATGTACACCTACAATATGTACCAGACATGTTTCTGTGAAGGAAAGGCAAAGTCTTCGTCTGCTTTCTCCTTTGCTCTCAAATCTCCATCTACATGTAAGTTATTTAGTTGTGTGTCTTTTACAGAATGTCACAGTTAACAACTTCACCTTTTGGTTATTTATGATGTACAAGGCAAGTTTAGGTTCAGTAGTTTGCCATTGCTTTCTAACCGACCGAAGCTCGTATCATTTTATGAAAATCAGCCAAGGCGGTCTGCTTCCAAATCGCTTGCAACTATGTTTTGTTCGCAACACTATCGCCACAGTCCCGGCTTTTGTGAATTACTCCATTATAAACAGTAGTTACTTTCAGGTTTTTGACATCCCTGTACCTTAAAAGTTAGTTGCATATCCTTTACAGGACGTTGCAGTAAGCATTAGCATTGTTTGCTGTTGTGATTTCTTGGCACGCTTACGTTCATTAGTTTGCCATTGATATTTGAACGACCTTCACCCATACCAATTCGTAAAATACCAGCGCAACGCAGTCTGCTGCCAAATCTATCCCTGTACAGTTTCTGGTTCATGTAAGGATGCCATGTTTGTTTACGTTCAGTACTGTAAGTTGACCAGGACTCTATAGATGCGCCTGCTTCATAATAATATAGCCTCTTACACAGAGACCCCACGAATCAATCTTGAATATATAATAGAAATGACATTTTATTCTTGTGCATCCTGTTCGCAGTCGGAAAAATGATGCCCCATTCTTGCCTGAAATTGGTGATAATGAGCTGGTCATATCAACTGTGCATGCTGTAAATTAGTATGTGTGAATGTCTAGTACTGCACACTCAGTCCGGCAGCACCTATTTAATGTTTTAAACTAAAACTGAACCACGGCTTACCTGTAAGCTCATGGCATACCCTCCACAAACCGCCGTACGTGGAGAGCAAAAATCTGCTGTAGTTTCTGGGGTTGCTGTTGCCGATCTCGTCATATCGGATCAGCAGGGGGTCTTCGGAGATCTGGGTGAGCAGGCATTCAACATGAGGCTGGGATCTGTAATGCACAATTAATTTTGTTCTTTAATTAATTTTTTTTTTTTACGGACACTAGAGGCTGGTCTAGGGAAGTCGTGGAGCAAGCGAAGTATTAACTATTACATCACTGATGCGTGACTCAACAGTATCCTTAGTGATTCTAACATGCATGCCATGACAACCCGGACTTGCAAAGAGGGGATCAAGATCAGAACAGCCGTGTACAGCAACATGTCTCACAACAGCCAAGCAACTAATCATCATCTTATAGTCCATGCCGTGTAGCGTTGGTTGATCATATCTGTCCACAGCTTTCTGTCTCGTGTGCTGTCAGCCATTTCTGACTCTGATGTTCCTCGATGTCATGATGTCAAACTGTCCAGTATCTTCTCTCTTGGTATCCCCCTGCCTCTCTCCCCATCCAGCTTTCTCGTTGTGGCAGCATACTCCAGCTTTCCCATTCTCATGACGTGCAGAAAGAATATGTACTGCCTTCATATTGTGCGAGTTACCCGTTCTCTTTGCGAGTTAATTTCTTTAACGACATCTTCATTTCGCTTTCTATCCGTCATTGGTGTTCTCACCATTCTTCTATAAAACCATACCTCTAAACCTTCCAAATAATTCCTTTTAAGAAAAACAACAGTAAAAACATAAAAGAAAAGAAAGAAATTGGGTTGAATAGGTGAACCGCTAGAGACACCGAGAAGGAAAGGAACAAACAAATGTCCAGTCCTGACCCCCAGAGACAACATTAAATATCTGACAAGGAATAATCACAACACAATTTTTGAACTTTGAACCCGACACATATCTCTTAACTGATTCAGAGTTAAACACAAAATTAGGTTTGAACCTAGCCAAGTATTATAAATTAATTCCATTCACTGAGCATTAAGACTGCTGAAAATACTGCGAAACGAAACAAATAACGCAAAGGCACTAGTATGGCGATATATGAACATGACCAGTTATAACAAAATAAATAGGGCTGCGACCGATTAATTTAAATTTAATAGTTAACTTTTGAAAAATTAACGATTAATTATTATAGTCGTATTTGTCAAAAATCGAAATAACATTAGAATGTCTTGTTCATATGTCATCTAATAACCAACTATGCAAACAGACGAGTATGTTGACAGTATTTGCTTCTAGTGAGGAGCGCATCTTAATAACAATATAACCAGCAGAGCTGAACAATCGTTCACATGAAATTGAGGTAGCCGGTATGCACAGAATGGTCTTGGCAAGGAATGCCAATTTTGGATATCGATGTTCATTAAGTTTCCACCATTGTAAAGGGTCAACCGATTCAGCAACTTTCTTATCCATTTCAGACTCAATTAGCTTAATACTCTCTTCATTTGGTTCACATATAGTTTCATTGTCAATGTCAGTATTATTCGTTGCAGCAGTCTCCATCTGCTCATCATGAACATTAACTGCTATTTAGTTTAGTTTAGTTTAGTTTAGTTTAGTCGATGGATCAACATCACGGCACACGGGTGCAACCCATAAGTGCTCCGTTCTCCTCCTAACTCAAGCCTGAGTCTGGAGAAGCTCAGCTCAGTGCACGAGCTCCGTAGCACCGGCGAGGATCCTGAAATACTTTGGGTAGATTTTTAACTCGAAATTTTGCCCGGGCAGCGCCGTTAGGCTACTCTTGTTCGATTGCCAACTGCCAAGGGATTTTTTACGTGCGCAACAATACACACGGGCATCTGATCTCACTACCCAGAGACCAGGGAAAATGTATTACTAAAAGTCCACGAGAAAAAAATCCCGGCATCGCCGGGGCTTGAACCCGGGACCTCGAACGAACGACCGAACGAACGAACGAACTTTATTTTAAAAGGGTAACAATTTGGGCACGCAGGCCCGTCTTACATTCGGCCCTTTCGATCACTCATCTTTCATTCATCAAATGTGCATGTTACATTTATATAAAGAAAAAAAACATTGTCAAATTGATTTTGTAAGCATAAACAATGCATAGTACGCATGGTACATTCACATGGGAAAAAGAAAACATTGTCAAATGAAAGGTGTAAACATAAACAGTGCATATTGCAATGTTGTGAGACACATCCCCCATCCACCCTCACACCCCGCAGCCACCCACACATCCCTCAGCCACCCACACATCCCCCACCCACCACACCCTCCACCCACCCACACATACCTCCACGCACTGACACAGACTCAGGCAAACATACATGCCGCCACCCACCTACCGATCCCCGACCCCCACACATTTCCCCACCCACACATACATCCCCCACCCATCCCATAACCGACACGCACACACCCACCCACGTATTCTCCACCACCCACCCACACACCAGCAACCACCCAGCAAAACACACATCACAAAACCACACACACATACCCCCGTCAACTCACACATCCCGCATCTATCCATACATACATCCTGCACCCTCACAATTTTCCCCACCCACACACATCAGCCAACCTACACCCACTCACCCACCCAATATCCGCCACCTCTCAACTACACATCCTCCACCCACAAACACATCTCCCCACCTGCCCACACATATCCCCTACCCATAAACACCCAAAAACACATGCCTCCCACCCACACACATCCCACCAGCCACATATACCCCACCCACACACATCCGCCGCTCACACACATCTTCCCACAAACACACACATCCCCCAACCATACACTCATCTCTCACACACATCCACCAACTCACGTACTCATCCATCAACCACTCACACCCACACATCAACACATGCATCTCTCATATACCCTCCCAACCACCCAGCCAAACACACATCCCCCATCCTCACATACATCCGTCATCCACCTGCACATCCCACACCTCCCCCACCTCTCACACATCTCCCCTCCCACACAAAACTCCACCCACAAACACATCCCCCCACACACACATCCCCCACATGCATTCCTCATACACATCCCTGCACACACATCTCTCACCCACACACACACACCTCCAGCACTCGAGGCGGACACTATACCTCGAGACCACGCAGCCCCCCATAACTGCTATTTGTTGTTCAATACGTGACCAAGTTCGTTCTTTTGCATCTTTTGACAAACACTTCAGGTATTTGTAGCGTGGATCAAGTGCTGTTGCAATCTGTAGTATTTCAATACTTGTCATATTAGGTACACGTTCACTGAAGTCATTAATACATGCTGCCTTAAATGTAGCTATGTATCCCGGATGTACAGTCATATGCTTTGTCAACGATGATAGCAGTGGCAATACACAGCTACGTGAAACAAAGTCTTGTATATAGATATAGATAAGTAAACTGTAAATCGTACACGAATAATGTAATACAAACATACCATAGTACATATATAGAAATAAATCTATCAGCACACAGAGATAACAACACAATTTCTTAATCACAGAAAGAAGAAAATCAAAGCTTTTAAACTGATACTTTACAGAAACGGTCTAAGAATGCCGAAGGCCAAGACGAAGCCAAATATTGATATTTCACTGCATTTGAACATCAGCAGAAAACTAACTCAAGAAACAGAATCATGTCTGGGAAACGGAAATAAGCTGGCCATATCAAACGTGGCAGTGGCGTGGACAGAACAGTGATGGAAGATGTGGTTCCTGGAAAATCCGAACTGGGCTTTCACGTCTACCCTGCTAAAATGGATACCCAGAAATGTTTTGGGAAGTAAAGGCGGACGGTGTGACACTGACCACGTCACACGCCGAGTACCTATTGGTCTATAAAAGCATGAGTCCAGCATCGCTAATTGTGACTTCTCCATTTAGACAGAAGGATGATATATCGCCATACTAGTGTCATCATGTTATTTATTTTGTTTCATAGTATCTTCCCCAATTTCAATGCTCAGTGAACTGGCATTTACATTATTATATGTTTTCGTTTGATTGTGTACCGTATTTGGTCCAAACCTACTTTTTTTGGGGAGGGGGAGGGGGGGGGGGGGGGGGGCACTGAATCAGTTAAAGAGGGCAAAAGATATCGCCCCAAAATATGCTTGTTACCGGCGCCGTGAGACGCGCAGTGAGACAGAGGGATAGTGAGACACGCAGTTTCATAATTCGCAACGCACCGAGTCCAGTGTTTGAAATCAGATGCTGGTGACTTGGAAGCAGACCGTTCTGCGTTATTTTAAATGGTATAAGGCGTCGGTCTATCAGAAACCAATGGCAGAATACTCAGCTAAATTGTCTACAAGAATCTAATACATGCTGGGGTGGATTGCAACGAGCTGCAAGAACATGCAACTACATTTTTTTTTTTAAATTATGCCTTATGAGGAGCGGCCGTATCGCGGTAGCTAGCATGCTTGCCGAATTATAAAAGATTCTAAATGTGTATTTTTCTAGAACTCACTACATCCCTTTGTATAAGTGCTTTATCTGCCTGTTTAGATAAGATTAGGCCCACACATTTACTATAAGGTTAAATTTTCAGGCTTGTTCATGGGACACATTTTTCAGTCCCATTCCCATCCCATCCCACGGTAATTTTGCCTGTCCCATCCCATGGGATTCCCATGATAATATGAATATGGAATACAGTTCAATTAAATTACGAAATTTATGAAAATTTAGGTTTAGTGTCTACTATATGTACAAAGATACATATAAAACGACAGAATTTATTAATTTTAATATTCAAGAGTATTTTATTAAAACAAAGTTTAATCTAAATATGACAATTCAGTGTCATTCTGACACTCTCATTCTATTTCTGAGTCACTCTGCTCATTCAGCACATTATCAATTTCCTGCTGATCGACTGTTTCTAATAATTCAGTTAATCCAGGTAATCCCTGAACCATTTACACAATTTTCATCTTACATGCAAATCTGATATACACAGAGTTTATAACTAGAGCTGGTAACATATGTTTTCGTAACTTACTCAACAACAATCCAACTGCACTAAATAAGTGCTCTACTGCCGCTGGGGACACTGGTATGGCCAAGACAATTTTCACACTTGCTGTTAGCAGTGGAAACCTATGTTCACTTTTTCCAATAATTTAATGGTTGTGAAGTCGGTTGCTGTAATTTTTGAAACATGGTGACTTCATCCTCAAGGCATTTGTTTCTGGGGTCATCAAACTTAAGTGTTTTGTTTGGTGGAGGATCAAAAAATAAGTCAAAATCACTTTTCGGCTTTTGTTCTACAATTCCTGCTACTTTACATACAGCAGATGATTCAGAAGAAGATTTAAATCTTTGATGAATGAAATAACAATTGGAACAACAGACTTAGAAAAAGCGATCCAATCATTGGCCCATTTATTGGTGTCCACATTCCCTTTCTTCTTGGTAACACCTAACTTAACCATGTCTTCTATTTTGGCTTTAATGTCAACTCCAGTAAGGAATGCTGCAGTAACTGCCAAAGAACTGCCGCAATATGACCAAAGTTTTTCTCCAATAATTTTCTGAAAGTTCTGACAATATTTCTTCACCGTGCTGCTGGAAGTTTCTTCGTCAATATCAACAAACTTTGTACAACTGATAATCTAGGAAGAAGTATAACAGCGAAATTAAATGAGATGTAGCTCCATCGATTTCTAGTTTGTCAAAAAAAAAAGTTTTGAATTTCTCATGTATGTACAGCATTCCTTTAATCTGAACAATATTCGGAATGTGGTTTAAGAATTCTTCATCATCTTCATTAAAGTAATGCGAGTAATTTTTTTAATGGGCATTGAAACGTTGGTAATATGATCGCATGCGCGCATTTATTAATTTATCCGGTGTCCCACCACGAGATAAAAACTTGATACAAGTATATAAAGAAACAGGAAGGATAACAGGCTTTAAAAAGGTTTCTAAAAACAAGTTGCTATGACATGGCTACTGTCCCATGTGTCCCATGGAAAATTTAAATGTTTGCTGTCCCATTCCCATGGACAAGCCTGTAAATTGTCCTCTGTATAGCCCGAAAACAGCGGTTTCACGTGTATAAGGAAGCTTTTTTGCCCGTTTTATCCCATCTTATTTCGTATAAATAAAAATGCTAATATTATACCTACTTGAGCCATCTTTCCCAGTTTATACAAGTGCCAGCTCTGAAGATTTTAGTAGGTGAAAGGATGTTATAGTATGTCGAGAAATGAATGCCGTCATTCAAGATCAATTATTTTGAAAACTGTCTGTTGCATCGTTATGAAATTTTTCCTGCCGTCTTATATTTACCCCCACCCAAGGAATATGTCTTTGACAGATTCAAAAGCAATTTAAATCATCGAAAGCGGCGACATTTCTTTGATGTTTTGGGGAAAATGTAGTGAATCCACGCTAACAAACTAGTCTTACAGTAAACCACGTTATTTCTGGTAAGGACACAAGTACAAGGCGTAGCCAGATTCGTATGGGAGTGGGTGCAATGAAAAAGTAGCTTAAAAGTCGACAAGGTCGACTGCAATGCATCGGGTTTTTATCCCATATGTCCCAGTCTCCTTCCGCAGGGCGGAAAGCGTCGCACAAAGCACGAACTCCGTAGCTCCAGCGACGACCCTCGGAAGTCTCCGAAAAAAATGCACTCGTTAAATGAAGGAATCGAACATACAACCTTCGGAGCTCGAGTCAGACGGCTTGACCACTTCACCACGGAAAATCCCGAGAGGGGTGTAATGTGTAATATTAGTAAAGACAGAGACTTTACAGAGGCATGGGGTAAATAATGAGTAAATTGACAGGAAAGTAGAAGGAATATATTTCTTACCTTATTTTTCATTTCCTTCTTGTTTCTTCAGCTGCTGGTTAATAAGTGTACACAAGTATTCATGTTACTAGGATGCATTTAGCTTTTTATATTGAGTTCGTGAAAGCTTCCAAATAGCTGTGCGTTAATGTACGTATGGAGTGACCAGAAATGATACAGAAATTTAGTCATCATGTGTCCATTTTTAAGGATCTGTTCAGCTGTCTGTGTAGTTTGTTCACACGTACACATGGGTGACAGACCCGCTTTGAGTCTTGGTGAAAGATTGTCTATTCTGCTGTTTACTGTTCAGAGACGGAACATGATTACCTGTTTTGCACTATGAAAATAGTTGTCAGTGTCTCTGTAGTGGGCTTTCTTCTTACCGACCAAGATGTTGGTCCTCTTTTCATTGTAGTTTATAGATTGATTCGTATGTACGTGTGTTGTCCCCTAATTTTACAACGTGTTTGCTCTCACGTTTCTTGTTATGCCACAATATGTCAGTTTCCACCGCAATATTACTCTTCTGTTGGTATTCAATGCGCTTAGTGTTTTTTTTTTCTTTTTCAGTACCAGTTGTTTGTCACCGCTGAGGGCTTGCGGAATTAAAAATTCATCACTGTGGAATACAAACTGTTGCCGTTGACATTGTGCTGATGCTAAAATGTTTAGGGCCTTCAATTCGTCTGAATGGTTGGAGTAAAAATATCCCAGTAAGCGTGCACGCGGATTAAGGTCTGCAATCTGCCCAGACCTTAATCTGTGTCGGACGATTCCAGTAGGTTGATGGCTGCTCTAGGTTGCATAAAATTCAATCCATCCTTTCTCCAATAGTCATCTTCCTCTTTCAACACATGGTCCTCACATTTTCCCAGTAACTTTTATCAATATTTAATAGCGCGGACTGGATTAGTATCCTGACGTCAGACAATGTGAATATAGTATTGTCAGCTGCCATTGTCCTTTAATTTTAGCCCACACAAGTTCTATAGGGTTAAAATGAGAGTGGTACGGCGGAAGTCTCAAGCAACTATGAAAATGCTCTTCTATCAACTTGTCGATTTGATATTTCTTGCTTTTTTGACATCTGTTTTACAAGGGAAAACAATTCTAGTAAGAAATACCTTTCTGGAAATGGTATGTTTTCCATTCGGAGCCATACCTTTATTGCCCCCTTTGTGCTCGATACTGTAGATATTTTGTCTTCTTGGGCAACAACATTGATATCATGCATTGTCCATAATTGGACACGACGGTCTATCTAGGGATGGAAGCACAGTAATCTCGAGCCAATCTCTAAATACATTACCATTCATCTTATAATGATAATCCCTATTGTCTGTATGCTTTGATACGAACACGAGCCCAGCATTCTGTTGTAAGCCATTATGCGTATTACCAGCATGGGCCATGACCAAAAGCTGTCCTATACTACTGAGCTTTATCTGTCCATCCACTGATTGCCATTCCTTATCACTTATGTGGTGCGCATTGATCCACATTTCATCCAAATACACTATGCCATAATTATTTTCTTTGCGCATTTCCTTTGTTTCACGTAGGTATCTGCTTCTAATGGCTCCTAAATGTGGCGAAGTGGTCAAGCCATTTGACTCGGGCTCCAAAGGTTGTGGGTACGATTCCGGGCCGCATCCTTCGGTTCACGAGTTAAATTTTTCGGAGACTCCTTGGGTCGTCGTTAGAGCTACGGAGTTCGTGCTTTGTGCGACGCTTTCCGCGCTGCGGAAAGAGACCGAGCCATATGGGATAGAACCCGGTGCAATGAAGTCAACCCTGTCGACTTTTAAGCGACTTTTTAAAGCATTTTTATAATAGCTCGCCTTATGACATCTTTGTCAAAGCTGTCTACAATAACCTTTCTACCTACCGTTTGCTTATTGCGTTTAATTCCAGATTCTTGCACCCATCTACGAAATTACCGTTTACTCAAACCCAATGCATGCACTGTTCTTTTTTTCGGAATTTGTAATAGTATAAAACAGTTTCCTGCGATCAGCTTCTATACAAAAATATGTGTACAACTTCATACAAAATTTCGTATTCAATCCCATTGAAAAATATTCACACATTTCAATGTTAGCGATAAGTGGTAAGATTTTTTTTTTAAATAATAATAATAATCAGGTTTCATGAAATAACCTACAGTTTGACGACACCTCTGAACAGTCCCAGTTTAAACTGCGCGGGGTTCTTGGCATAAGGCCAATCCCGTGAAAAACGTAAAATATTCAACATTGAACGCTGATTGTCTGGCTGCGCTGTAATACATTTAAAATTATGAAATTCATCTCTGACCCGTCAATTATATACCGCATATAAACAAACTTTGAAATCTGCTGTAAAATCTCCAGAACAAAAATTGTTTTGTTGGGTGGACATAATGATAAGGTTATATGCTAAATCTCATCATTTTCCTTCAGTTGGTTACTGAGATATGGAATTTTATATTGGGGCAGACAAAAATAAACACACTATAGCCGGCGATTCAGGATCCTTGTAGCTTTCTCCGCACCGCGTCAAACGTCTTTAGAAAACGAGCGAAGTGCTTATAGCAATATATACTTATCTTTCGATATCAGTGGCATACTTATTGCAAAGTGTGTCGGTCTTAAAGAGCTCGGCGAAGTACATATTGTAATATGTGTTGGTCATAAGGATCTCAGCGAAGTATTTATTGCAATGTGTGTTGGTCATAACGATCTCAGCGAAGTACTTATTGCAATGAGTGTTTTTCATAAAGATCTCAGCGAAGTACATATTGCAATGAACAAACGTTGAAAACCAAACCAATCAATGATGGAGGCCCAGCGCTGAATACTGAGCTCTCATTATGTCTAAGACAACAAATGTAATTACAACTGACCTGCAAGATATATTAACACTCCTCAAAAGACCCAGGTCGTAAGTGGTATACTCCCAGTTGTCTACGGACACTGCTATAACAACGAGCAATGTGGCCAGGCATCCAATGATGACAGAACTGGAAAACAAAATCAATAATGGCGAAGCCATTCTCTTCTTTCGGGCTCGCTTTCTCTGCAGATTTTGGCAATCTGAAATCAAATGCGATAGTAGAGGACATTTTGTGATAAACGTGTCTGAAGCAGTATCAGAAGAAATACAAAAGAAAGTAATAGGATGTAAGTGTGGGAGGGCAACCGAGGTTACAGTGTCTGCCATAGGCTCAGGGGGTACGGGTTCGATCCCTGCATAGGGCAGGAAATTATTTTACAAGAACCATTTGTATTTAACGATATCACGTATCTCCTGATCTCTTGGGTAGTGGGAACGGATATTTAGAATTCTCAGATAAGGGCGAAAAACATGAGGTCACATGTGCAAGTTGTGTATGTTATAAATATCACAGCAGTTGGAAATCGTAAAGAGTAGGCCGTAAAGTCCATGTCTTGGTAAAACTGCTAGGAAAAGTGAAAACATGCCCACAGGTAGATACAGTACATTTACTTGGATGGGTGTCTGTCTAGAGGAAGTAAACCTTCCCACCGGTAGATAAAGTACGTTATCTTAGATGGGGTCTGTCTAGAGGAAGTAAACCTTCCCACAGGTAGATAAAGTACGTTATCTTGGATGGGGTCTGTCTAGAGGAAGTAAACCTTCCCACCGGTAGATAAAGTACGTTATCTTGGATGGGGTCTGTCTAGAGGAAGTAAACCTTCCCACCGGTAGATAAAGTACGTTATCTTGGATGGGGTCTGTCTAGAGGAAGTAAACCTTCCCACAGGTAGATAAAGTACGTTATCTTGGATGGGGGTCTGTATAGAGGAAGTAAACCTTCCCACCGGTAGATAAAGTACGTTATCTTGGATGGGGTCTGTCCAGAGGAAGTAAACCTTCCCACCGGTAGATAAAGTACGTTATCTTGGATGGGGTCTGTCTAGAGGAAGTAAACCTTCCCACAGGTAGATAAAGTACGTTATCTTGGATGGGGGTCTGTATAGAGGAAGTAAACCTTCCCACAGGTAGATAAAGTACGTTAACTTGGATGGGGTCTGTCTAGAGGAAGTAAACCTTCCCACCGGTAGATAAAGTACGTTATCTTGGATGGGGTCTGTCCAGAGGAAGTAAACCTTCCCACCGGTAGATAGAGTACGTTATCTTGGATGGGGGTCTGTCTAGAGGAAGTAAACCTTCCCACAGGTAGATAAAGTACGTTAACTTGGATGGGGGTCTGTCTAGAGGAAGTAAACCTTCCCACCGGTAGATAAAGTACGTTAACTTGGATGGGGGTATGTCTAGAGGAAGTAAACCTTCCCACCGGTAGATAAAGTACGTTATCTTGGATGGGGTCTGTCTAGAGGAAGTAAACCTTCCCACCGGTAGATAAAGTACGTTATCTTGGATGGGGTCTGTCTAGAGGAAGTAAACCTTCCCACCGGTAGATAGAGTACGTTATCTTGGATGGGGGTCTGTCTAGAGGAAGTAAACCTTCCCACCGGTAGATAAAGTACGTTAACTTGGATGGGGGTATGTCTAGAGGAAGTAAACCTTCCCACCGGTAGATAAAGTACGTTAACTTGGATGGGGGTATGTCTAGAGGAAGTAAACCTTCCCACCGGTAGATAAAGTACGTTAACTTGGATGGGGGTATGTCTAGAGGAAGTAAACCTTCCCACCGGTAGATAAAGTACGTTATCTTGGATGGGGTCTGTCTAGAGGAAGTAAACCTTCCCACGGGAAGATAAAGTAGGTTAACTTGGATGGGGGTCTGTCTAGAGGAAGTAAACTTTCCCACCGGTAAAGTACGTTTACTTGGATGGGGGTCTGTCTAGAGGAAGTAAACCTTCCCACGGGAAGATAAAGTAGGTTAACTTGGATGGGGTCTGTCTAGAGGAAGTAAACCTTCCCACCGGTAGATAAAGTACGTTTACTTGGATGGGGGTCTCTCTAGAGGAAGTAAACCTTCCCACGGGAAGATAAAGTAGGTTAACTTGGATGGGGTCTGTCTAGAGGAAGTAAACCTTCCCACCGGTAGATAAAGTACGTTAACTTGGATGGGGGTCTGTCTAGAGGAAGTAAACCTTCCCACCGGTAAATAAAGTGTGTTAACTTGGATGGGGTCTGTCTAGAGGAAGTAAACCTTCCCACCGGTAGATAAAGTAGGTTAACTTGGATGGGGGTATGTCTAGAGGAAGTAAACCTTCCCACCGGTAGATAAAGTACGTTATCTTGGATGGGGTCTGTCTAGAGGAAGTAAACCTTCCCACCGGTAGATAAAGTACGTTATCTTGGATGGGGTCTGTCTAGAGGAAGTAAACCTTCCCACCGGTAGATAGAGTACGTTATCTTGGATGGGGGTCTGTCTAGAGGAAGTAAACCTTCCCACCGGTAGATAAAGTACGTTAACTTGGATGGGGGTATGTCTAGAGGAAGTAAACCTTCCCACCGGTAGATAAAGTACGTTAACTTGGATGGGGGTATGTCTAGAGGAAGTAAACCTTCCCACCGGTAGATAAAGTACGTTAACTTGGATGGGGGTATGTCTAGAGGAAGTAAACCTTCCCACCGGTAGATAAAGTACGTTATCTTGGATGGGGTCTGTCTAGAGGAAGTAAACCTTCCCACGGGAAGATAAAGTAGGTTAACTTGGATGGGGGTCTGTCTAGAGGAAGTAAACTTTCCCACCGGTAAAGTACGTTTACTTGGATGGGGGTCTGTCTAGAGGAAGTAAACCTTCCCACGGGAAGATAAAGTAGGTTAACTTGGATGGGGTCTGTCTAGAGGAAGTAAAGCTTCCCACCGGTAGATAAAGTACGTTTACTTGGATGGGGGTCTCTCTAGAGGAAGTAAACCTTCCCACGGGAAGATAAAGTAGGTTAACTTGGATGGGGTCTGTCTAGAGGAAGTAAACCTTCCCACCGGTAGATAAAGTACGTTAACTTGGATGGGGGTCTGTCTAGAGGAAGTAAACCTTCCCACCGGTAAATAAAGTGTGTTAACTTGGATGGGGTCTGTCTAGAGGAAGTAAACCTTCCCACCGGTAGATAAAGTAGGTTAACTTGGATGGGGGTCTGTCTAGAGGAAGTAAACCTTCCCACCGGTAGATAAAGTAGGTTAACTTTAATGGGGTCTGTCTAGAGGAAGTAAACCTTCCCACCGGTAGATAAAGTACATTATCTTGGATGGGGGTCTGTCTAGAGGAAGTAAACCTTCCCACCGGTAGATAAAGTACGTTAACTTGGATGGGGGTCAGTCTAGAGGAAGTTGACCTTCCCACCGGTAGATAAAGTACGTTAACTTGGATGGGGGTCTGTCTAGAGGAAGTAAACCTTCCCACCGGTAGATAAAGTACGTTAACTTGGATGGGGGTCTGTCTAGAGGAAGTTGACCTTCCCACCGGTAGATAAAGTACGTTAACTTGGATGGGGGTCTGTCTAGAGGAAGTAAACCTTCCCACCGGTAGATAAAGTAGGTTAACTTGGATGGGGTCTGTCTAGAGGAAGTAAACCTTCCCACCGGTAAAGTAGGTTAACTTGGATGGGGGTCTGTCTAGAGGAAGTAAACCTTCCCACGGGAAGATAAAGTAGGTTAACTTGGATGGGGGTCTGTCTAGAGGAAGTAAACCTTCCCACCGGTAGATAGAGTACGTTAACTTGGATGGGGGTCTGTCTAGAGGAAGTAAACCTTCCCACGGGAAGATAAAGTAGGTTAACTTGGATGGGGTCTGTCTAGAGGAAGTAAACCTTCCCACCGGTAGATAGAGTACATTTACTTGGATGGGGGTCTGTCTAGAGGAAGTAAATCTTCTCACCGGTAGATAGAGTACATTAACTTGGATGGGGTCAGTCTAGAGGAAGTAAACCTTTCCACGGGAAGATAAAGTAGGTTAACTTGGATGGGGTCTGTCTAGAGGAAGTAAACCTTCCCACCGGTAGATAGAGTACGTTAACTTGGATGGGGGTCTGTCTAGAGGAAGTAAACCTTCCCACGGGAAGATAAAGTAGGTTAACTTGGATGGGGTCTGTCTAGAGGAAGTAAACCTTCCCACCGGTAGATAGAGTACATTTACTTGGATGGGGGTCTGTCTAGAGGGAGTTAATCTTCCCACCGGTAGATAGAATACATTAACTTGGATGGGGTCTGTCTAGAGGAAGTAAACCTTCCCACCGGTAGATAAAGTTTGTTAACTTGGATGGGGGTCTGTATAGAGGAAGTAAACCTTCCCACCGGTAGATAAAGTAGGTTAACTTGGATGGGGGTCTGTCTAGAGGAAGTAAACCTTCCCACCGGTAGATAAAGTAGGTTAACTTGGATGGGGGTCTGTATAGAGGAAGTAAACCTTCCCACCGGTAGATAAAGTAGGTTAACTTGGATGGGGGTCTGTCTAGAGGAAGTAAACCTTCCCACGGGAAGATAAAGTAGGTTAACTTGGATGGGGGTCTGTATAGAGGAAGTAAATCTTCCCACCGGTAGATAAAGTAGGTTAACTTGGATGGGGGTCTGTCTAGAGGAAGTAAACCTTCCCACCGGTAGATAAAGTTTGTTAACTTGGATGGGGTCTGTCTAGAGGAAGTAAACCTTCCCACCGGTAGATAAAGTAGGTTAACTTGGATGGGGGTCTGTCTAGAGGAAGTAAACCTTCCCACCGGTAGATAAAGTGGGTTAACTTGGATGGAATATGTCTAGAGCAAATAAACTGTACACACATACATGTCAAATTCTGACACACTGACCTCGGATGTGTGTATCCAGGTGTGACCCACACTCTGTCTAGAGCAAATAAACTGTACACACATACATGTCAAATTCTGACACACTGACCTCGGATGTGTGTATCCAGGTGTGACCCACACTCTGTCTAGAGCAAATAAACTGTACACACATACATGTCAAATTCTGACACACTGACCTCGGATGTGTGTATCCAGGTGTGACCCACACTCTGTCTAGAGCAAATAAACTGTGCACACATAAATGTCAAATTCTTACACACTGAGCTCGGATGTGTGTATCCAGATGTGACCCACACCCTGCGGAAGAGGAAGGGAGAAGAAGATAAGTTGTAGATCCTATAGTAGTAAATCTGTCTTGCCCAAGAAAGGAATCACAAGTGATCAAATATTGTCCCCGTGTATCAATCAACGCACAGTGTGTTATTATATCATTTACCATTAATCTCATCATCTCATCTCATCCCTTTTCTCTTGTACCTTGCGGTATCTTTTTGAAGCATGAATAGCGAGAGAGTGTCAATTTATTGGCTTTCATAAATCGAAATGCCCATGGACTCTTGTTATTTCTTCTGTACATCGTTTATTTGGCCGGCCTCATCCTGTACCATTGAACCTGCCGCGCCTGTTGGGCAGCCTTTCGGACTCTTTCGTCGTCCTCCACCTTGCGGATCTCCTTAACCACCAGGTCCCTGCGTTCCTTGGTCGTCGCCCTGGACGACATCGGATCATTGCTTTGGAAGCCGAACCCTTTCCTGTCGGACTGGGTGTGGCCCGTGACCTCCTTCAGCTGGAGTGATGCCTGGGCTGCTTCGATTGCGCTGACCACTTTCCACTTCCTTCCCGTTCACAGGTCGGAGACTGAGGCACTAACCGTTACATCTGGCGACTCACGCAGCATCATCGCGAGTCTGGTTTTTCTGGCTTTGAACTCTTCCATGAGGGACAGGAACGGGAGGACTAGCTTACTCTGTTTGCAGTACAATGCGACAGTCGTGAGGCATGTTGGTACTCCCAGCCAATTCCATATATGCCTGCCTATCTTCCCTTCCATAGTGCTCACTGCGTACGTGCCTATATCATGTATCAGCAGCGGCCACAGGAGTTTCGGAACTCATGAACTGGAGGCACCAGATCTTGAATTTGACTATCAGCCTGGTTTTATCGATGGTATCTTGACCGTTCGTCAGCATTGCTTGCATCTCTACCACCGCGTTCCTGTCCGTCAGGGTTGAGTCGTACACACGACTGAGACTCTTTACGGGTTCCTCTACCACTGTGGGAATCGCATGTCCGGCAACCAGGAACAACCTCTCCGCCGCCTTACTCTTCACAGAGTTCTCGATTTCTTAGGTTTGAAGCTCATTCTGTACCAGCGAATCAGATCGTCCAGTCTGAGGAGGATGCGGCGAGCATCACTCTCTTTTTGTGTCAGGATTGTCGTATCGTAAATGAAGGCCTTCAGCGGCGGAGTCTTCTTCCCTTCGCAGAGTTTCGGTCCGTATGCGTAGCCAGATGCCGCATCCAGGATGACCTGCATGGCCATGACAAATAATATCGGCGAAATCATACATCCCATGGCTATACCCACTTGCGGGTCGATCCATCTTGTCGTGAGCGTTTTGGTCGAGAAACGAAGAGAGAAGCCCGAGAAGTACTGCACAAGCATTTCCGTAATGTTCCCGGGCACGTGATAAGCCTTGAGTGCATGCCAGAACAGCTGGAGTTCCTCCTTCTTCGTCTTCGCTCTCTGGATAGCTTCCCAGATCACGGTGCCGTGTTCGAGACGACCGGGGACACCAGGTATCCCCCCTTTGTGAACCGCTGTCTCTACGTACTTGTTCCCCATCAAGTACTTCGACTAGCCATGATCGAGAAGAATATTTTCCCCTCTACGTTCAGGAGAGAGATCGGCCTGAACTGGGCAGGCAATACCAGTTGAGTTTTGCTCTTTGGCTCATAGGCATGTGGATGGAAGGTGAGGATAGGCTTAGGCCTATGCCATCAAGCACATTTTCCTCCGACACTGGTCTATCCTGGAATCCGATCCAACCACTCGTGAGGTATTCACCAATGGCCCTAGGGTAATTTTCCGCCGAAACCAGAGCCTCAGAGACCACCTTGTGCATAGTCGCCTCACCACGGCTACTTCATCTCTGGGCACATTCAAATACCATCGTAAGAACTGTCTGACGTGCCCATACGTTGTTCAGACACCGGCGATTACATTCCCCCTAGGCATATTCACCTTGAAAGATTCTTTTACTTGTACATCCCGCAATCTGATATATGTTATCATCTACAAACGATGTGACATGAAATACATTGGTCAAATTGGCAGACGCCTTGCTGACCGTATTAGAGAACACCTCAGAGACATTAATCAGGGCGCTGACAAACATGTCCCCAACCATTTTAATTCCTCCAACCATAATGGAGTCGATGATGTATGTGTCACTGCATTGAAACCTTGCTTCTCCAACAGCTCCATTAGGCTCAAAATTGAATGTCAATTAATCAACTCTCTGGGATGCGTCCATCCAGCAGGTATCAATACTGTTGTAGACGCCACTGTATAACTGTGCCATCTTCTCCAACTGTTTACACTGTCTATTACTATACTGTCCTTCCCCCCCCCCCCCCATATATTCATACCTGTCTCCACACCCATATATTTTCATATCAGACTGTTCGTATATTTTTGGCGACCTAAATCCTATCTGGCAACCTACTATACTTAAACTCTGCAGCCAAAGAGTGCCTTTGCAACTGGCAAAGCCGCCTTTTCTGCTCCCGCATGGGAACCTAGTAGTTGTGCTTTTTGTTTTTTGTATTTCGTTGTTTTATCTATCTGTGTTGTCCTGTCCTTGACAAGGATTCCGAGAATCGAAACGTCGGCCGACCTGTGTGTCGTATTGTACGCTTTTGTGTGTATTTTATTTTATTATTAATTTTACATATTTATTTATTGCTTCTGATTTTGGATTTTCATCTGTATTCCGGTATACGATGGATCTCCTTGTAAGGTATGTGCAATGTGTTTGTGTTTAGTACGTTGCTTCTCGCAGGAGCTAAATATACCTATTTGTTTCCAATTCATAGATAAGATAATACGTCATATTCTTGAAATGAAAGCGTTAATGAGCATAGACAAGATAATATGTTTTATTTTTGAAATGAAAGAGTTAATGACTATAGACAAGATAATACGTCATATTCTTGAAATGAAATAGTTAATGAGCATAGACAAGATAATACGTCATATTCTTGAAATGAAAGCGTTAATGGGCATAGATGTCGTGAAATACTGAGAGTTAATGATTCCCAGATAGACGACTGTATAAACCGACTGCCCAGGTAGGAGAAGGGTTAACAAAGGAGAGACCAGGCGCATGTGTTTATAGGTCAAGACAGGAGAAGGGGCCGGCTAACCGCGCAGGTAAAAGGGTCGAGTGGAAAAATTGGTTTGCAACAAAGGCAGACAGCATTATTGGACAGCATATTGCGGTCTGGGTGAATGAATAACGGAAAAGTTCCAGTTCTGTAATTTTCCACTAAAAGGTGATAATGAAGTAGGGACTTGAGATGTCAAGCAAGGTCAAGGACTATGCGGCAGAGATGACCGATATAAAGAGGGTCAATTCTTTGTGTAAGTTTAGTGTGTGTTCCAAACTGACCTGAAGGAGATATGTTCTTGAGTGGGAATAGAAATACACGTCCCTAATGATGGAAAGAGGGGATAATAGTGTGTTATTCGCTAAGTGTTTTTTCAATTCCAAGAACATAGATGCCTAAATAAGGTATAAAGATATTAGATATAGTTTAGCATAGGAATATAGATGTGTGTGAATAGCAATTACCATTTCTTTCTATTTATGGATAGTTTAGACTTTGGTGAATTCATATGTCTTATGCGGATGTACTTCGGAAGCCTTATCATTATGGCTGGAGAAGGACACTTGCATAAGTAGTAGAAAGGGGCGGCTGCTTATCACTGGATTTGTTATACTTTTCCAGGTTCTACTCTCCTAGTGAAAGCAGAGACATGATGAAGAGTACTACATTAAACAACTAAAGTACATACGGAGAACCAAACAAACCTGAGAAAAAATGGTTAAGATGAAGAAAGAAATAAGTTAAAATAAATACAGAACACTGTATGCTCAAACGAATATAACCCTAAGGCCCTGAAAGAGAAGAGATGAAGAGGAATACCCTTGAGTAAACAAAGAAGAAAGAATAGACAATTTGAGACATTGATATTAATCTATAGACAATAGGAATAACTGTGACGAGGTGGTGGTTTTTTCGATGTTGGATATGCACCGTCATGAAACAGACTCGAGCGCAGTCATAAACTTACGGGACTTTTATTACGGTACAGTGACTCAGTGGTGAACAGTTTTTGTTTCATTCAATAACGGATTTACCATCAGATTCAAGCATACGGATAATCCCGGGTGAGCTCTGTCCTGTTTGATGTGCTGTCCTGTGATCTTGAAGAATGTATGGGCGAGAAGCCACACCGCTGATAGACATGCAGAGTTCTTTCTAACACCAACCATAGAACACCCTATCAACTACACTTACAAAATCCATACATACACCAGACATAGTTTTATTAATAAATCTTTTGTTTATTGTTGAAAGAAACTGTTGTCGGAGTATGTGTTGAGAGAATAACAGAGAGAGAGTGAAACCACTAGATATATGGAAGGGAAGACAGAAGAGAGGAGGGTAGACTAAAGTCAGGCAATAATCCCAACAGATAATAAGTTGAAGATGTACTTGTTGATTCCCACTCTCCTCTCGGGGAAGAACAGGACATAATTGGTGGAGCGAGCGGGGTAGGAAAAATACCCATATGACCTGGAGGCATAACAGGGCATATACATAGAGGGGTACCTGCATATTGGCACAGGCATAGCGGAGTACCTGCATGTTGGGACATACTGATTGGAATAAAAGAAAAAGAAGTATATATTGATGACTTTTAATGGAAGGACGTCCATTGGATATATGGTGCCATTACATTTATGGTAGAAACAGTTCATTAATGCTGGTGACTTTACAGTGAGAAAGTTCCAGACAGAGTGAATGTGGATAGGTGGTAAGACACATTACATACCTAGTCACACGGTCACACGTCTACATAAGTCTTTATCCTATATCTCCTCTTGTGGATGAGAGAGTGGTTGTGATGTACGGTGTGGTGTTGTAGATTAATAATAGTAGATAGGCATAGATTAATGATATAGGTTCTAGGTAGATTATCTGTTTATAGTGAGTATTCTTTACTGCCTTGAGGTGTCTTTACTCAACGGGCTGACTTACCTGCTTTAACTATGGCCACTCCCAAACTAACTACAGCAGAACTTAGGGCCAACGGAGAAGAAATTGGGTTGGCTGGTTCAGACTTAACTGATTACATCCAGGAAAGAGAGCGATAGATTCGTCAAGCGGAACGAGAAGATCGCAAGACCGAGTGGGAAGTGAGAAGAATAGAGGTGGAGACCAAGCGACTAGAAATGGACCAGGAGACCAAGCGACTAGAAATGGACCAGGAGACCAAGCGACTAGAAATGGACCAGGAGACCAAGCGACTGGAAATGGAACAAGAGGCCAAGAAAATGGACCAGGAGACCAAGAAACTGGAAATGGAACAGACTGCCAGGAGACAAGAAATGGAACATGAATACCGCTTGAAAGAGTTAGAACTCAAGACACAAACTAAGGGTGAAATAGATGCAGCAGAAGGAAGTTCATCTTCACCTGGGGCAACATACATGAGTGGACAGGGTTACCATGCCATGAAGTTTCCCTTGGCGGTCTTTGATGAAAGTAAAGAGAAGATATACCAGTTTTTGGATCGGTTCGAGGCTATGGCAGTCGCTATGGGACTGGATAGAACCAGATGGGCTCTTAAATTATCCCAGTCTTTACGTGGTTCAGGGTACGAGGTCTACACACGCCTACCACCAGGACAGGAAAATCAGTATGAGGAATTGAAAGCCGCTTTGATGAAACATTATGAAGTCACAGCCCAAACGTATAGGAAGAAGTTTAGATCGTCTAGACGAGAGCCGGGAGAATTATTCGCCGCCTACAGTCTAAGGCTGAAATCCTATCTCCAGAAATGGATGGACTTGGCAGAATTCAAGAGGGATTATGAGAGTCTCGAAGAGATGATGGTGGTCGACCAGATGCGAAAGCAAATGTCGAAACCTCTCAGAACCTTCTTGGGAGAACAAGGGGCGGAACGGATTGAGGCTGTGAATAAGCTGGCGGAAAGATTCGTGGAAGTACATGGTGAAACTGAGGAACTAAGTACACAAACCAAAGGTCAGGAGAAACCAGAGAAAAAGAAACCTAAAAACTGGGAAGGAGGAAACATGGAACCTTATATAAAGCACACAGAGGAGAGTTCAGAGAAGGTGAAGGTAGGAAACCAGAGCACCTCGAATTCTCAAGCGAAACGACCGTGGTCTGAGAGGTGGTGTTCATTCTGCAAGGTACCATCGCATAACACGAAGGACTGCAGATCGAAACCTAAAAGTTCTTACTTCGCAGCATGCAAAGTGATTCCTACATCGGTGATCACAGACAAGGCTGAGGTTGGCGAAGGAGAAAGGAACACAAAGGACACACGGAAACCTAGGAAGGGAACATGGTGTACACACTGCCAGTCGATAACACATAATACTGTGGACTGCAGATGCAAGGCAAACGACGCCAATTGCATAACCAACCTCGAGGAATCAAAAGAGGAAGGCAAGGAAACGGTCAAGGAGATGAAAGACACTCAGGACCAAGAGAGACCACCTGTGGTTGAACTGATTGAAGTCAATGGCCAGCAGGTTGCTTGTCTCTACGATACAGGTTTGGATGGGGAAGCGGTGATAGACGCCAGCTTGGTAAGCCCAGACCAACTTACAGGGGAGACCATAGAGCTAAAGCCGGCAATGAGGAGTGCTGTTACCATGACGCTGCCAATCGCCAAGGTGGAGATTAAATCCAGGTACGTCACGGGCATTATTCCTGCGGCGGTATTAGCTGACTCCCTATTCCCAATGATCATTGGCACGAAATATGTCTTTTTGGGGATGCCGAAACAGCCAGCCCAAAAGGGAACAGTAACCAGGGGATCTCAGGGGAAGGAAAAAGAGGCAGAGACACTATGCGACAACTCAGGGATAGGAGAATTGCATACTGCCCAGAGGAAGGATACTACGTTGCATCCTTGCTACAGGAAGCTGCAAAGGAGTGCTGAGCCACCAGAACGGGGACAGTACTTTCTGAAGAATCGACTACTCTATCGGAGAGCTGGGAGGGGAGATAACCTGCATGAGCAGTGGGTGGTTCCAGAGACCCACCGTCCTCACATTCTTCAGAGTGGACACATCATAGGCGAGAATCGACATATGGGTGTCAGAGAGACCTTGCAGATAATATCCGGCCATTATTGCTGGCCAGGAATGACCAGAGATGTACGCCGGTGGGTGAAGTCTTGTTCGGAGTGCCAGAAAGCACCACCCAACAAGCGAATTAAGAGGAAACTAGCTCTTAAAGTGGAAGACAAAGTGGAAGTGTGGAGTCCAGCAGAGACCAATATACTCCAAGTAGGATGGAAAGGACCTTATCCTGTGGAAAAGGTGGTGTCCAAGAACATCTACAAAATACGGATCGGGGAAGAGAAGAAAAATCTCCCTAGACATCTCATTAGGAAATATGAAGAGAGATCCGGGAGCAAAGCTTCGCACTTTATGGTGATGGCAGCCATTGGGACAAAGGTTACCAGTCCAGACGAAGATCAGAGATCGCCAGTACAACATAGGAGGGCCTATGGGACAGTACGTGATAGGTCAGATTTACCCAACGACAGGAGGAGGGAAATCACAAGTCAGGGAAAGGACAAGAGTGAAAGTTTCACCGGTAACCCAGTTCAGAAGGGGTGGGTAACGTCGGGAAAAGCGAGAATTACCCAGGACTCCAACCGAAGATTGGCTGACCAGATACAATATCGCCCAAGATGGTCCTGGAAGCAAAAGTCCAGGAGGTTTGGGAAAGACGACTCGGTCCGACGAGGACGAGGCGGAACATCCCCAGAGGCAAAGCCGGGGGAAACCAAGAGGACATGGAAGCAGTGTTACAATCAAGATGGGACAATCCGTCTGTATTGTGAGCCGTCGCTGACGCAAGTCGAAAGTAGGTCGACTGAACGTACAGGAGCGAGGAGCCAACACTAGTTTCAGTCGTGAGTAGTATAGTAGGGGGTCAATTAGAGCGCCTACTGGATAATGAGGTGAGCCACGTGAGGATCCAATCATATCATCAACACGTGATGTTAATAGCTACTTCGCAGAAGCTCAACGCACGGTGGATGTGATGGACGTTGTTGCTGCAACTGGACTTCACAGTGGAATACATTTTTGGTAAGGAAAATGTAGGAGCAGATTTATTATCCAGACATCCAGCTCCGGAGGAAGAAGACTAGGATTGTGGATCATGGGAATCAAACCTACAGTGAGAAAGATTCGACGCGGTCTAATCTCTTAAAGAGGGGGCCTATGTCGTGAAATACTGAGAGTTAATGATTCCCAGATAGACGACTGTATAAACCGACTGCCCAGGTAGGAGAAGGGTTAACAAAGGAGAGACCAGGCGCATGTGTTTATAGGTCAAGACAGGAGAAGGGGCCGGCTAACCGCGCAGGTAAAAGGGTCGAGTGGAAAAATTGGTTTGCAACAAAGGCAGACAGCATTATTGGACAGCATATTGCGGTCTGGGTGAATGAATAACGGAAAAGTTCCAGTTCTGTAATTTTCCACTAAAAGGTGATAATGAAGTAGGGACTTGAGATGTCAAGCAAGGTCAAGGACTATGCGGCAGAGATGACCGATATAAAGAGGGTCAATTCTTTGTGTAAGTTTAGTGTGTGTTCCAAACTGACCTGAAGGAGATATGTTCTTGAGTGGGAATAGAAATACACGTCCCTAATGATGGAAAGAGGGGATAATAGTGTGTTATTCGCTAAGTGTTTTTTCAATTCCAAGAACATAGATGCCTAAATAAGGTATAAAGATATTAGATATAGTTTAGCATAGGAATATAGATGTGTGTGAATAGCAATTACCATTTCTTTCTATTTATGGATAGTTTAGACTTTGGTGAATTCATATGTCTTATGCGGATGTACTTCGGAAGCCTTATCATTATGGCTGGAGAAGGACACTTGCATAAGTAGTAGAAAGGGGCGGCTGCTTATCACTGGATTTGTTATACTTTTCCAGGTTCTACTCTCCTAGTGAAAGCAGAGACATGATGAAGAGTACTACATTAAACAACTAAAGTACATACGGAGAACCAAACAAACCTGAGAAAAAATGGTTAAGATGAAGAAAGAAATAAGTTAAAATAAATACAGAACACTGTATGCTCAAACGAATATAACCCTAAGGCCCTGAAAGAGAAGAGATGAAGAGGAATACCCTTGAGTAAACAAAGAAGAAAGAATAGACAATTTGAGACATTGATATTAATCTATAGACAATAGGAATAACTGTGACGAGGTGGTGGTTTTTTCGATGTTGGATATGCACCGTCATGAAACAGACTCGAGCGCAGTCATAAACTTACGGGACTTTTATTACGGTACAGTGACTCAGTGGTGAACAGTTTTTGTTTCATTCAATAACGGATTTACCATCAGATTCAAGCATACGGATAATCCCGGGTGAGCTCTGTCCTGTTTGATGTGCTGTCCTGTGATCTTGAAGAATGTATGGGCGAGAAGCCACACCGCTGATAGACATGCAGAGTTCTTTCTAACACCAACCATAGAACACCCTATCAACTACACTTACAAAATCCATACATACACCAGACATAGTTTTATTAATAAATCTTTTGTTTATTGTTGAAAGAAACTGTTGTCGGAGTATGTGTTGAGAGAATAACAGAGAGAGAGTGAAACCACTAGATATATGGAAGGGAAGACAGAAGAGAGGAGGGTAGACTAAAGTCAGGCAATAATCCCAACAGATAATAAGTTGAAGATGTACTTGTTGATTCCCACTCTCCTCTCGGGGAAGAACAGGACAATAGACAAGATAATACGTTTTATTTTTGAAATGAAACAGTTAATGAACATAGGCAAGATAATACGTCATATTCTTGAAATGAAAGCGTTAATGAGTATAGACAAGATAATGCGTCATATTCTTGAAATGAAAGCGTTAATGAGCATAGACAAGATAATAATACACCTTATTTGGAATAATTTTAAACGTCAGCCAACCAACCGGCGCTGTGGCGAAGACGTTACGGACGCTGTTCGTAATCCCGCACACCGCGTTCGAAATAGCTGTTGACGATTTGTACAATTGTTTTAGTACGTGTAGTTTAGAAACAATGGCTGGCAAACTATTAAATGTAAACTTGACGTGAAATCATAAGCAGCCAAAAAAAATGCTGGTATTGACTGCAAGGTCCTATAAACGATATGTAATTAGCATTCTTTTTTTTTTCTTTAAAGTTATATGAGGACAATGGAAATATACATAACTGGCGAAATGTTATATCGTAAACAAATAAAGTAATACAAATATGCAATAGTACATATACAGAAGTAAATCTATCAACATAAAAAGATGATAACTACACAATTTCGTAATCACAGAAAAAAGAAAATCGAAGCTTTTAAACTGATGTTTTACAGAAAAGGTATTAGAATACGGTAGGCCAAGAGGAAACCAAATATTGATATTTTACCGGATTTGGACATCTCAAAAAACAGTATCAGGTCTCGGAAACCGAAATGAGCTTACCATATTAAACGTGGCAGTGGCGCCTGGGAGATGGGGTGCAGGGAACAGTGGTGGGAGATGTGGGTGCAGAGAACAGTGGTGGGAGATGTGGGTGCAGGGAACAGTGGTGGGAGATGTGGGTGCAGAGAACAGTGGTGGGAGATGTGGGTGCAGAGAACAGTGGTGGGAGATGTGGGTGCAGGGAACAGTGGTGGGAGATGTGGGTGCAAAGAACAGTGGTGGGAGATGTGGGTGCAGGGAACAGTGGTGGGAGATGTGGGTGCAGAGAACAGTGGTAGAAGATGTTGGTGCAGAGAACAGTGGTGGAAGATGTGGGTGCAGGGAACAGTGGTGGGAGATGTGGGTGCAGAGAACAGTGGTGCGAGATGTCGGTGAGAGAACAGTGGTGCGAGATGTGGGTGCAGATAACAGTGGTAGAAGATGTCGGTGCAGAGAACAGTGGTGGGAGATGTCGGTGCAGAGAACAGTGGTGGAAGATGTGGGTGCAGATAACAGTGGTAGAAGATGTCGGTGCTGAGAACAGTGGTGGAAGATGTGGGTGCAGGGAACAGTGGTAGAAGATGTGGGTGCAGGGAACAGTGGTGGAAGATGTGGGTGCAGAGAACAGTGGTGGGAGATGTGGTTGCAGAGAACAGTGGTGGGAGATGTGGGTGCAGAGAACAGTGGTGGTAGATGGGGTGCAGAGAACAGTGGTGGGAGATGTGGGTGCAGATAACAGTGGTGGGAGATGTGGGTGCAGAGAACAGTGGTGGGAGATGTGGGTGCAGGGAACAGTGGTGGGAGATGTGGGTGCAGAGAACAGTGGTGGGAGATGTGGGTGCAGAGAACAGTGGTGGGAGATGTGGGTGCAGGGAACAGTGGTGGGAGATGTGGGTGCAGAGAACAGTGGTGGGAGATGTGGGTGCAGAGAACAGTGGTGGGAGATGTGGGTGCAGGGAACAGTCGTGGGAGATGGTGCAGAGAACAGTGGTAGAAGATGTCGGTGCAGAGAACAGTGGTGGAAGATGTGGGTGCAGGGAACAGTGGTGGGAGATGTGGGTGCAGAGAACAGTGGTGGGAGATTTCGGTGCAGAGAACAGTGGTGCGAGATGTCGGTGAGAGAACAGTGGTGGCAGATGTGGGTGCAGATAACAGTGGTAGAAGATGTCGGTGCAGAGAACAGTGGTGGGAGATGTCGGTGCAGAGAACAGTGGTGGAAGATGTGGGTGCAGATAACAGTGGTAGAAGATGTCGGTGCTGAGAACAGTGGTGGAAGATGTGGGTGCAGGGAACAGTGGTGGAAGATGTGGGTGAAGGGAACAGTGGTGGGAGATGTGGTTGCAGAGAACAGTGGTGGGAGATGTGGTTGCAGAGAACAGTGGTGGGAGATGGGGTGCAGAGAACAGTGGTGGGAGATGTAGGTGCAGAGAACAGTGGTGGGAGATGTGGGTGCAGAGAACAGTGGTGGGAGATGTGAGTGCAGAGAACAGTGGTGGGAGATGTGGGTGCAGGGAACAGTGGTGGGAAATGTGGGTGCAGGGAATAGTGGTGGGAGATGTCGGTGAGAGAACAGTGGTGGGAGATATGGGTGCTGGGAACAGTGATGGGAGATGTGGGTGCTGGGAACAGTGATGGGAGATGTGGGTGCAGGGAATGGTGGTGGGAGATGTGGTGGGAGATGTGGTTGCAGAGAACAGTGGTGGGAGATGGGGTGCAGAGAACAGTGGTGGGAGATGTAGGTGCAGAGAACAGTGGTGGGAGATGTGGGTGCAGAGAACAGTGGTGGGAGATGTGAGTGCAGAGAACAGTGGTGGGAGATGTGGGTGCAGGGAACAGTGGTGGGAAATGTGGGTGCAGGGAATAGTGGTGGGAGATGTCGGTGAGAGAACAGTGGTGGGAGATATGGGTGCTGGGAACAGTGATGGGAGATGTGGGTGCTGGGAACAGTGATGGGAGATGTGGGTGCAGGGAATGGTGGTGGGAGATGTGGGCGCAGGGAACAGTGATGGGAGATGTGGGTGCAGGGAATGGTGGTGGGAGATGTGGGTGCAGGGAACAGTGGTGGGAGATGTGGGTGCAGAGAATTTGAATGTAGAATTGTCAGCTGCCACCTGTCCTTTAATTTTAGCCCACACACGTTCTATATGGTTTAAATGAGAATGGTATGGCGGAAGTCTCAAGCACATATGGTCATGCTCTTCTATCAACTTGTCGATTTTATATTTCTTGCTTTTTTGCGTCTGTTTTACAATGGACAACAACTGTAACTTGAAACCAATCAATCAATCATGTGCCATGCCGGAAAAATTGCGCGGTCATGACTCGCCATTTCACTCGATCACTAGAGTCGTGGATCAGGTCAGCGTTCCTGTCTCGACCATGCCATGTTGCAAAGCCATCCAGGTATTTTTCTCTCGGTCTTCCCCTTGGTCTGTTCCCTTCGATCTTGCCAGTTGTCACTTCTTCTTCTTCTTCAGCGTTCCGAGCCATTGAGGTTCTTTGCTGCAAATACAATCCGTCTCCATTCGTCTCTCTGGTGGACCTTCTCTTGCCAGTCGTTGATTCCAAGTGCTTGTAGGTCTGTACATGTATTATCTCTCCACCGCCTTCTTGGTCTACCTCGGGGTCTACGGTCATTTATTTCCTGAGTGTAAGCGAGTTTTGTTTCCCTATTATCTTCCATTCTTTCTATATGCCCCAGCCATTGTAGTCTATTAGCCTTCATGATACCAGTGATTAGCGGGGACTTAAACAGATCATAAATGTCTTTGTTACTTCTTCTTTTCCACTCTCCACTTTGTGTATCCCTAATGGGTCCAAAGATGCGTCTTAAAATTTTGTTCTCAAAGGTTTGTAACAAGGCTTCGTCTCCTTTCGTTGTACTCCAGGTTTCAGAGCCATACAGCACAACTGGTCTGATCAGTGTTTTGTATATTGTGATTTTTGTGTTACGAGATAGCGCCTTTGATTTTAGTAGATGTTGTAGTGCATAGTATATCTTATTTCCAGAGTTGATTCTAGTTTGTATTTCTTCCCTTATGATGTTGTCACTAAGTTCTATAATATATTTCTTATCATAACATGTCCAAAAAAATTTTGACTGTCTAGGTCTAATTTCTCTAATCAATTTACGATTTTCATTTGTCTCCTGTAGCTTGAAATATGTTTCTGGAAATGGTATATTTTCCCTTCGGAGCCATATCTTTATTGCTTCCTTTGTGTTCGATGATGGTGCATGATGGTGGAAATGACCACGTGTTCAGATGCACCCACTGTGAACGGACATTTACAGCGCAAATTGGCCTTATCAGTCACACTCGCTACCGCCATAGTTAAAAGTTATTATGCCTTTTTAAAGCACAAACTATCGTCTGTCAAGACGGCAAGGTGCCAATGGATGGATGTGTTCGATGACGTAGGAACACGAGTCCAACATTCTGTAGTAAGCCATTATGAGTACTACCAGCATAGGCTATGGCTAAACGCTGTCCTTTACTACTGGGCACATATCGCTTTATTTTTCCATCCACTGATTGCCATTCCTTTTCACTTGTGTGACATTGATCCACGTCTCATCCAAATACACTATGTCATAATTTTCTTTGCGCATTTCCCTTATTTCACGTAGGTATCTGCTTCTCATGGCTCCTAAATGCGGTTGCTCGCAAAGGATATTTCTACCTCCTTTGTACTTTCTAAAAGTGAAGTCTAATTTCCTTATAATTTTCCACAAAATTGTTTTGGATAGCTCTGTGTTATTGTTCTTTCTCAACAAAACCCTGAATTTTCTTTCAGTCACTGTTTCTTGGGCATCCAGCATTTTTATAATAGCTCGCCTTGTGACATCCTTGTCAAAGCTGTCTACAATTGCCTTTCTACCTACCGTTTTCATATCGTATGTTGGTTTCATTCCAGATTCTAGAACCCATCGACGAAATGACCGTTTACTCAAACCTAATGAGTGCACTAGTTTTTATTTCGGGGATTTTAACAGTATGAAACAATTTCCTGCGATCAGTTTCTTGACAAAAATATGTGTACATCTTCATAGCGATGCTTTGAAGTGTACAAAATTTCACATTCAATCCCATTGAACAATATTCACACATTCAAATATTAGCTATTAATATTAAATTAATGGTAAGATTTATTTATATATTTATTTATATAATCACGTTTCATGAAAGAACCCACATTGATGACACCTCTGAACACCCCCTTTTAACTGCGCGCCGTACATGAACAACGAGAAAATTTTTAAAAAGCGCGGATGTGTCTGTGTGAAGGTGTAATACATTTTAAAATGTGAACTTAAGCTCTGACCCATAAATTATATACCGCATATAAACAAATATTGAAATTTGCTATACAATCTCCAGAACAAAAAATGTTTTTTTGGGTGGACATAATGATAAGGTTATATGCTAAATCTCATAATTTCCCCTCAGGTGGTTACTGAGATATGGAATTTTATATTGGGGCAGACAAAAGTAAACAGACTATAGACGGCAAGGTGCCAGTGAGTCATATAATCAGTGTTGCCATTTTGACGCTTTTCGCACCAAATTTAGTGCTTTTTCAAGTCATTTAGTGCCAAAATTTTTGCATTTAGCGCGGCCGCGCGAATTTGGTGCTTCACAATTTTTTTTAATTTTTTTTTTATTGTTTTTTAATTTAATTTTTTTTTTTTTTTTTTTGGGGTGCTTTTCTGGTGCTTTCTTTTTTTTTTGGGGGGGGGGCGGGGGGGGGGGGGTAAAAATTACTTTAAAAATCATTTTGGGAACACTAAAAAGCCGAATTTGAACTGAAGAGATGGAGTAAAACAGTTTTAGTACATTACCGCACAATATTCAAGTAATTTAACGCCCTTTAATATTATTTAGTTGAAGTGAGTGACTGCAACGCGCAGGCAATATCCAGTGCGTTAAAAGATTGTTTAAACAAGAATGGACGTGAATTGCAAAGACTAGTTGCACACTCGGGAGTCTCTGTGGCGAAGTGGTCAAGCCGTTTGACTCGTGCTCCGAAGGTCGTGGGTTCGATTCTGGGCCGCGTCCTTCGGTTTGCGAGTTTAATGTTTCGGAGACTCCTGTGGGTCGTCGCTAAAAGCTACGGAGTTTGTGCTTTGTGCGACGCTTTCCGTGCTGCGGAAAGAGACCGAGCCATATGGGATAAAACCAGGTGCAATGAAGTCGACCCTGTCGACTTTTAAGCGGCTTTTAAGCTTCTTTTTTTTTTAAGTTGCACTCGGCACTGACAATGCATCTGTCATGACAGGTGTAAACAACGGAGTATATACAAAATTACAATCCGAAGTTCCTCATCTGGTACTAGTTAGGTGTGTATGTCATTCCCGTCAGCTGGCAGTGGCACAGGCTGCAGCTGCTTGTCTGCCCAGGAACATCGAGTTCATGATTAGAGAAACATATAACTGGTTTTCTCACTCAAGTCTTCATCAAGCAAAGTACAGGGAGCTGTTTGCTTCAATAAATGATGGACAACATCCGATGAAAGTTGTTCAATTAAGCCAGACACGATGGATGTCCATTCAATCTGCTATTATCAGAATATTGCAGCAGTGGGACGAGCTCAGAACTCATTTTGATATAGCAAGACTCAACGAGCGCTGTTATACAGCAGAACTTCTAAATGTTATGTTTAGCGACATAAAAAACTATGTGTATCTCATATTTCTCAAGTATATTCTCGGAGAAGTTCAAAGTGTGAATAAGAAATTCGAAGCAGATAAACAGGAACCAACAAAACTACTCAGCGATCTTGTCCAACTCACTGATTCTATCAGTTCAAAGATTGATATTCCTTGGGTAAAATATAACAGAAAGTGATGCTTTTCAAGATTATTTAGATCCTAATCCCAATCTAGGTTATGAGTTTGAGAAAGAAATAGCAGGCTACCAGGTTCCTGATGAGAAAGAAATTCGTGGAAAATGCATCCAGTTTTTAATAGAGCTGTTGACACAGCTGTTTTTATGTTTGCCCGATAACGTTCGAATGTTGCAGTCCACGTCATGTCTTAGTGGAAGTAAATGTCTACAGTCAATGACGCCCTGTATATTGGATTTTGCTAAAATGTTTGTAGAAGATGCAGCTACTCTTACCCGCATCGATTTCCAGTGGAGAAAACTTCATCATATGCAGTGGACACAGACCTCTGACATACTTGGACTGTGGGCAGAAATAGCCTCTTGCAGGGATGCCACCGGTGAAAATCCTTTCCAAGATCTTACAGATTTAGCTTTAACTGTGCTCATTTTACCTCATTCTAATGCGGACGTGGAGCGTATTTTCAGTCAGATGGGAGTTATAAAATCAAAATTGCGGAACAGATTGAGCATGAAGAGTTTGACAGCTGTTTTGACTATTAAATATGGAATGAAAAGATATGGCAAATGCTGTCATGATTATAAACTACCTAAGGATATTCTACGAAAAATTGGATCACAAGAGGCATATACACGTTTCTTTCAATCATCATCATCGCAGGAGCAAACACAGCAGGAAATAGCTACAGAAACTGAAGAGGAGTTGTCTGACTGGGATTTGGCAGATCTGGAATAAACTTCATTCTAATATTCAGTGATAATAATAAATTATAACATACTACTTTAAACCATTTTGAATGAATACCGCCAGTGCTTGTTTTAGTGATTTCCCAAAAATTAGTATTGCAATTTGGTGCTTTTTTGGCTCGAGAGTAGTTCTGATTGGGATTTGGCGGATCTGGAATAAACTTTATTGTAATATGAAGTGATAATAATAAATTATAATGTGTTACCTTGTTACATTTGTAATAAAAACAGTCGGTGCTGTTTTTTTGTTTTTTTTTAGTGCTTTCCATAAAAATTTGGTGCTTTTGGGGTCGATTTTGGTGCTTTTTCATCAAACGGAGATGGCAACACTGCATATAATGTTCTACTTTTATTATCCTCCTCCAGGCAAACTTGTTCATCACTCTGACTGTCCCAGGTATTAGCAACGTCCATCTCAGAAACACATCCCCGTTACCCCTTAGCGCTTTCTAATCTGTTCGTTCCCATTCCATGATTGCTTGCCATACAACAGAACAGAATTTATATAGCATTTCAGTTCTCTCTTTCTGAGATTTAATGAGAGTTGCTGATCACATACTGGTATTGTGGCTTAGAGGCAGTGAACACGTTCACAATTCCCCGAGTTACTGAGTCCTGGCTCCTAAATAAGCCACTATCTGGAAACAGGCCACTTTGCGTTGATTTAGATGGTATGATCGTTGGTCGCTCAGAAGGCAACGGCAAACTACTGAAAGTAAATATTATCTAGTATATCACAAACAGACAAAATAGCTAAGGTTGAGTGCGACCATGATTCTCGTGGTTTTGTAAAGGACATATCATCATCATCATCTTCCACTCTTGCCGGCAAGCGTCATATGGAGAAATAATTGGCGTTTCAGCGTCTGATTGTACAATGTCCCTGATGTCGTCAATCCATTTTATTTTCGGGCGTCTCCTTGCTCTCGTAGCAAATGTTCTTTAATATAGAGCCAGTGCTGGTAGTTGATGGTGTTGCATTTTAACGAGATGGCCAAACCATTTGATCTTCTGTCCTTCAATAAATGTGGCACAAGGTTTTGATCCTACTGTATGTCTGATAATATCATTTCTTACTTGGTCTCGGATTATTCAGTTGGCAGCTCTCCTCAAGCATCTCATCTCACGGGTGTTGATTTTGCGTAAATGTGATTTGTATAATGTCTATGTTTAACATTGGTAGCAAAGGGTTGGTCATGTAAAGGACACATAAACGACATGTAACAAGCATTATTATTATTATTATTATTATTATTATTATTATTATTATTATTATTATTACTTGACCACCCACGCATATCGGCATGAAATATGATGATGGTGATGATGATGATGATGAAGATTGATGATGATGATGATGATGATGATGATGATGATGATGATGATGATGATGATGATGAATAACACCCTGACAACAGCCCTTAATATAACCGATCGAGATGGACAGATGAACCAAATCCATAGAACTCTTCACATAGCAAGTATCATGTCCCAGGCAACAGAGAAGAAGATTCAGATAAATAAACCGGTGAAAGTAACAAGATGTGTTAATTTAGTGCAGACAATCTCGTCAACATTTAACGCTTACCTCTATGGTTGGACAACTCGTCTGTGCTCCTCACACAAAGTTATCTCCTCGTGTCACACAATAATCTTCAAGTATTGTCGAAACTATCCATGATTTTTTTCTGTTATCCTTTACTCCATAACTGCTCCGTTATCCTCCCCCGTCTATTCATCGCCTCGCTCAAACCGAAATAACCTAAGCACACCTCCAATTTATCTTTCCTTCCAACGGCAGGCGATTTGTTGGGTCTGTCACTGCATTGTCCGTACGCGTCTCTGTGAGTGATAATGCCTGGTTGTGAGCAGGGCAAAACCTACCGCAGTGATTTCCCTTCCTAGCTAGCAGAATCTGGCAGATCCTCCCGCCCCACCCCCTCCCCACTCCCGCACCAGCGAATGTGTCACACGAAAACCTACGCAAAATTGTTGTTCTGCGGTCGGCCAGGCACTGAAGTAATGTCTAACGTCAGGGAATAATCACAGTGTGGTAGAAAATGGAATTCGTCGAGTGCCTTGTCATGGTTGTTTAATTCTGTCAGAAACATACGCCAGTATTTCTGGCTGTTAGAAAAAGAAAATCAATAAACGATGCTCCGTGATTGTCTGTCCTTTTCCTTCTCGGAATGCAGTAAACTCTCTCTCTCTCTCTCTCTCTCTCTCTCTCTCTCTCTCTCTCTCTCTCTCTCTCTCTCTCTCTCCCTCTCTCTCTCTCTGATAGCTGCCCACAGGAAACAATGTGTGTGTGTATGTATGTGTGTATGTGTGTATACATATGTAAGTGTATATGGTTGTGTATCTCTCTGTCTCTGTCTCTGTCTCTGTCTCTGTCTCTCTCTCTCTCTCTCTCTCTCTCTCTCTCTCTCTCTCGCTCTCGGCATGACTGTTTGTTTGTGTTAGTTTGTTTGTTTGAGTGTTTGTTTGTGTGTGGTTTCAATAAATAAAAAGCCATCACAATTAAACAGAACCGTCAATTGAGCAACGGGTTTACAAATACGAGGGTAAGTCTCATCTCATCTCATCGTGTTCCTCTTGTACCTTACGGTGTCGAGGTGAAGTATAAACTTCGTGAGAGTGCCCGGTTATGGGCTTCGTATATCGACATTCCCATGGATTCTGTTATTCCCTCCGTCCAACGTTTACGTGGTCGGCCTCTTCCTCTATTTCCATCTGGTCTGTACATCATAGCTTGTTGTGGCATGCTGTTGACTGGTAGCCTACTTGCATGGCCAAACCATTTGACTTGCTGCTTTCTAATAAAATCTAGAGCAGCTTTAACCCCCACTTTAGTCCTGATTTCTTCATTTCTGATCTTATCTCTTCTTGATACGTTGAGTATTCTTCTCAGGAACCTCATTTCTGTTGTTGTGATTTTTCTTTTCTCTTTTTCTGTCATTGTCCAGGTTTGGCATTGGTAGCACAGAGTTGGTAGGAAGATTGTGTTGTAAAGTGCTTTCTTAGTAGTTATTGATACATGTTTGTTCTTTAGTATTGGTGCCATTTGTCCAATGAGTTGATTTGCCTTATTGCACCTATTTTCGATCTCGTCTTCTGATCTGCCATTTGATGATATTATACTTCCTAGGTACTTGAAGCTCTTTACTTGTTTCAAGGGATGTTCGTTTAGGTGAATTGTTGCTGTTTGTTCTTCTTTAGTTATAGTCATTACCTCTGTTTTGCTTGTGCTAATTTTCATGTTATGTTCCCTACACATTGAGGGTAAGTTAATAAGTAAATCACAAATGACTGTAGAAAAAAACAACTAAATATGATAACAACTTGAAACCAGTTTATTTTTGTACATACATTGTCCCTTTATTTCTCAACATAATTTCCACCAACATTGATGCACTTATCCCATCGTTTTGTCAGATCGTGTATTGCTCTGTCTTACATAAACTGACATAATGCGTTACATGTAGACTGCCTTACATAAACTGATAGACTGGATTACATAAACTGACAATACGCGTTACATGAAGGCTGCGTTACATAAATTGATAGACTGCTTTTCATAAACTGACATTATGCGTTACATGTAGACTGCCTTACATAAACTGACATACTGCCTTATATGAACTGACATAATGCGTTACATGTAGACTGTCTTACATAAACTGACATATTGCGTTACATAAACTTATAGACTGCCTTACATAAACTGGAATATTGTCTTAAATAAACTGTCATACTACCTTACATAAAATGATATACTACCTTACATAAAGCCCGTCTCCCTGGCCGAGGCGTTAGCAGCTTTCTCCGTAACCCCGAATATTCTCGTGGTTGACGTGATCGCACGAGAATTGGAAGCGGTTCATGTCGCGCCAGTTACTTATAAGAGTATGGAGCCGGTTGCTCAGAAAGCAGTGACAAACTACTTGCCAAGAAATCAACAATCAGCTGAAAGATGCTGATGTTGGCAGCGATGTCCTGTAAAGAATATGCAAAAAACAAACAAACAAACAAACCGTACATAAACTGGCATAGAATGACTAAGGCTTTGGCCGCAACGTCCAATTTTTCTCTTGTAGTCGTGTTTTAGTAAAGCTCACAATCTACTTCTCGTTTTTTGGTGATTCATTTATAAACTGGCATACTACCTAACAAAAACTGGCATACTACCTAACAAACACTGGAATACTATCTTACAAAACTGACATACTAACTTACATAAAATGGCATACTGCCTTACAAAAACTGCCATACTACCTTACATAAACAGGTATATTGCGTTCCTTTAACTGATATAACAGGTTACATAAACTGGCATACTACATTACATAAAGTGACATACTTTGTTACATAAACTGGTATAATGCGTTACATTATCCATCAGACTATTTCTCAGCCCAAAAAAAAAAAAATACAATCCCAGAATGGAAACATTAGAGACAATACATTAGTTGATCTAATTCACCCAGGCTGGAAACATTTGAACACAAGCAGAAGCCGTCATTGAGAGAAGTCCATTCCTTGTTATCGATTAGCAGCTTTTTTTGGGGGGGCATGAGGATGGGGATTTCAGGCGTGGGAAGATCTGGCCACAAATGTAGGCTTGCGTTCATCCTATCTGATCCTCGCGAGATTCCATGGATGTCCCATTTATTTGGGGGGTGTCATGATAAGAACATAGAACATGCGATGGTCCAATGACCTGGTTTGAAACTCTCTCTCTCTCTCTCTCTCTCTCTCTCTCTCTCTCTCTCTCTCTCTCTCTCTCTCTCTCTCTCTTTTTTTTCTCTGTCTGTCTGTCTGTCTGTCGGAGGTCTGTCTGTCTGTCTGTCTGTATGTCTCTCTGATCTTGTGTCTATCTTTTTGTATGTCTTTTTGTCCGTCTGTTTCCCTAGCTAACTTCCTACCTACCTACTGACATACTGCCTTATATAAAGTGACATAATGCGTTACATGTAGAGTTAATAGTTAATAAGTTATACAGTCATCTAAGACTTCTACTGCTTCAAAAGCGCTTCCTTTTTAACAAAGCCAAATTAGTGAATAAAATTATATCTGAAAATACCCAAGAGTATCTTCTACTTTTAATTCAATCTAATGCAATGAGCAGTAAGCGCTTAAATTTATTGCATGTTCCGAAGCCTAGACTAGACTTATACAAAACATGTTTCGCGTATTCTGGTGCCCACTTGTGGAATAGCCTTCCACCAGATCTGAAAACTCCAATGAGTCCCTACACATTCAACCGAAAACTCTTTCAATACTTACTCAATACCGACTATATGCCTCCATAACTCAACAACGGGTATCATTTTTCACTATCATTCTTCACTGTGTGTGTGTGTGAGAGAGAGAGAGAGAGAGAGAGAGAGAGAGAGAGAGAGAGAGAGAGAGAGAGAGAGAGAGGGTGAGAAAGAGTTTGAGTGAGAGAGTGAGTATGAGAAGATAGAGTGATTGATTGATTGAGTGATTGATTGAGTGAGTGATTGATTGATTGATTGATCGATTGATTGATTGATTTATTTATCTTTATTTGAGAGAGTAGTAGTGAGAGTGAGTGAAAGAGTTAGTGAGTGTGTGTGTGTGTGTGTGTGTGCACGTATGTGTGAGAGATTGAGTGAGAGAATGAGTGAGTGTGAGAGAAAGGTTGTGTGTCTGTCTGTCTGTGTGAGAGAGTGAGATAGTGGGTGAGGAGTGTGAGTTAGAGAGTCGGCGAGTGAGTGAATGAGTGAGTGAGTGAGTGAGTGAGTGAGTGAGTGAGTGAGTGAATGAGTGAGTGAGTGAGTGAGTGAGTGAGTGAGTGAGTGGGTGGGTGGGTGAGTGAGTGAGTGAGTGAGTATGTGTGTATGTGCGTTTGTGAGTGTGAGAGCGAGTGAGTGTGTAGGAGGGATTGGGTGAGTGAAAGTGTGAGCGAGTGAATGAGTGAGAGAGAGTGAGTGTGTATGTCTGTCTGTGTGTGAGAGTGGGAGAGTGATTTAGTATGGTATAGAGAGTGAATGAGAGAGTGTGAGTGAGAGAGAGAGAATTTGTGAGTATGCGTGTATGTGCGTGTATGAGTGAGTGTAAGTTAGTGAATGAGTGTGTACGAGAGAGAGTGGGTGAGTGACAGAGTGCATGAGAAAGTAAATAAGTGAGAAAGAGTGAGTGAGTGTGTGTGATTGTTTGCTTGTCTGTGTGTGCGAGAAAGAGAGTGAGTTAGTGTGGTTTAGAGAGGTTTAATGAGTGAGTTGAGTGAGAGAGAGAGAGAGAGAGTAAGAGAGTGAGTGTAAATGGGAGAGTGAGTGAGAGATTGAGATTGAGAGTGAATATATGAGTATAAGTCTGTGTGTGTGTGTGAGAGAGAGAGAGAGAGAGAGAGAGAGAGAGAGTGAGTGAGTGTGAGAGTGGGTGAGTATAAGCGAGAGTGAGTGAGTGTGAGAGAGAGAGAGAGTGAGACAATGAGAGAGTTTGTGTGTGAATGTGCGTGAAAGAAAAATAAAGAGTGTGTATGTGTGTATGTGGGCGTATGTGTGTGCATGCTTATATGTGTGTGAATGTGTGTATGTGTGTATGGGTGTGTATGTGCGTATGTGTGTGTGCATATATGTATGTGTGTGTGCTTGTGTGTGTGTGTGTGTGAGTATGTTTGTATGTGTGTTTATGTGTGCGTACATGTTTGTTTATATGTATGTGCGTGTGTATATGTGTGTATGTACGTGTGTATGTGTGTATGTGTGTGTATGTTCATGTATGTATGTGTATATGTTTGTGTGTGTATGTGTTCATGCGGGAAGTGTGTATTCGTGTGTTATGTGTGTATGCCTGTGTAACTATGTGTGTATGAGTGTGAATGTGTGTATGTATACAGGTGTGTGTATTTGCGTGGGTATATTTGTGTATTTGCGTGTGTATGTTTGTGAGTGAGTATGTGTGTGTGTGTGTGAGAGAGAGAGAGAGAGAGAGAGAGAGAGAGAGAGAGAGAGAGAGAGAGAGAGAGAGAGAGAGAGAGAGATCTTCATATTATCATGTCGAATGCCATTTGATTTTATAATGTATAATATGAATACATGTACATTACTGTAGAGTGAGTGAGAGAGAGAGAGTTAGTGAGTGTGAGTGAGTGAGAGAAAGGGAATGAATGTGAGAAAGTGCCACAATGGACAGAAGAGTTGGTGGGCAGCCAATCTTCTTTAGTGCCTTGAACAGACCCTCACGACTGACCAAATTGAATGCCTTTGTGTGGTCGATGAAGGCAATAAACAGTGATTAGTTTAGTTTAGTCGATGGATCAACATCACGGCACACGGTTTTAACCCATAAGTGCTCCGTTTTCCTCCTAACTCAAACCTGAGTCTGGAGAAACTCAGCTCAGTGCAGGAACTCCGTAGCACCGGCGAGGATCCTGAAATACTTTGGGCAGATTTTTAACTCGAAATTTTGCCCGGGCAACGCCGTTAGGCTACTCTTTTTTGATTTCCAACTGCCAAGGGATTTTTTGCGTGCGCAACAATACACACGAGCATCCAATCTCACTACCCAGAGACCAGGGAAAATTTTATTACTAGAAGTTCACGTGAAAAAAATCCCTGTCCTCACCGGGGCTTGAACCCGGGACCTCCAGCACTCGAGGCGGACACCATACCTCAAGACCACTCAGCCCCCCCCCCCCCCCCAAAAAAAAAAAAAAAAACAGTGATTGGTTCTGTTCACGGCATTTTTCTTGCATTTGTCGCAATGAGAATATCATATCAATGGTAGACCGGTTCTGTCGAAAGCCACACTGTGATTTGGGGTAGACTTGATTTCTTAGGACTTGAAGTCTGCGCAGAACAATTCTGGCAAATACTTTTCCAACAATACAGAGAAGTGAGAAACCCCTATAGTTGATGCAATCGCTCCGATCGCCCTTGTTCTTGTACAGTGTATTGATGCTTGAATCTTTGAAATCCTGTGGGACTTGTCCTTCTCGCCAGCATAGCTCTATTAGCTGGTGGATCTGTATAGTGAGTGTGACTTGCCCACTCCTGATTACCTCTATTGGAATCCCATCCTTACCTGGAGCCTTGCCAGATGCAAGTTCATTTATAGCACACTTAACTTCTGTTATGGTGGGAAGTGTGTTCAGGTGGTCAAGAGTTGGCAGGGCCTCTATGGCGTTGAGGGCATCATCCGCTAGCTTGGTCTCACTTGAGTAAAGCTCTAAATAGTGCTCGACCCATCTGTCCATCTGTTGTTTCTTATCAGTGATGATTTCTCCAGTCAAGGTTTTCAATGGTGCACTTCTTTTGATCGTTGGACCACAGGCTTTCTTTATTCCTTCATACATGCTTCTGATGTTTCCTTATCACTTACGATTTGAATGGACTCAAATAATTTGATCCAATAGTCATTAGCACACTGTCTGGCAGCCTTTTGCACATCCTTCCTAGCTTGCTTTAGCTCACTGAGGGTGTTACGCGTTGGTATTTCCTTGTTTCTTAAGAGAGCTATCTTCTTCTTATCAATCAAGGGCTAGAGAGTCTGGCTGTTTGCCGCAAACTCATTCATGCCTCTTATACTCTACAGTGCCGTAAACCCCTACGGCAGTTTTATAAAGAGTTTCCTTTAGTTTACCCCACATTTCACTTACTGTACAATTTTCTGGTGTATCAGTCAAAGCGTCTTCATGTTGCTGTTGAAACTGAAAGCACTTTTCAGGATCGTGAGTGTTAATAATATTAATCCTGGTGTCGTAAGTTTCCCTTCTTACTTAAGTGTTGTCCTTGGAGTGAGGGGAATCAACACCACATTTTTATTACCCCAATATTATTGTCCTAGAGAAACCACCAGACTCCGTCCACAAAACTCCGTCGGTCTGCAAACACCTCTTTCTTACTCTCACTCACCCCTTGATCATGACCCCTCTCACTCCTCCCCAACATAACATACTCCACAACTCTAGCTTTAACAAATAAATACAAAATAATTTATTAAAACCAAGAGTATAGGTGTGAGAAGTGTGTGTGTGTAATGTGTAGAATGTGTGTCGAATATTCTAGTGGGTGCAGACTTAGACCAAGTAGCTGAAGAGCCCAGCCCGATCATCCCAGAAAGGATCACACCACATCTTCATTCAGTCCACGATGACCTCACCAAGGCATGTATCCATCCTGCTAGATGTAGACTTCCACCGGTCGCTGTTTGATCACTCAAAAGAACTAGTCACAGTCTGACCCTGAATCCTGCCTGGATCACACACCGTTATTACATGTCCCTATTGTTCTTATACTTATGACATCCTTGTCTAGTGAGGACACGAAAATACTGTTCTTTGAAATAAATGTAGTTCCTGTCTCAAGTGTCTACTGTTCACACGACCATTGTTATAATAACTTCCTAATCAGTTTATACTGTTCTATTCCCATGTGATGTGGAAAAACCGTACCTATTAGTCTTTTCAACTGTCGTGTGAAAACATAATACCCACTGGACTTTCCCATGTGGTGTAAAAAAAATCACTTTCTATTGTTCAGTTCCCAAGTGATGTTTGAAACATTAATCTGACGATTGGTCCTTCTCCAAAATGATGCGGAGAAAACAATCTCTAGTATTCTGTTAACGTGTGACGTTTAATAAACATTCTTACGATTGTTCCTTTAAACCCTTTTCATCATGGGCTAAGTGCAAACTTTGCTGACTAACTGCCTGCACTAAGGTCTCCATTCTCAGTGACTTGAGTGACCTAAGGGAACCTGTAAAAGAGAAAACCATACACTTGGTGAGAGCATCTGTCCCTAACCTCCATTGGATTGGGGTAGGCTGACATCCTCACTCAGATACATGACAGTGAACCAACTCTGTCATGGGCAGAGGAGCTCTTCACTCCGGTTTGCGGTGGGTTAAGACCAGGACAGAGCAAAATGCAAAGTGTAGACACCCTTGCAGACCTCACTAGAAGATCCCACCATTGGACATTCTCCCCATCCCCAATCTCCCCAAATATCATCCCATTTCACTATTCCCCATCAGCGGAGCCACCTGCCTTCTTACACTAGTTAATCTTAACAATGTGACTGCCTATTGTCGCTGATATTCCTTGACTACATAACCACAATGCAACAACACTATAATATAGTTCTAAACTATATTTCTAAGCTATTCCACATTATTTATAGTTAGCGCAATCTTTAAAATACCTTATGCCATTCTGACTCAAATTCTGAATTGAATACGCCATTTGCCATAAAAGACATGTTACGCACAACCAACACAGGCGATTCTATTCACACGGATCGAGCCACCTATCACTTCTGCCCACATCAGCTGTCAGAGTTACACTAGTTGTCCCCAAATCGTGTTTTTGTCAAACGCCTTGAATTGGTCACGTGACGTTCCTTTGATGTTCACACTGGTGTTATTCAAAGGGCAGACTATCCATTGTCAGGAATCTTATCTACCCCTGACTTAATCAAATGTGCGAGTGGTCTTTTCTTGATTTGACACCCAAAACAAGCCCGCGTTGCTGCATTGTCTCAACAACAAGCCGCCAATTCATTTTGATGTCAGAAACTTCTCAAGGTCTCCCGACCGCTCCCAACAAGTTGCAGCTGCTAACACAGACTGTCCTTGGTATTGTTGACATCTGATTGTAACCTGTAGTGAATTCGCGACAACTGGGGCTAGATTTGTGTTTAGCTGTGTAGATTCTCTTTGGTCTCAGTCTAACCCTTGCAATAACCAAATAATGATCCGTATCACAGTCAGCACTGTGGCAACATCGAGTCAATGATGTATGGTTCAGATGTTGTCTCCGTGTGATGATGAAGTCTAACTGGTGCAATGGCCGAATCTTGGATGTTTCCATGTGACCTTATGCAGCTCTTTTGTTTTTAAAAAAGGAATTTGTCATTTCTGGTGCAATGCTCCAGCAGCCTTTGCCCATTTTCATTCATGCGACCGATGTTGTATTTTCAAAGGCACACTGGCCTTGCCCACGCGAGCACTGAAATCACCGAGCCTTAAATGTAGTCCGATTTTGGAACTGCCTTGATCACGGAGTCTAACTCCTCATAGAACGAATCCTTCACATCATCAGAGGAATAGAGTGTCGATGCATATGCAGTGATAATTGTGGCAAAACCACAAGAGGTTGCCAAGCGCAGGGATAATAGTCTTTCATTACATCCTGCTGGAATTTCAATCATTCCCAGTAGCGAATTATTCACTGCAAAGCCAACAAAATGTTGCCTTTTCTGTGCCTGCCCTCTACCCTTCAAAAAAAAAGTGTAATTGTTTTCCCTGAGTGCTCCTTCCTCAGCGAGGCGAGTCTCCTGCAGGCCAGCAATATCAATGTTAAGACGATTGAGTTCAGCATCAATCACAGCCGTTTTTCTCACATCGTCAATATTGGTCAAGTCAGTGGAAAATCCTGGACGTTCCAGGTTGCAAGCCGTAGCTTGAGGTTTCTGTTTTTCTTTTTATTAGTACCTGGTGCATTGGTTTTACAGCCTGTGATTCAGATTTTGTCCTAGCCCCAAGCACCCATTGAAGCAGGCAGGCTGTGGGGGATCAGCACCCAATTGGCCGGGGGCTGCCCAGCTTGAGGCGGGCGTTAGCTGATCAGTGGCACATGTAGGTGTCTCCCACCGTCAGAGGCGATGCGTCGCGCCCCATGTCCCTAATATTATTTGAATATTCTATAGGCACTCCCAATCCTCCATCTTTATCAGCATTTTGCGCTGACCCATCTGTGTAGAGTCGGTACGAGAGATCCTGTGGATATTCTTCATCAAGAAAGCTGAGAGTGGCTGTTCTGTGTTGTACACTGTTCCGTTCTTCCTTGTAGAATACTCCCTTCACTCTCGTCGGGATTGTTACTGGTAGCGAAATAAGTATTCATGTGAAAGTTATTGTTAAGCACAATTGAATTCTCTGCTCATGTTTCCGGAAACAGCAGTGAAAGGTGGTAAGTACATAATAGCACAAAGCAGATCACCAATCTCGTGTTATCTCCCCTGCCTCGTGTAAAATAAATAGGAATAGGTTAAACGGGTAAAAATAGTGACACTGTAAACAACTGGAAAACGCAAAGTGTAGGGTAGCTATATAAAAATTACAGCTAATATAAACAGAGGACGTTGCGGCAACACGCCTTCATTGGCAAACAAACAATAAATAAAACAGTCGAAATTACACCAAAGTATAATTTAGTTATTTAAAGGAAAATTAATGTACTTACTTTAGTGTCATTTCCGATGTTTTGTGTGTTGTATATTATTATTACCTTCTTTGGACAACAATCACCTTCAAGTGAATTTTTTTTTTATTGTGGTCTCGACCTTTTGGCTAAGATCAGTGTAGATTTATCTGCACTTGATCTGGCCAGGGTGCAGAGACGGTCATTTAAACTGTAATTTCTAACCACCAAATCACTGCCCACTAACACAGGCATACAGGCCTTGGTGGACCACTATTGCCGAAAGGCCCATAGAGGGACCAAAAAGCCCATTAAAAAAAATAAGCTCAAGGCGTAGTATTTGCACGATAACTTGTCATGGCCACATGCGGAGGCAGCCATCCGAATGACACACAGGGACGAGGGACCTGATGGGGCGGCTTTGGCCCCTGAGGAATTGCGAGCCCTTATTTAACCCCCCCCCCCCTTCCCCCCTCCCCCCCTTCCAAATAAAAAAAGTATTTGTGGCTGACTCGGTCACAGGATCATTAATCTGATACAGGGATGGACTCCAATATAACTTCTCTTCTGAGGGTGAACGGGTTAAGAATAATGATGGTATAATGATAATGTTGTGTTTTATTGTTGTTGATTGAGTGTCGCCGAAATGCTTTCTCTTTTTTTTTTTTTGTAATGCAATTTTGTAAAGTTGCTCTATAATTCTTGTTTTCTAATTGTTTACACTCCGGTATCATCATCAACATGACGTGCCTTGTCTCCACATCTTACAATCCCCAACGGCATGAATCAGTTTGTGGGCTGACAAACTCAAGTGTTGTGACACAAGAATGTTATCTCGTTGTCTTCCTCTATTTCTCTATTGACAAATCTTCCTAACTGTCAAAATATGTTCTGACTTTGTTTTTATCATAATGTGGCCCCCAAAAATGAAGACTGCCTCATTCTTATGTTTGTGATAAGTTGTCTTTGTGTCTTAGCCCCTATAAAAACTTTTTAGATTACTCATTTTGGCTGTTCTGGGCATTTCAGCATTCTACTACAAACCCATATCTGAAAAGCTAATACGCATTTAATTTGCTTGTTGATTAACTTATTCGGTGCCAAGCCAAATGTACATTTGAACCAAACATGATGCACAATTAAATGAATAAGTATTATAATGTAATCTCCGTTCATTGAGCATTGAAATTTTGGAAGATACCACGAAACAAAATAAATAACACGAAGACCCTGGTATGGCGATATATCGTCCTTCTGTTCAAATGGGAGGTCATATTTGACTATATATTATCTTTCGGCACCCAATCTGTTAATTGTCCATGATTCACAGCCTTTTCTTAATAATGACTGTATGTAAGATGTGAGAAACGTTTGTGTGCTGTTTATGGTACTTTTGCATTTGATAGAAGCACAGTTAGTCGATGGGCGCAGAGAGGTTTGGTTTATGCAAGTGTAAATACATCCTGCCACAGTCATCTGCTCGATCATGTTGGAACGTGCTGACTTCATGATTCACAGAGAAAGGCGAATCACAGGTCAACATTTATCCATGCAGCTTTCAATAAGCAAAGGTAGTGCGATTGCAATTTTCAAATACTTGGGATATTCAAAGATTTGTGCAAGATGGGTTCCTCGAGCTCTCACGGATGACAATAAGGCCCAAAGGAAAACAATTTGTTCGGAATTGTTGCAGCGGTTCGAGGAGACGAAACTTGGATTCATAATTTTGAGCCGGAGGAAAAAGACAATCACTAGTGTGGCATCATTCTCAATCACCAACGAGGACAAAATTCAACACAACTCCCTCAACCGATAAAGTTATGCTCACTGTTTTTTTGTTTTTCTTTTAGGGGGGAGGGGGTGGGGAAGGCGCATTGGTGGAGTTATTCTCGTGGATGTGCTGCCAAAAGGTGGAACTATCAATTCGGAAATGTACACCACTCACAAAACTCAATTGTTGATACTGCAGGGGAGGTCTCACAAGAATCGAAAGCAACTGCTTCTCCTTCACTTCAACGCCTGTCCTCACACAAGTTTGCAAACAAGGGAGGCAATGGAAAAAATGTTAGTTAGTTGGCTGGTTGGTTGGTTGGTTGGTTGGCTGGCTGGCTGGTTGTTTGGTTGGTTGGTTGATTGGTTGGTTGGTTGGTTGGTTGGTTGGTTGGTTAGTCAACAGATCACCCTCATTGCACATCGAACCATTCAGTCTATAAGTGCTCGGATCGCCTCCTCAGTAAATCCCGCAGCGTGTAGCGGCTCACGACACCAGTTCTGTGTTGGTTTATTACTCTTCTTTGGCTTCCTGCGTAGTGTTCTTGTTTGGCCACGCCTCTTTTAACTTGCTGTTCTCGCAGCCTGACCATGGTTGTAGATTCCCAGTCATCGCTTGGTTCTCGTAAACGACTTACTTCTCGTAGAGCATTCAGTATGTCTGCCTGGTCCATGGCTCGTCCGCCTTTCACAGTAGCCCTACTTGCAAGCCTGTCAGTGCTCCCGTGTGTTGCCGGGGCCCATAAGGGAAGCAAAGAATAGCAACACTGTAGCCTACCACGCATTTTGTAAGAGACGACTAAGGAGGCTTGATGGTTCCGTCGCCCTGCTACTGAGTGAGTGCGTGGCGCGACACTGTGAGCTGTGAGTTTCGTGTGAAGTGCTTTTGAATCTGCCCAAGTTTTTTGGGGGGAACGTGACTGCATGTTCGGAGCGATGGCAGGTGGCTATGTCTCAGAGTTGACCGGTTTTTGCCTTATGCAGAAATGCGTGGCTGCTGGGCTTCTGGTTGACTGCCACTGCCGTTGGTGATGAACTGTATTTTCGTGGACTGTGTGGGTGAACATCTAGGAAACATCCAGATAGGAAAATGACTGCCGATTCCATCAGAGATAAATTGGGTGTTTCGTGGGGGACTGGTGTGTTGACATTCTGGCAGCGGCATTATGCACAGTGTATATGTGCGGGCTGTTGTTTGTCTAGACTCCTGCCTTTTCCACTTTACACATTGCGCAGTGGGGAGCGTTTTGTGTGATAATCACTGGCACAGGAACGGAGCATAATGGGGACGACCCGTTGCAGTGAAGTTGAAACTGCGACTAACTAACTAACTAACTAACTGTCAGTCTGCTCATTCCCTTGTACCCCGCATGCCCTGACATGAAGATGAAACTAATCTTTGCCAGCCGAGATGGCTCCAGAGACAGCAGCCACTCTCTTAGGACCCACAACATCTCTATCGTCCTGAGCATACGCATTGAGTCACTAAGGACACATGCCCGATTGGGCATATTCTGTGTCTCGAGCCATGTTATTGCTTTACTTACTGCCATGACTTCCAAAGTCAGGCTGCTTGTAGTCAAAGCAAAAGCGCCAGACTCTTCCTTCACACTTTTCCCTCTGGCCTGAGCCGTAAAGGCCCATGAACTTCTCACTCCTCGAACGACCGACCAATCCGTGCGAATGACCGCATCATCCTCTAGCGAATTCTCGAAGATCAGAACCTGTACTTCCGCCTCCACAGCAGCTGGATTTTCTTGCCTGCATGTCCTGTCTAGTTGGATGCACACTAAAAAGGACGTAAAGAACTCTGTTGGCACTTGTACCTACACCTCGCCAGGTTCTAAGTCCTCAAGAGAACACACCCGCTGAAGAATGTCTTCGGCTTGACCCATCCACGACTTTCCTCTTTTTAACCTGCTGCCCTTTACCTTCTTGATCTCGCTGTGCAGTGTATGCTGTGTGTTTGCGTTGACTCTGAGATAGTGCTTGGCAGAATTGTATTCTGTCCCTCATGGTTGGAAAATCAAGAAGGTGGCGCATCGTCCTGCATGCTGTATCTCTTGTACATCCAAGAATAATGCGCATAGCTTAATTCTGTATCCTTTCCAACCTTTTTATCTGCTTATGGCTGAGAGTCAGGGTCGCCATCGCATACTCCAAAACAGAAAGGACCAGACCCTCGTAAATAAAACATAGATGGCGCTGCTCACAGTTTTCCGCCGCCATAACCCGCATCGCCACCAAACCCCGCTTGGCCTTGTTATCACCTGGTCTACATGTTCAGTATATTAGTATAAGCTAGGCTTCGATCAAATCGTATCCCCAGGTAATTCATCGCCTGCGTTCTTTCCACCGTCTCGGAACCCAGATTTACAGTTGGCATTGGGGGTGTTGACAATATGATTATTCAAAGAGAACCATGTCACAGTTGCCTTTGTTGGGTTGACCATTGCCCCAGCTTCAACACACCAAGTGCTTATGGCATGCGATTGAGTTCGATTTGTAGTTCCACAGCAGCCTGATCTCTATCATTGCCCTCATGATACACCAAAACATCGTCTGCATACGACAATGTCCTCCCCAGTCCTATGATTTGCTCGCTAGATGTCAATTGAAACGAGATGTCAATTGAAACGAGATGTCAATTGAAACGAGAAAAAGAGTGTTGAGGGGATACATAGAGCCTGTTCATTTGTATGGATGTGAAGCTTGGACAATGTGCAGTCAAGCTGAAAAACATCTGATGGCTGCAGAAATGTGGTTTCTGAGGAAAATGCAAAGAATACCATGGACAGACAGAAAAACCAATGACCAAGTACTACAGGAGACAAATGAAACTCGTAAATTGATTAGAGAAATTAGACATAGACAGTCAAAATATTTTGGACATGTTATGAGAAGAAATGGATTGGAGAACTTAGTGACATCTGGCAAGATAGAAGGGAACAGACCAAGAGGAAGACCGAGAGGAAAATGCCTGGATGGCTTGGCCACATGGCATGGACGAGACAGGAACACTGAGCTGATCCACGACACTGGTGATCGAGTGAAATGGCGAGTCATGACCGCCCACGCTTTTCGGCATGGCACATGATTGTTATGAGTACTTCATTGGTACTTTCCAGCTTCCAAAAAAAAAAGCGTTAGACCATAGAACACGAACAGCCAAAAAATGCTGGGGTTGACTGCTACGTCCTGTAAAGGATATGCAACTAACTTGTTTAACATAGATCCCCCAAGGATTGATAGTTAGCCAAAGATAAAAAAAAAAAAACCTACACGATGATTAGGGGGGAGAAGAGATGGGGAAACGGCTACAACGCAGTGACGTCATGTGCTGTCTTTTCCCTAGGCCGCCAGGTTAAGCAACAATGTGGCCGTAGGCTGTAAAACCATAAATTTATTGCTGGCGAACACATCTCTCTTTGCGAGCACATGCAACGGCAGAAAACAAGCACTGTAATATAAAACAAGCGGCCTGACACAATATATTCCAGCGGCCTGCTCGCGCTGGCGACGCGACACACTTTGCTATCGATCCCCTACACTACACAGGGCCTCCTGTATTGACAATTTTTAGCGTTCGCAAACCCCGGTTACTTTACTATCTACCTGTCTGTAGTAGTAGTGTAGTTCAATAGTTGTTCTAGCTGGCAACAGCTGTGTGTGCATGTCTTATTAACACTGTAGCATTCATTTTAGCCTCCTTGCAATTGGAAACTTAATTTAACTCGTATAATAATTTGAAGCTTGTTTGCATAAGTGGTTATTAGTAATACTAATAGTATATTATTAGTAATTAAGTTATATTATAATGAATAATGTTATATAGGTGACATTCAGTGCAATAGCAATATCATTATCACTGTCACCTTTCTTCTTGAGTACTTTGAAACTTACTTCGTTTATAATAAGTTAATAACAGTACTTCTTAGTGTGGACTTGACAAAGTTCAAGGTGCTGTGTTTGTGTTTCATTATTCCAAGCTGCTAAGTGCTAGTGCCCACAACACAGCATATATGTTAGATGTAATTGTCGGGTTTTTTCACGGATATGGGGACGGAGAAGTTTCCTACAAGTTTGGGAGCTGCCAGCCAAAATGGAGCCAGCAATAATGTTGGTAGACAAACTTCACGACAGTCATCGATGTTAGAGACGTATGATCTCTCCTGTAAGGTTAGTTTCACATAGTCAAGGATAATGTTTAATTATGTTATATCATTATGATTATGATGCAGTCTTACCTTGGTTCCGGTTTCATAATTTCTGTCTGGTCTGTAAATGTGCCAGTTAACGAGTACTTTCATTGTAGAAAGTTAAGAAAGATGTCGTAGTCTTATCCCATAGATCATGGAAGGGGAATCTCATTCATTACCTTATGTATATCGTCTATGTATCACCAATATTCATATAGTTAGTTGCATGTTTTTATTTTATTTTTTTGGTAATAATGATATTTAAAAAAATGATATCACAGTCAACCCCAGCATTTTGTTTTGTTATTGTCTTGCCAATTTTACGCTCAGTAGCTTGCTATTGCTTCTGAACTGCAGACTCATAGAGTCATACAATTGTTTAAAAAAATGTGTATACCAGAATCATATATACTACATATATTTTCTTTGTAGGTTCATTTTCTAATTTTGAAATGCAGCAGGCTATTAAGCCAGATTCTGTTTTGTTTCTAACTGCTAAAGGAATTTTAATGTGCATATGGGCACTTCTACTTCTAGTTTTGTTGCTATGATTGAAGAAGGCTATACGTCCCATATATTACCAAGGAACAGGGGGTGTCTATCAATCTTTTCTTGTTATTTAACAAATCTATACTGTCCACACTGGCATGCCTGCCTGAAAGTCATGGGTTTGATCTGCATCAGGGCAGATAGGAATGTGTAAACATTGGCCAGGACTCCCAAATCAGCCCAGCTTAAAATTGGTACCAGGAAAAGTCCTGAGAAGTAAAAGTGGCCAGTGTTATAGTGACCACATCACCCAGCGAGTGCCGCTTGATTTATTAAAAATATAGATCTAACTCTGTTTGCTTAAGACATAGTAGGCATGTAGACAGGACCTTTACTCTTTTACTATAATAAAAGAAACTATTTCAAATTTAAATATTTAATTTCAAGGCATTTTAAGTTCATTTGCAACCTGGCATGTTCTTGTTGCAGCATTTAATCTTTTTTATGGAAGAAAGGGGTGTTAAAAGGCAAGAGGGTCGACTTCATTGTACCATGTTTTTGCACATCTAGCTCAGGCTCTCTCAGAGCAGCTAACTGCCTGTTGAAAGTGTCCAGCAGTGTATGAACTCCATAGCTCCAGTGACAACCCTCTGGGGTCTCTGTGGTGAAGTGGTCAAGCCATCTGCTTCGTGCTCCGAAGGTTGTGGGTTCTTCTTCTTCTGCGTTCATCCGGAGAGTTTTTCGTACGTGATTGCATTGTGCCTGTTTACAGCAGAGCTGCATTCTTGCACCGTTAGGTCAACACATCCAACTTCTGCGGGCATTTGTTGAACAGGTTAACCTTCCCGGGGTTGTGGGTTCGATTCTGGGCTACGTCTTTCGGCTCACGAGTTTTATTTTCTCGGAGACTCCTGGGGGTCATCATTAGAGCTATGGAGTTTGTGCTTTGTGGGGTTGTAAATTACAAGTACCTCTGAAGTCGGAGTGGGTTCGCCTGATCGAGGTGGGACACCGTTAATAGGGAAAGCTAACTCTCAGGCACAAATTTTAAAACAATTAAAGTTGTCAATGATTTACAAAGAAGCTTCTCTTTGCCCATCAGGCCGCCCTGTGTAAAGAGACCAAGCCATATGGGTTAAAACCCGGTGCAGTGGAGTCGATCCTCGTGACTTTTAAGATTGTGTTAAGGGGTCTCCAAAACATTGCACTCATGTCACGAATGATGGAGTCTGAAAACGAAGCCCATCCTGCTGAGCATGAGGTCAATTTTAAACATTTGAAACCTTGCTGATGCAAATTGAACCAGGAACTATCGGTATGCTAAGCGAGCATCATGCCGCTATGCTACTGCTGCTCTCTTATTTTACTATGAAAGAAAATAACTGTGCTGAATGCTAGAAGTCTAATAAGGTAGAACATTATTTAATGGGGTGCAAGAAATATGAATTTCAAAGGGTGCAACCATTACCCACTGCAATTAGCCTCTATCAAAGATTAACATGTTAAAGGCATATAGCTCTAGAGAACTGTCAAGAAAGATTAATCAATATATCACAAAAACAAAAACTATATAAGGGATCATTATTACAACGTAAACTAGTCTTATTTTCAGCCCCAATTTTATTGTTAAATACTTAACTGATTCACTGCCAAGGGATAATATGTAATCTTTCATTTTGACAGAAGGGTGATTTATCACCATACTTGAGTCATTATAATTTTTGCTTTGTTTTGTGGTATCTTCCACAATTTCAATGCTCAGTGAACAGAAATTGACATTATAATACTTGTACATTTGATTGTGTACCATGTTTGGTCCAAAACTACTTTTTGTTTGGCACTCAATCAGTAAATAAGTCCAAATGTGGGGGAGAGCACAAGCAGACCATTCTGGGAGACAATCAGCTCTCCAATGTCTTACAGGTCCGCCTGCCTGTATGCCACATTGGATATTTATTATAGTTTATATGAAGTGACCATTCTTTTCTTAAGTCAATAAGATGACGGGCAAAGAGAATCTTCTTTGTAAATCATTTATAACTTTAATTTTTTTTTAATTTGTGCCTAAGAGTTAGCTTTCCCTATTACCGGTGTCCCCCTCCATCAGGCGAACCCACTCCGACTTCAGAGGTTTTGGTAATTTACATCCCCAAGTCAAAGACAAAATGTCAGTGTTTAAGGCCAACTGACCGTCATGCAGAATGAACCCACTACTCCGTGGTCAAAAGATAAAGTTTACTTCCATTAAACCTCTCATCAACACTGGCCTCATACATCTTTGTAATGGCCTGCTGCTAAATATTTAATTTCCGAAGTCTTCTTCATTTGCCTTTCGTCTCCCAATGAAGCAAAGGCTCACAGCTAACTCTCGGCAAGCCTTTTGTAGGCTTCTTCTTGATTGGTTGTTTTCTACATAATGAGATAGCCACTCATATGCCAACCCTTCTTTGCAGCCTCTCACAACATGCATGGTCATCATCATCATCATGTCTCATGCCGATAAGCATGGGCGGTCATAGTTTGCCATCTCACACAATCATCAGAGCCATTGATCAACTCTGAGTTCTTATCTCGAGCATGCCATTGTGGTCAACCCATCCAGATATTTACTTCTCTACCTTCCCCTTGTTCTTTTCCCCTCATTATTGCCAGTTGTCACTGTGTTTACATGCATGGTAGTGTATGCAGTGTTTCTGTTCTTTTGCTTCACTTGCAAGCCCCTGTAACACATGGGCGGTGAAGCAAAGTGTAGATAAGCTATTGGAATATTATCTGAACACAAGCTGTTCATTGAGTAAGAAGTTTAATGGTTCATTGATCTGTTGATCGCTGAAAGCTCCTGTCACCAGGAGAAGTGTAGGATATCTAGCAAAGTAAAGAGTTGTGTGTGTTTGTTGTGGTCTGGGGTCCTTTATTTAACACTTATTAAACTCTACCATTCCAACATACAGGACTGATTGTTTACTAAGTTATGGATCCTCTGGAAGACAAAATTTTAACTCTTAAAGACGCTCATTTCAACTAAACCCAGAAAAGAGCCTGTGTCTATCAGAGTGAGGGTAATTTATCATTGCATTCACTAGCTTTGAACTCAAACGTAATCCATAAATGTGCTACTTCTAGTGCACTGAACTGATGTTTGTGTGTGGATTAGCTTTCCATAATACCAGTGTCCCTCGCGAACCCACTCTGATTTTAGAGGTACTTGTAATTTGCATCCCCAAGTAAAGGGTGAGAGGTCATCATTTCAGTCCAGTTGACCAGTGTAGGAGGTTGACCCACTATCTCTACATCAGTATACCAGATGTTTAAGAAATAAAGTCCATAAAATCAGCTCTCTATCAGTGTAAAATTCTCATGGACAGTTGTTGATACCAACTCTTATACTTTCTATAACAACAAGAAAGGTTCATGGTCAGAATGAAGCAACAGACACTAGAAACAAACTCTCTCTCACTTGCACTCTTTATCTCTCCCACTCTCTCTGTCTCTCCCCCTCTCTCACTCACTCTCTTGCTTGCTCTCTCTCTCACTTGCTGTCCCTCACCCTCTCTCTCACACTTGCTATCTCTCTCATTTGCTCTCTCCCTCTCTCTGTCATTTCTGTTTCTCACTTGCTCTCTTTCCCCCCGCCCCCTTTTTCTCTCTCTCACTCACTCTCTCCCTGTCTCTCTTACTCTCTTCCTCTCTCCCTTTCTCACTCATTATCTGTCCTTCATTCTCTCTCTCATTCACATTCTCTTCCTCCCTCACTCTCTCCCACCTTGCTCTCTCTGTCTCTCATTCTTTCTCCTTGTCTCTCTCCCTCTCTCTCAGTTGCTCTGTCTTATTCTCTATGTCTCTTATTCTCTGTCCCTAACCACCTCTCTCTCCCTCCCTCTCTTTCTAATTTACTCAGACTCTCTCTCTCTCTCTCTCTCTCTCTCACTCAGCCCCTCTTTCTCTCTCACTGAGTCTCGCTCATTCTCTCGCCCACTCTCACCTCACACACACCCACACACAACCACACATGCATGCACACACATACACACGCACGCACAGAGAGAGAGAGAGAGAGAAAAAGCAGGTAGGCTAGACAAGACAACTGTCTCCCCCAGCAGGAAGATCTATGACTACATGTAAATGAAGATTTATTCACAGACAGCTGCCACCTGACCTCTCCGCCTACAGATGACATTCTTTTCCAATTACAAATGTAAACATCCTTGTAGCACAGTAGCTAGCCCCTCTGTCTACCAGCTGGGTGTACATGTGTTTGAATCCCCTTCCAGGTGTGAACTTTGTTTTCAGTCACCTAGGCTCTCAGGTATGCATACAGACTATCTTCTTCTTCTTCTTCTTCAGCATTCCGAACCATTGAGGTTCTTTGCTGCAAATACAAACCGTCTCCATTCGTCTCTCTGGTGGACCTTCTCTTGCCAGTCGTTGATTCCAAGTGCTTGTAGGTCTGTACATGTATTATCTCTCCACCGCCTTCTTGGTCTACCTCGGGGTCTACGGTCATTTATTTCCTGAGTGTAAGCGAGTTTAGTTTCCCTATTATCTTCCATTCTTTCTATATGCCCCAGCCATTGTAGTCTATTAGCCTTCATGATACCAGTGATTAGCGGGGACTTAAACAGATCATAAATGTCTTTGTTACTTCTTCTTTTCCACTCTCCACTTTGTGTATCCCTAATGGGTCCAAAGATGCGTCTTAAAATTTTGTTCTCAAAGGTTTGTAACAAGGCTTCGTCTCCTTTCGTTGTACTCCAGGTTTCAGAGCCATACAGCACAACTGTATACAGACTATGGAGAAAGAAATATATGTTAATGAGGAAACATTGGAGTGGTGGAAAATTTTGAATATCTAGGGTCATTGATTACCAATAACGGTGACACAATGAAAGAAATTAAACGACGACTATCAGTTGCTCTTCAAAGACTAAAACAACTGAATAAATTATGGAGTGGGACAGATAGAATTTGATTTTTAAAAGCATGCATCTTTCCTAATGCAATATACGCCTGTGAAACCTGCACACTTACTAAACAAGCTGAACAGTGCATAAATGCCTTTGAATATAAATGTTATAGACGAGTTCTAAGAATATCTTGGGTAAAGAAAAGAACAAATGCATCCATACTTCAATATTGAAGAAGGCTGGCTATTAAAGAAGATAAAACAAAGAAAATTGAAATATTCTGGTCACTTGAATCACCACGAAAGTTTGGAGAGAACAATAATGAAGAAGAGAGGAAGAGGAAGGCCAAAGAGAAGATGGCTGCAGAATGGGTGTATCGGGCGCGGGACATCTTGCTTATAATAGAGCGGTTTTCCGGAAGGTTGTTATGAGAGCAAGGTTCTGCAAAGGACATGCTACTGAATGAATGAATGAGGCTCACAGGTCAAACAGGTATCATAAGTGCCAGGAAATTTTCAGGGAGATAAAGGTGGCTTGGGGAATACTAAATACATCATCATTCGAGTACCGATTTAGTGGTTACGCCATTGGCCTTGTGTTTAGAACCTCATGGATTCAATTTCTAACTATCATTTGGTTCTCGAGTGCAGTTTTGTTGTTGTGGAGATGCCTGGGTATTATTGCTGGAGCTATGGGTTTCATGCACTCTGCTGTGCTAACAGCAGGGAGTCAGATGCCACATCCTGAAGCCATCCATGCTATGATGTTATTATATGTCAGTTATCTACAATATCATGAAGCCATCCATGCTATGATGTTATTATGTGTCAGTTATCTACAATATCCTGAAGCCATTCATGCTATGATGTTATTATGTGTCAGTTATCTACCACCTCCTGAAGCCATCCATGCTATGATGTTATTATATGTCAGTTATCTACCACCTCCTGAAGCCATCCATGCTATGGTGTTATTATGTGTCAGTTATCTACAATATCATGAAGCCATCCATGCTATGGTGTTATTATGTGTCAGTTATCTACCACATCTTGAAGCCTTGATGCTATGATGTTCTTCCATCCATCCATCATGTGCCATGCCGATAAGCGTGGGCGGTCATGTTTTGCCATCTCACTCGATCACCAGTGTCGTGGATCAGCTCTGTGTTTCTGTCTCGATCGTGCCACGTGGCCAAGCCATCCAGGTATTTACTTCTCGGTCTTCCCCTTGGTCTCTTCTCTTCGATCTTGCCAGTTGTCACCAAGTTCTCCAATTCATTTCTTCTCATAACATGCCCCAAAAATTTTGACTGTTTACATCTAATCAGTTTACAATCTTCATTTGTTTCTTGAAGGACTTGTTCATTGGTTTTTCTGTCTGTCCATGGTATTCTTTGCATTTTCCTCAGAAATCACATTTCCACTGCCATCAGATGTTTTTCAGCTTGTCTGCTTATTGTCCATGCTTCACATCCATACAAAAGTACATGCTCTATGTAGCACTTCAACACTCTTTTTCTCATTTCAATTTATATCTTTTTATTGGTTAGTATGTTTTCCCTCTATAGCAAAGTAATAATATGAGAGATCAAAGAAAAACCAGGAATAATATTTGGAGGTTATAATATAAATGATATACGCTATGCAGATGACACAATATTGATAGTGGATAATGCAACAGATCTACAACAATTGTTGGACATTGTAATAACAGAGAGTGCAAAGAAAGGACTCTCCTTGAATATCAAGAAAACAGTAACAAGGATGATATCAAAGAAACAGGTGACACCCAAATGTGAAATAAGATAGAAGGGAAAATTCTTCACCAAGTGGATAGTTTTAAATATCTAAGGACATTTGTAACATCAGATGGAAGATGCACAACAGAGGTCATAAGCAGAATAGGGCAAGCAAAGGCTGCATTTCAGAAAATGATGAATATTTTATGCAATAAGTCGCTATCATTGAATGTAAGAAGGAGAGTGCTGAAGAGCTATATAGAACCTGTTTTGCTGTATGGCTGTGAATCATGGAATATAAATGAACAAATAAGGAAGAGATTGGAAGCAACAGAGATGTGGTTCCTTAGACAAATGTTGTGAATTCCTTGGACTGCCAAAGTAACTAACAACGAATGCCTTAAAGAGGCTAATGAAACTAGAACATTACATACAACAATAAGACAGAGACAAACAGCTTTTTATGGTCATGTGATGAGAAGAGAGGTGCTGGAGAACATTGTGACAACTGGAAAGATCGAGGGGAAAAGAGGCAGAGGCAGACCACGAGAAATGATGCTGGATGGATTGCGACGGTGACATGGAGGAATATCAACGGCAGAGTTGATCCAGAAAACCAAAGACCGAGATCTGTGGAGAGTCATGAACGCCTACACCAGTCGGCACGGCACTTGATGATGATGATTTTCATCTTGCAAAAGGCTAGCTACCTTCGCAATGGCAATTCTTGTTCTAATTTCTTCAAGGCATCTCCCATCAGATGTTATGACTGTTCCGAGATAACTAACTGTACCGATTCACTTGTTTAAGAATATGCCCATTTACTTGTATATTACATTGTGGTATTTCATTTTTCCCAGTGAAGACCATAATCTGTGTCTTCTTACAATTCAATTCTAACCCTAGTTGTTCACTGTGAGCAACAACCGCATCTACTAAATGTTGCAGGTCCTGTTCATTGTCTGCAATCAATACTGTATCATCTGCATATCTAATGTTATTGATGCATCGTCCCCCAATGTTGATTCCTTCCATATCTTCTATAGTTCTGAAAATATTTTTACTGTACATGGAAAAAAGATCTTGAGACATTACACATCCCTGTCTCACACCTCTTTTAACAGGCTGATATTGACCTACATCGTTATCAATTCTGATGGCAGCTTGTTGTTTCCAATATATGTTTTTTACAAGTTTAAGGTTTTTTCCATCAATTTGTAGATCTTCAAGCATCCATATCATGTCGACATGTCTCACTTTATCGAAAGCCTTTGTGTAGTCAATAAAGCAAAGGTGTAGATCTTTGTTAACTTCTGTAGAATCTACTGTATCCTTCTTCTTCTTCTTCTTCTTCTTCAGCGTTCCGAGCCATTGAGGTTCTTTGCTGCAAATACAATCCGTCTCCATTCGTCTCTCTGGTGGACCTTCTCTTGCCAGTCGTTGATTCCAAGTGCTTGTAGGTCTGTACATGTATTATCTCTCCACCGTCTTCTTGGTCTACCTCGGGGTCTACGGCCATTTATTTCCTGAGTGTAAGCGAGTTTTGTTTCCCTATTATCTTCCATTCTTTCTATATGCCCCAGCCATTGTAGTCTATTAGCCTTCATGATACCAGTGATTAGCGGGGACTTAAACAGATCATAAATGTCTTTGTTACTTCTTCTTTTCCACTCTCCACTTTGTGTATCCCTAATGGGTCCAAAGATGCGTCTTAAAATTTTGTTCTCAAAGGTTTGTAACAAGGCTTCGTCTCCTTTCGTTGTACTCCAGGTTTCAGAGCCATACAGCACAACTGGTCTGATCAGTGTTTTGTATATTGTGATTTTGGTGTTACGAGATAGCGCCTTTGATTTTAGTAGATGTTGTAGTGCATAGTATATCTTATTTCCAGAGTTGATTCTAGTTTGTATTTCTTCCCTTATGATGTTGGAGCAGTTGAAGATCGTACCCAGGTATTTGTATGTTTCCGTTCTTTTAATGGTCATATTATCTATTTGTATGTGGCCAGAGTTTCTAGCCATTCCGTCTCTTGAAATTACCATATATTCTGTCTTATCTTGGTTGATAACCAGCCCCATCTGTTGGGCTTTTTCCTTTAAGTGAGTCAATATTTCCAATGTCTTTTGTTCACTTTGCCCTATAATATCTATATCATCTGCATAACCAAGCAGCTTGGATGTTCCTCCAATATCACATTCCTCCTTTACCTTCCTTACAACTTTCTCTAGAGCCAGATTGAAGAGTAGCGGCGATAGTGCATCACCCTGTTTCAAGCCAGATGTTATTTGGAAGGGGTCTGATTTCCTGCCTTTATATGTTACTATATTATAAGTATCTTCCATGCATAGTCTGGTCATGTTGATTAACTTCCTTGGTATTCCAAATTCCTGCATAGCATTCCATAGACTATTCCTATGGACACTATCATAAGCCTTTTTAAAATCCACAAAAATGTTATGGAGATCTCTTTTATATTCCCAATGTTTCTCGGCTATTTGTCGTAAGATAAATATCTGATCTATTGTTGATCTGTTTTGTCTAAAACCCACCTGGTAGTCACCTAATATGTCTTCTGAATATGGTTTTAGTCTATTTAGTAATACTGCGGATAGTATCTTATAGCTTGTGGACAGTAGTGATATTCCTCTATAATTTCCACATTGGAACTTGTCTCCTTTCTTAAAGATAGGTATCAATAATGACTCTTTCCAGTCATGGGGTAATTCTTCTGTCCTCCAGATTTTTATTATTAGTTCGTGTAGCTTTAGATGTAATGCATGGCCACCTGCCTTTATAAATTCAGCAGCAATTCCATCAGTCCCAGTTGCCTTATTGTTTTTAAGTCGTGTGATTACATATAGGATTTCTTCAAATGTAGGTTCTTCAATTTGTGGTTCGCATGTTAGAACCTCTTCCTGTGGGAAAATGTGACTTGGAGCTTCACAATTTAGTAATTCAATAAAATATTCTTTCCATGTGTTGCACATTTCCTCATTGGTATTTAGCATATTCCCATTTTTGTCTTTTAAACCATATGTGTTTTGTTGGTGCCCTCGTTTCATTGACTTCAGTTCTTTAAAAACTTTTCTGGATTCATTTTTCTGGTGATTAGTTTCCATATCTTTGATTATATTACTCATATATTCTCGCTTCTGCTGTCTGACTATTTTTGTAGCCTCTTTACATTCATTTCTATAATGCTCTTCCTTTTGGATGTTATTGATGTCATTTAACCATACATGTCTGGCATTCTTCTTCCTAATGACTGCTTCTTCACATTTTTTGATTGAACTGTATCCTTGCCTTCTGTTATTATGTATCAGTTATCTACCACATCCTGAAGCCAGCCATGCTATAGTGTTATTATGAGTCAGCTATCTACCACCTCTTGAAAACATCAATGCTGTTGTCTCCCTCTTTCCCCTGAGTTTTCTAGAGTTATCCTTTCCAGACATTCATGTCTCTCCTCATGCCCAAAACAGTTCACTTACCCCAATTTCATTTGTGCTGACAATCAATCTCCTTCAGTATTAAGTTCCCATTGGACAGTTTGCGCACTCTCCTTCTCGTCCAACGAACTTTTAACACTCCTTGGCAACACCTGTATCCAAAGGTGCATAAAGATGTAAACCTGTCGATAAAATAGCGTGCATGATGTCAAATTTACTGCAAAACTACCTGGGGAAGATAAACCCAGATAACAAATGCCAGGATGAAATTAGGTTTTCACATCAATGTTTTCCCATTGTAAGTTTGAGCAAAGACATTACAAACAAAACGTTGCACAAAGCATTGCCTGGTATATTTAGCGGTATCCCATCAAAATCACTTTGATTTAATCTACAATTACCATGACAATACATGCATTATATCTCAGTAGTATCAGTGACTATGTGTTTATGAAAATTAGTCAAAACAGACTTATTTATTCACTTCATATTATAACTAAATCTGTAGCATGCACTTAGTCTGGCTCCTTGGCTAAGGGGTTATGGACGAAGTTCGTAATTCCGCACACCCTCGCTTGAAACACAGCTGTGGATGATTTGACAGCAGATCACCTTACGTCGGTTTTTTTAATGGAATGGTTTGGGTGCCGGTCATTCAGAAAGCAGTGGCAAACTACTGAACATATACTTGCCCAGGAATCACGAACAGCCAAAAAATACTGGGGTTGACTGGTATGTCCTGTAAAGGACATGCAACTAACTTGTTTAGCATGCACCTAGCGCCCTTATAATGCAAATTGATCTGTAACAATATGGGTCTAGCAATATATGCCCGATAAGATCTAAGATTTATAAATGGGTACCTTTTACACCTATCGGCAGAATCTGTCGTGACGTTGCTGATATATTGTGAGGAATAAGATAGGGATGTTTGTTGTCACATCCCATGTTCATTATCTTAGAAAGAACACTGTGGAGAAGCTTTGATTAGTCACAAGGGTGCAATAAGTAAATAAATAACCATTTCACTGCCTTTAGATGTATTTGGTAAATGGTGCTAAGTCCATATTTGTAGAGACCGGTTGACACCCGACTGGTTTTTGGTCAATATCGTGCCAGCCTGCTTTACTTCCCAGGACATCTCCTAGTACCTGAATCAACCTGGGAGCCTGGGTCAATTCTAAAACTGCACCTCGAAGGGATTTCAACATATTACCTCTGTGCTGACAGGCAGTGGATGCCAGCCGCTGCTCTACCTAGCATCCCACCAGGAAGCAATAGCATTATATGGTCTGGGGTGTGGTAGTATACAATATAAAATAACACAAAGTAATGTAGCTTAACAGAATACATGTTACACAAAGCAGAGGACGTTGTGGTAACCAGCCTTCATCAGCAAACAAATATATACACAAAACACAACATATAATCACGGGGTAGACACTACAGTGACAACATTAAGGCATAAGAATGGGATGAGCAGAATGAAAAGATGATACAAAAACACTAACACAAGCAGACAAGTTCCTCAGCTTGCCAGGCCACCCTATGAAGAACCGATTTGAAAACTTAACTATGGGGCGGTTGAAAAGAAGTAGTTTTATCCACCAGACCAAACGACTCTGCAGAGAAACCACCGATCTTCCCACAGTTGGTATCCCACTGACAACTATTCCAGAGCGAACTCCATGGAAAGATGAACATAGACTATCACTACAAATCCAGTCAAAAGTGAGAGGAATATTTGACAAGGAAGAACAGAACAGTGTGCAGTGCAGAACAGCCACTCTCAGCTTCCTTGATGACGAATACCCACAGGATCTCTGGATCTGAGTCTACACAGATGGGTCAGCGCAAAATGCTGTTCGAAATGGAGGAGCGGAAGTGTATATAGAATACCCAAATATGAACGAAGAAGAAGAAGAAGAATACCCAAATAATACTATGGACACAGCCAGAGTTCCAACAGGAAAGTACTCCATAACTATGATGCTGAAATTGAGGCAATAAAGATAGCAATAGAGAAATTACAAAATACCAGCCATAGTAGACAACCTGTGGTGATATTGACAGATGCAAAATCAGTAATAGAGGCACTCCTGTCTGGGGAATTACTAGTTCTAAGGACACTACTTTCTGAACTTAGCAGTCAGCATAAGGTCACCATTCAGTGGATACCATCCCACTGTGGAGTACCCGGAAACGACAGAGCTGATCGATTGGCTAAGGAAGGAGCAAAAGAAGAAAGCCTGATGTGCCCATTACATTCCACCAAAAGAAAAGAATGATCAAATCAGTCGGAAGACCACAAAACCCTACTCAAGACGACTACCACGTAATGGACAGACCAGAACAGGTCATTATTCTGCGCCTCAGAACAGGACACAATAGATTACACAACCACATGTATACAAAATTCAAGATTGGTGACTCAGCAATGTGCACATGTGGTTTGGCGTTGCAGACAGCAGAGCACATACTCCAGGACTGCCCAAACTACAACATATCCAGGCGAACCTTCTGGCCTAGAGAGACAACAGTGGAAGATAAACTCTATGGACCGCTGAGTGAACTAAAAAAGACTGTTAGATTCATACAAGAGACAACATTGCAGTTATAGACATATTTCAAGCAAATGAAAGAAGAAGAAGAAGAAGAAGAAGAAGAAGAAGAAGAAGAAGAAGAAGAAGAAGAAGAAGAAGAAAAGATTAAAAAATGGGAACAATGAAAGGAAAATGAAAATTTGAACATGTGCTACTTATAGGGATGTTTGTTATCACACTGCGTGTTCAATATCCTAGAAACAACATTTTTAGAACCTGTGATTGGTCACAGTGTAGCAATAACTATTGGATCACACGCTGTCATACAATCTATGTAGATAAAATTGGTGCTATGGCTGGAGATGAACAATAACTACAGAAATTGACAGCCAATTTTGAGACAACCTCTAGAAAATATCCTGCAGAAATCAATGCAAAAACATCACAACAACATAACAAAAGACAAATCAATAAACTATTGCAATAAATGGACACAAGTTGGAGAAGACAGAAGCACAATTCAAGCAGCTAGGATCTGAAACAGATCAATGCCAACAGGTGCATTTATATGCATATGCTATGGGAACTTGAAGCTACAATAGTGCAGTGGCTAGCTGCTTAGCCTTCTGGCCCTGTAATTCTAGGTTCACATCCACCTCAAGACAGGGATGTTTGCTTCCATCAGGAAGTTACAATAGTGCAGTGGCTAGCTGATTTGCCTACTGGCCCTGTAATTCTAGGTTCACATCCACCCCGAGACAGAGATTTTTGCTTACACATAGTTTCAGGAAGTTACAATAGTGCAGTGGCTAGCTGATTTGCCTGCTGGCCCTGTAATTCTAGGTTGACATCCACCCCGAGGCAGAGATTTTTGCTTACACATAGTTTCAGGAAGTTACAATAGTGCAATGACTAGCTGATTTGCCTGCTAGCCCTGTAATTCTAGGTTCACATCCACCCCGAGACAGAGATTTTTGCTTACAGGCCACATAGTTTTAGGAAGTTACAATAGTGCATTGGTCACATGTTCATGTTCCCATCAAGGGGAATTTATTTTTAAAATTTATATATGTTCCCATTTTGACCCAGCCCAAGCTTGGTACCAGGACATGACCTGGGAAGAAAGAGTGACCAGCAAGATGATGACTACATCAGCCATTGAGTGCCAGTTGGTCTGTACAAATATGAGGCTATTACCTTATACCTGGTGTGTCTCAAGGCATTGAAATGGGTCCTTTACTGTTTACAAGATTCCAGAGCTGATCCTGTCCCATGGCAGTGATCCTGTCTCATGGCAATGGTCCTGTCACATGACAATGATCCTGTCTCATGGCAATGATCCTGTCTCATGGCAATGATCCTGTCTCATGGCAATTATCCTGTCTCATGGCAATGATCCTGTCTCATGGCAATGATCCTGTCTCATGGCAATGAACCTGTCTCATGGCAATGATCCTGCCTCATGGCAATCATCGTCTCATGGCAGTGATCCTGTCACATGGTAATGATCCTGTCTCATTGTAGTGAGTACCAGTAAAGTGTGTGGGTAATTAGAGGTGGTTGGCATGATGCTAACCACATGACCGCTCAAGTGCTGATTGGTCCAAAAGTGTGTGCCTGGAACTTCTTGGGGCCAATTAGGACATATGACATGGACATGCAGTCATTAACTGTTAACTCACATTGTTGGCTTTCTTGCAGCAGCCTTATGCATGTATGCCTGTGTGCTCTTTGGTTTGTTGTGCCTGCTGTCCACTTTTCAAATAGGACTGTGAGGAGCAGTTTGTGTGAACTGGCATAGGAAGAGAGCATTATGGGATTACCCATTGCCATGAAGTTGGAACTGTGGCCAACAAACCAACCAACTAACTGTTAACTTCTTCTTTTGCATGCTATATGGCATTTCTCATCGTTTCTCTTCATACTTTTCTGTCTCATGTACTGCCAATCATTTCTAATACTGATGTTCCTCCATGCCATGATGTCAGACTTTCCAGTATCTTCTCTCTTGGTTTCTCCCTGCCTTTTTTTCTCCTCCAGCTTTCCAGTTGGCATGACATACTCCAGCATTCCTCATCTCTTGCTGTCACCAAATAATGAAGACTTGTCTTTTTCTGATGCGAGTAACCAATTCTCTTGATAAGCTAACTTCATGCCAATTTATTATGCTTCCTTTCTGTCCATGTTATTCTCAACATTCTTCCATAATTATCTAACTTTAATTATGGGTACTTAAAATCTTATCTAAATGTTAATTACATTTTGTGGATATTCCTATTTTCTTCGCCTGGAACATTTTTTTTGTGTTTATTCGCATATCATTTACAGGACATCGCTGTCAACATCAGCAGTTTTCAGCTGACTGTTGATTTCTTGGCAAGATTACGCTCAGTAGTTTGCCTGGAACATACACACACAAATATATCTCACTGCTGGTATTTATTTGACTGAAATCATACCATGTCTGAGTTTAGTCAAGAACTGACATCACAGAACTTGGGACATTTCCATACGTGCTGCATCCTTATCTGCAACAGCCAGCGAAGAGTCCCAGTACTAATGGTACCAGTAGCAGTCTGATGATATGGCTGTCTGGCCTTTCCTCTGAGTTTTGAATGTCGACCAGACCCTCTGGTCACTCCCTGCAGCATTATTCTCTCCAAGCCGTGATGATCTGACCTTTCTACTACACTATACATAGTTAGTTAGTTAGTCGACAGATCATCCTCGTTGCACATCGGACCATTCAGTCCATAAGTGCTCGGATCCCCTCCTCAGCAAATCCCGCAGCGTGTAGCGGCTAACGACGCCAGTTCTGTGTTGGTTTATCAATCTTCTTTGGCTTCCTGCGTAGAGTTCTTGTTTGGCCACCCCTCTTTTAATTTGCTGCTCTCGCAGTCTGGCCATTGTTGTAGATTCACAGTCATCACTTGGTTCTTGCAAAAGTCTCACTTCTCGTAGAGCATTCAGAATGTCAGCCTGGTCCATGGCGCGTCCGCCCTCAACAGTAGCCTCACCTGCGAGCTTGTCAGCCCGCTCATTTCCTTGTACTCCCGCATGCCCTGGCACGAAGATGAAACTAATCTTTGCCAGCCGAGACCGCTTCAGAGGCAGCAACCATTCTCTTCGGATCGACCCCTCCTCTATCCTCTTGATCATGTTCATTGAGTCGCTAAGGAAACAAGCCCTAGTGAATGTCTGTGTCTCGAGCCATGTTATTGCTTTACTTACTGCCATGACTTCCATGGTCAGGCTACTTGTGGTTTCAGTGAAAGCACCGGAGTCCTCCTTCACAATTCTCCCTCCGGCCCGAGCTGTAAAGGCCCATGAGCTTCTCACATGTCGGATGACCGACCCATCTGTGTAGATGACCGCGTCACTGTCTAGCGAATTCTCGAAAATCAACGCTTGTACTTCAGCCTCAACAGCAGCCGGATTTTCTTGTCTGCATTTTCTATCTAGTTGGATGCAAACTGAAAAGGATGTGCAGAAGTCTGTTGGCACTTGCACCCACTCCTCGCCAGGTTCTAAGTCCTCAAGTGAACACACCTGTTGAAGAATGTCCTCGGCTTGACCCATCCACGACCGTCCTCTTTTTAACCTGCTGCCCTTCACCTTCCTAATTTCACTATGCAGTGGATGCTGTGTGTTTGCGTTAATTCTGAGGTAGGCGCGTGCCCTGCAAACTTGCATTCTCTCTTCAATGGTTGGAAAATCAAGAAGGTAGCGCATCGCCCTGCATGCTGTATCTTTTGTACATCCAAGAATAATGCGCATAGCTTCATTCTGTATCCTTTCCATCCTTTCTATCTGCTTATGGCTGACAGTCAGGATTGCCATTGCATACTCCAAAACAGACATGACCAGCCCCTCGTACAGAAGACATAGATGGCGCTGCTCACAGTTTGCTGCCGCCATCACCCGCATCGCTGCCAAACCCCGCTTGGCCTTTGTTATCACCTGGTCTATGTGCACATTATAAGCAAGGCTTCGATCAAACCATATCCCCAGGTAATTCATTGCCTGCGTTCTTTCCACCGTCTCTGAACACAGCATTACAGTTGGTGTTGGATTGTTGACAATATGATTATTCAACGAGAACCAAGTCACTGTTGCCTTTGTTGGGTTGACCATTGCCCCAGCTTCATCACACCAAGTACTTATGCGATTGAGTTCGGTTTGTAGCTCCACAGCAACCTCCTCTCTATCCTTACCCTGACGATACACTAAAACATCATCGGCATATGACAATGTCCTGCCAGGTCCAGTGATCTGCTCACTGGTGATTCTCACTGTGTAGGCGTTGAACAGTACCGGAGATAATGGTGATCCCTGTGGTAGGCCAGGATATATTGTTGTTGGTTCCGAAGTCCAACTGCCACATCTAAAAACTACTTTCCGTTGGAAGAGAGCTGCAGCGATCCAACTAAGGAGGAATGGACTTACGTTTAGTTCAAGAAGCTGAAACATTAAAAAATCCAGTGGTACTCTGTTGTATGCGTCCTCAAGATCAATCGCTGCAGCAACGGTTTCAGTGCCTGAGTGGAAACCTTCATAGACATCATGGGCAAAGACTGCTGCATTGGTCCAGGTTTCTCTTTTTGGACGGTACCCACCCAGGGTAGGTGGGAAAACACCTTGCCTCTCTAGTTGGCTTGATATTTTCCTGGCAATTACCTTCTCCATCAGCTTGCCTATTGTATTCTGCATGGTTATAATTCGATATCCCTGAATTTTCTTGTGGTCTTTGTCAGGCTTCGGCAAGGGAATCAGATAGCTGTGTAACCATTCCTCCTTGATGCTAGCACTCCCTATACTGTTGTTGTACATGTCTGCTAGTTTCTCTAGCTCATTGTCGGTACACCTATTTATGTCGTCGTATCTTATGCCATCAGGACCTGGAGCACTGTTTTTTGATCGTCGAAGCACAGCCTTGATTTCTTGCACTGTCACTGTGTCTTCATCCGAAGTGTTCTGGGCCTTGCATCTGTCTGAGGTGACCTCCTTGGCCAGATTCCGGCCTCCCATGTCTGTCTGGTTGCTCTGCTCAAGGTAGCGTTCAAAGAGGGCTTTGCCCTTGTCCTCGTCAGTCCTCTGCCAGATGAGGTCAGCACCTTGGAAGTCAGAAATGCTCTTATTCTTGACTACACCACTCATGCTTTTATGTAGTCGCCAGAACAATTTCAGTGACTTGTCTGTGCTTACTCTTTGACACACCTCTGCCCATTTTTCGCTTTTAACCACCGTGACCAGTTTTTTGAAATAGCTTACTTTTGTGTGCATCTCTCTTTCTAAGTGCAAGCAGGGACTAGGATGACCAGCTCTGTTCTTCTTGGCATTTTGCCATCTCCTTACAGCACTACGCTTATCCACCCAAGCCTTCTCCACCTCGAAACTCCACCACGGTGGCTGCTCCCAGCTTTTTTTCCTTTTCTTCCTGCCCTGAAACGTTCTGCGCTTGTCACGTCTTATTTTACTCACCACATCTTGCCCTGTACTGTCATACTGGAACGTCTTTACCTTTAGCTTGTGCTGCCTGGTTCTGCCTTTCTCCACCAATATGCTGCATGGGTGGTGGTCGCTGCCATGGTGTCCTAGGACACCCCATCTACACACTGTAGTGAGTGAAGGTGAAACTAGCGCCAGATCAATAGCACTGTCCTCATCGCCTGGACGGCTTGCTGTCCTGGTGACACAGCCACTGTTGATACAAACCAGGTCGATGGTTTCCAGTGCAGTCTCGAGCTCCTCCCCTTGTGTATTGGAGGAAGTGTTTCCCCATGATCTGCCTTTAGCGTTGAAGTCACCACAGAAAATAACATTTCTCTCGTGGCCTAATATGCCACTTAAGCACTGCCACTTCTGGGCGTCCACACTCGCATTGCGGGCATAAACATTAACCAACACGAATGGTGTACTGGAATGAACTCTCAACGCCTGTATTTGTATATCGTCACTGTTCCAACTGGACATATCTAGCTCTGACGCCACCATGCTGTCGCGAACGAGAATCGCCGTTCCCAGATGTCGTCTGTTATAGAAACATTTGAAGCCGGCAATTCGGAGTAGCTGATCGCCCAGTCTCGTCTCCTGGAGTGCTACAATGTCGTTCCTGTAAACTAGGGTTTCTAAAATAGAGCCCCGTTGTTTTACACTGGCACAGTTCCAATATAGAATACGGATGTTCCTGAGTTGCACTATACATACTATGCTATTGTCACATCTCACTGAAAATATTCTTGATTATTTGCTGGTTCTTCTGTCTCATTAATTTTCATGTCATGGATGTCTTTTCTTTAGTGTTCTGTTTCCACTGCTGCTTTGTTCGGTTCCTGTCTCATCTGTCAGAATGTCAGCCTTCCATTCTGTTCTTTATGGACCACAGTTTTGATGTGGTCTGTGTGTTTTTATTGCTGATACAAAACTATGTTTATGAGCCAGTTTTATTTGATGTTCATAAATTGTAGAAAGTCAGTAGTTTTTTTTCTTCTTCTTAAGTGTTTGTAAAATAAGGGTATGATTTACATTCATATTTTGCCACAGAAGTTTGGTACTTGTTCTACATGTATCTGAGCCATACCGAAGTACTGATGTAATGTTCAATATTTGGTACTTGTTCTACGTGTCTCTGGTCCATACAGGAGTACTGGTTTAATGTTCAATATTTGGTACTTGTTCTACATGTCTCTGATCCCTACAGGAGTACTGGTTTAATGTTCAATATTTGGTACTTGTTCTACATGTCTCTGATCCATACAGGAGTACTGGTTTAATGTTCAATATTTGGTACTTGTTCTACGTGTCTCTGATCCATACAGGAGTACTGGTTTAATGTTCAATATTTGGTACTTGTTCTACATGTCTCTGATCCATACAGGAGTACTGGTTTAATGTTATAGTTCAATATTTGGTACTTGTTCTACATGTATCTGATCCATACCGGAGTACTGGTGTAATGTTCAATATTTGGTACTTTCTACGTGTCTCTGATCCATACAGGAGTACTGGTTTAATGTTCAATATTTGGTACTTGTTCTACATGTCTCTGATCCATACAGGAGTACTGGTTTAATGTTCAGTATTTGGTACTTGTTCTACACGTCTCTGATCCATACAGGAGTACTTGAAATATTTATATTTTGTTCTATACCAGACATCTGCTGATCCAGACATGTAAAAAAAAACACAGCAAAGGCCTGGGACTGGAAATGGTCAACAACTAGACAGTTATCAGATATTGCATATCATCATCGTTGTCGTGTTATTGGGCATGGCAAATTAATGTAGCAGTAAACATACTAATGTGAACACTGAGCACACTGTGAACATAACATGTTATGAGACACATAAACATTTACCACATATATACATATACATACACACAATCACACCTATCCATAGATAAATACATACATAGGTACATACATACACATACACACACTCACATACAGAGACATACAAACATGCAGACATATGGATATACACATGCAATGACATGCACATAAGGAACATACACAGACCCATTCAAATGCAGGCACACACACACAGAATAAAAAACACATAGACATATGTGGAGAGAGACACAGGCAGAAATACACACACAGGTTTATCTGTACATATTGCATTGATTTAACATTAGTTCATCTTTATAGTATATATTTATAGTAATACAAAATGGTAATTCTAACTTCATTCAGTGAAGCATATAATCTTCAATCAGTGAAGCATATAATCAGCATGAAGTATGTATTGAAAAAGTTTGCACTTGAATGAGTAGGAACTGATTGTAGTGTTGAGATTATATGGAGGATAGCTCCATAAAAAAGCTGCATAAATTGCTAAGCTTGTTTTGTATAGTTCTAATCTAGGTTATAGAATATGTAAACTTAGTCACTTTCTGTTCTCTAATGTGAGATTCACTCAGCAATATGAAGTAATTTGAAGTACATAGAGATATAATTTTATTAACTAATTTGACTTTGTTAAATATGAAATATTTATGAAGTGGTAGAAGTCATTGAATGGTTGCTTTGTTGCACTTTATGCCAGAGACAAGACTTAGAGCAAGCTTTTGAGGATAACAATGTTGTTTAATATGAGATCTGGAGCAACCATTCCAAACTGTAGAAAAATAGCTCAGATGTGTTTGGGTGTCTTCTTCTTCTTTTCTTCTGTTCCCTTGATCTCATATTGGAGCATAAGTCCTCAACCAACTCATGCCAAGTTGTATCTCTCGCTGTCTACCGCAGATCACAGCATGCCCTCCTCATATTATTCATCTCTGTCTGTCATATTTTTCTTGTACATTGTGTGCTCCTCACTAAGGTGTGGATTTTTTCTGTGGGTTTCAAAAAGAAAACCCGAACCTGCACAGTTTGGAGCAACTGCACTAGCCAGGCAGCCTTAATTCCTCAGGCTCAAAATCCCTCCCCCCTCCCCCATGTCCTATACCGCAAGGTACTATAGGCAGTAGATGACAGAATGACTTAATAAGTCTAAATGTGGGGGAAATGCACTGGCAGACCATGCTGGGAGACAATGAGCTCTCCAGTGTTTTAATGGTCCACCTGCCTGTATGCTGCATAGTATATTTATTATAGTTTATATCAAGTGACCATGGTTCTCATAAGTCAATAAGATGATGTGCAAAGAGAAGCTTCTTTATAAATCATTTATAACTTAAATTATTTTTAATTTTTTTTAAATTTGGTTTAAATTTATAAGGGCAAGTATTTCCATGAAGTGTCTGATAATGTGGCCAAGCCAATAAATACATCATATGTACCACTTCAACTGGTTTTCAGGTGATGTTGATAGGGGACAGTGGTGTGGGAAAGACTTGTTTGCTGGTCAGGTTCAAAGATGGAACATTTTTGTCTGGAAGCTTCATCTCCACGGTCGGCATAGACTTTCGGGTATGTACCTTGGTTGGTTGGATGAGTGATTTGGGGTTTGGTAGGTTGAATAGGTGGGTGAGTTGATTAGTTGATTGTTTACTTGCTTGATTGATTTTGGGTTTGGTTGATTAGGTGGGTGAGTTAGTTGATTGGTTGGTTAGGTGGGTGAGTGAATTTATAGGTTGGTTGGTTGCTTCATTTAGAGGTTGGTTGGTTGGTTGAATGGGTGGGTTAGTTGACTGGTTGGTGTGTTTGATTTTGGGTTTTGTTGGATGATTAGGTGATTGAATGAGTTTATTGGTTGGTTGGTTGCTTCATTTGGGGGTTGGTTGGTGAGTTGGTTGGGTAAGGGGGGTTAATCCTCTGGAATATTTTAACTCTGAAATCATGCATTGGTATCCAGGTCATGCAAACCATGAAAAGAGCTGACATGGGATGGAGTTGGTGGATGATGAAACTTTCCTCCCAAGCCGGTACCAAACTACCATCTCAATGAGCACTGTGCTAAACCTGCTAGCATGGTGACTACATGCCCCCTTTTTTAAAAGATGGAAAACACCTTAGTATATTAAACAAGAAATAAATGACAATCGTAAACTGATTAGAGAAATTAGATGACAGTCACAATTTTTTGGGCATGTTATGAGAAGAAATGAATTGGAGAACTTGGTGACAGCTGGCAAGATCGAGGTTAAGAGAACAAGGGGAAGGCAGAGAATTAAATACCTGGATGGCTTGGCCACGTGGCATGGTCGAGACAAGAACACTGGGCTGATCCACGATTCTGGTGATTGAGTGAGATGGCAAAACATGACCGCCCACACTTATCGGCATGTCACATGATGATGATGATGATGATATTAAACATTCTTGTTCTGTAGTATTTTCTGCCTAATCTTACTAAAATTACAATAATAATAATCAGTATTATTTAATTGTGTGGTGATAACTTTTGAACATTCATCTGCATTTAAAGGCCTGCATGCCCAACTCTTTACCATTTTTAAATAAAGTTTGTTTACTATTTTTCTTCTCCCATCAATATTATTCTTCCAACTCAGAATAGGCCAACCAAACATTGCATTTTATAAAATGGACATATGCAGTAAACTGCTTTCACTGGAAGTTAGAACATTAATTCTTGTATGTTACATAGAACCATATTTCATGTATGGCTGTGTGTACTGGACAGTTAGTCAACAAGAAGGAAAATCCCTTGAAGCCACATAAATGTGGTTTCATAGAAGATTGTTGAAAATATCCTGGACAGGCAACATAAATGTGGTTTCATAGAAGATTGTTGAAAGTATCCTGGACAGGCAACATAAATGTGGTTTCATAGAAGATTGTTGAAAATATCCTGGACAGGCAACATAAATGTGGTTTCATAGAAGATTGTTGAAAATATCCTGGACAGGCAACATAAATGTGGTTTCATAGAAGATTGTTGAAAATATCCTGGACAGGCAACATAAATGTGGTTTCATAGAAGATCGTTGAAAATATCCTGGACAGGCAACATAAATGTGGTTTCATAGAAGATCGTTGAAAATATCCTGGACAGGCAACATAAATGTGGTTTCATAGAAGATCATTGAAAATATCCTGGACAGGCAACATAAATGTGGTTTCATAGAAGATCATTGAAAATATCCTGGACAGGCAACATAAATGTGGTTTCATAGAAGATCGTTGAAAATATCCTGGACAGGCAACATAAATGTGGTTTCATAGAAGATCGTTGAAAATATCCTGGACAGGCAACATAAATGTGGTTTCATAGAAGATCGTTGAAAATATCCTGGACAGGCAACATAAATGTGGTTTCATAGAAGATTGTTGAAAATATCCTGGACAGGCAACATAAATAACTTTAATGTTTTCCTAGAGGCTAAGACACAAAGACAACTTCATCATCATCATCAAGTGCCCTGCCAGCTGGCATCCGCATTCATGACTCTCCACAGATCTCGATCTTTGGTGTTCTGGATCAACTCTGCTGCTGATATTCCTCCATGCCACAGTCTCAATCCATCCAGCATAATTTATCTTGGTCTACCTCTTCCTCTCTTTCCCTCGATCTTTCCAGTTGTTACGATGTTCTCCAATGCCTCTCTTCTCATCACATGACCGAAGAAAGCTGTTTGTCTCTTTTTTATTGTTGTATATAATGTTCTAGTTTCATTAGCCTGTTTCAGGCAGTTGTTGTTAGTTACTTTGGCAGTCCAAGGAATTTGCAACACTCATCTCAGGAGCCCCATCTCTGTTGCTTCTAATTTCTTCTTAATTTGTTCAGTTACATTCCAAGATTCACTGTCATACAGCAAAACTGGTTCTATATAGCATTTCAGCACTCTCTTACATTTAATGATAGTGACTTATTGCATAAGATACTCTTCATTTTCTTAAATGCCAGCTTTTGCTTGCCCTATTCTGCTCATAAACTCTGCTGTACATCTTCCATCTGATGTTATAAATGCCCCTAGGTATTTACAATTATCCACTTAGTTAAGAATTTTCTCTTCTATTTCTGTGTCACATAGAACCTGTACTTTTATATGGATGTGAAGCTTGGACAATGAGCAGTCAAGCTGAAAAACATCTGATGGCTGTAGACATGTGGTTTCTGAGGAAAATGCAAAGAATACCATGGACAGCCAGAAAGACCAATGAACAAGTCCTTCAAGAAACAAATGAAGATTGTAAACTGATTAGAGACATTAGACGTAGACAGTCAGTCAAAATTTTTTGGGCATGTTATGAGAAGAAATGAATTGAAAAACTTGGTGACAACTGGTAAGATCGAAGGGAACAGACCAAGGGGAACACCTAGAAGCAAATACCTGGATGGCTTGGCCTCGTGGCATGGTCGAGACAGAAACACAGAGCTGATCCACGACTCTGGTGATCGAGTGAGATGGCAAAACATGACCGCCCACGCTTACCGGCATGGGACATGATGAATGGATGGATTTTCTTTGATATCACCATTGTTACTGCTTTCTTGATATTCAAGGAGAGTCCTTTGCACTCTCTGTTATTACAATGTCCAACAATTGTTGTAGATCTGTTGAATTGTCCGCCACCAATACTGTGTCATCAGCATAGCGTATATTATTTATATTATAACCTCCGATTAGTATTCCTGGCTCTATGATCTCTTTCATTATTACTTCACTCTATAGGGAGAAGAGATCTGGTGACAAGACACACCCCTGTCGTACTCCTAGCTTTATCTGCTCATAACTACCCTCTTTATTTCCCATTTTAATTGCTGCTACATGGTTCCAGTAAATATTCTTTATTATTCTTAAATCTTTCCCATCAATGTTGATATCTTCCAACATTTTAATCAGTTCATCATGTTTTACTTTATCAAATTCCTTAGTATAATCTATGGAGCACAAATATGTCTTTCTGTGTCTTCTATTGACCTTTCTATTAGTGCCCTTAATGTATATATTGCATTGTTTGTACCCTTTCCTTCCACAAATCCATACTGTTCTTCACTTATTTCCATGTTTATTTTCTTTGTGGTTCTTCTCATTATAATTCTGAGTAGAAGCTTAGTGATATGGTTTATGAAGTTAATTGTATGAAAATCTTCACATTCAATTGCTCCTGGTCCTTTTGGTACAGCTATAAATGCAGATTTCCACATACCGCTATGCAAAAAGACAACTTATCACAAATATACGAAAGTGGTTTACACACAAAGACAACTTATCACAAAATCAGAAAGAGGTTTAGACACAAAGACAACTTATCATAAACATCATTGAAAGGTGTTTTGGGTCACATTATGAAAAGAGACAATTGTAACATATTGTAACAAATGGAAATATTTATGGAAAAGAAATAGGGGAAGACAAGAGAAGATTCTTGACCTGCTGTCATCTTGACATGAAAAAGAATCACCAAGCATTAATGCATTCTATTGACAATCACCCAAGCCATTTGACAAGGCACTTGATGATGATGATGATGATGATGATGATGATGATATATGCTTGCAATGTTTTTAAGAACAGCTGACAACTTTTTCAAAGATGTAAAATATAACATGACAAGAGAGTGGCGTTGACAAAATAGGAACCAGCCGCAGATGAACAACATTCTCCATAGAACTAACAGATGGAGAATGTCATTAGTATTAATTTAATTTGCTTTGTCTCATTGCAGAACAAAGTTGTTGATGTGGAGGGAACCAAAGTTAAATTACAGGTAGTTTATAGTTTTAATGTGTTGTAGTTTAACTTTTTAAAATACATTTGTAAGTGCTTGGTTCATTTCTTTTTTTAACCATTGTATTTTAATATTCTCTATTCAGTATGATTAGTTGTATTTTAACAATCCTAGTTCAATAAGATTAGTGATTGTGTTTAACAAGCCCAGTCCAGTAAGATTAGTTGTTACATTTTAACAATCCCAGTCTAATAAGATTAGTTGTTATATTTTAACAATCCCAGTCTAATAAGATTACATGTTTTATTTTAACAAGCCCAGTCCAGTAAGATTAGTTTTTACATTTTAACAATCCCAGTCTAATAAGATTAGTTGTTATATTTTAACAAGCCCAGTCCAGTAAGATTAGTTGTTATATTTTAACAATCCCAGTTCGATAAGTTTAGTTGTAATATTTTAGCAATCCTAGACTAGTAAGATTAGTTGTTATATTTTAACAATGCTAGTCTAATTAGATTAGTTGTATTATTTTAACATTCGCAGTCTAATAAGATTAGTTGTAATATTCTAACAATCCCAGACTAATAATCCTTACCTAACAATCCTTAATACACGTTATATTGGCTGTAATATTTTAACAATCCCAGTCCAGTAAGATTAGTTGTACTATTTTAACAATCCCAATCTAATAAGATTAGTTGTAATATTTTAACAATTCCAGCCTAAAAAGATTAGTTGTTATATCCCAACAGTCCCAGTCCTATAAGATTAAATATTGTATTTTAACAATCCCAGTCCACTAAAGTTAGTCATTACACAGCGAAATATGCCAGGCAATAAGTTATGCAACATATTGTTTGTGTCTTCGTTATTGAAATATCTATGTATATACGCTACATGCTTTAAAAATGCTATATAAAAATGCTATATAGCTTAAAATGCTATATCGAACCAGTTTTGCTGTATGGCAGTGAATCTTGGAATGTAAATGAACAAATTAGGAAGAAATTAGAAGCAACAGAGATGTGGTTTTTAAGACGAATGTTGTGAATTCCTTGGACTGCCAGAGTAACTAACAATGATTGCCTGAAAGAGGCTAATGAAACTAGAACACTATATACAACAATAAGAAAGATACAACAGCTTTCTTTGGTCATGTGATGAGAAGAGAGGCATTGGAGAACATCGTGACAACTGGAAAGATCGAGGGGAAGAGAGGCAGAGGCAGACCAAGAGAAATGATGCTGGACGGATTGAGACAGTAGCATGGAGGAATATCATCAGCAGAGTTGATCCAGAAAACCAAAGACCGAGATCTGTGGAGAGCCATGAACGCCTACGCCAGCCACCACGGCACTTGATGATGATGATGATGATATGATGATAAGCTACATCCCATAGCCAGTATGTATTATGTATCTGTATCATGTCTGGGAAACTAAACTACTTTGGCCATACTAAACATCACAATGACTTGAACTGAACAGTGATGGAAGGTATGGTCCCTGGAAGACGAGGCAGGAGTTAACTAGCACGAAGATGGATATAGGACATTGCAGACACCTTGGGCATGAGGTGGGAGAAATGGAAAGAGATTAGAGGATTTCTAGTGCACGCCTCTACAATGATATGCTACTTGATGATGATATAGACAGGTTTTGACCAGCATGATATTGGACATAGGAGTTGCAGACACCTTAGGCATGAGGTGAGAGAAATGGAAAGAGATCTAGAGCTTTTTTAGTGCACCCCTGCAATGACATGCTACTTGATAATCCATAGAAAACTTTCTGTATCCATTGTTTTAATTAAGAAATGATAGTTGTTGTTTTTTGATGTCAGAATGCTGTTGAATTGATTCAATACCAGTAGACAAGTGATACACTTATTCTGAGCATAATCATGAGCTTCCCACAGGGTGTGCAAGATATGCGTGCTGATTTTCTACCATTGTTGAGGATATTAAGAAATAATTGTTGAGATTGTGAAGTATACAGATTATTATGGATGGCTCATTTGTTTTTGGTGTGTGCTTTTCCTTCAGATTTGGGATACAGCGGGACAGGAGAGATTTCGCAGCATCACACGAGCTTATTACAGAGATGCACATGGTATGGCTTCACTAAGCTTTTCAGTAGTTTCAGGTTTAAGTCAGGTCTTAGTCAGATACAACTGAGCTACTGTATGACAGTAGATGGTACTACCTGCCTTCTGTCACCACCTAAGTTGGGTGGCACTCTCCAAACCCGACATCCCCACATTGTTCCAACGGCTTTGTCGAAGGAGTGCAGTTGGGAAGGTACAAGCCTTACCCTAGTGTGAGAAAATGCAACCTAAAGACTAAATGTCATGGCAGGGCAGAGGGCAGGAGAAGAAACTGGCGCCAAAAATGTAGATCTGATCTGTTTGTTTACTTCACAAGATGTGTTGCAGTTGCTGGAATATGGCGCCCGTGAAGACTTGTAATCAAGATTATTCATTTAAAGAGATCCAAGATGAATGAGGTGGTGAAAAACATATCATCCCTTTATCATCCTGTACCACAAATATCCATCCTTTGTCTTATTCATAAATTTGACTACTGATCATCCTTTGTGACACTCTGCCAACCCCTGCAGCATTTTCTCCCTCTGTTGAGCTCCACTCTCCTCCAATAGATCACACGAGAAGAATTTCAGCACAGTGCATGAACTCCATACGACATATGAGGATACAAATGTTTGCTGTAAATATTCATGTGTGGGTAGGGTTTTCTCATTTTTGAAGTTTATTCTGGGCAATGATCTATTCCACCTGCTCTTTTGAATTTCCAACTGTTGAGGGATTTTTTACGTGTGCAGCGTACACAAGGATCCTATGAGTATTTCACCCTTATCCAAGAAAACTAGATGCCTTATATACTACCCAGGTTAAGGGAGAAGATTGTACATTCCTTAATACACGTTATATTGGTTGTTAAGTAACAAGTTTCTCCTATCTTGGACATATAATAACAGATGATGGCAGAAGTGAAATAGAAATGAAAAAGAGAATAGGAATGGCCAAAAATGCTTTCATTAGCATGAAATCAGTATTGACATCTAGAGAGATCAGCAGCGCATTAAAAATGAGAATTGTCAAATGCTATGTATATTCAACGCTACTGTATGGCGCGGAAGCCTGGACATTGAACAAGCAACTAGAAAGTCGCCTAGAGGTCCTGGAGATGTGGATATACAGACGAATATGTCATATTTCATGGAAACAAAAACAATAAAATGCAGAAGTTCTAGAAAAACTGGGAATGAAGAGAGAGTTGATGAAAGAAATAAAGAGGAAGGTGAAATATTTTGGCCATGTTAAAAGACATGATACTCTTATAAAAACCATACTGAGGGCAAGGTTGAGAGCAAGCGAGCAAGAGGTAGACAATGATACAAGTGGGAAGATAACATCAAGAGATGGACGAACATCAGCCTGACAGAATGTACAGTCAGGGCAAGAGACAGACAGTGTTGGAGATCCATTGTAGCCAACCTTCTTTGTGGAGATGGCACCTGATTGATTGATTGATTGATTGATTGATTGATTGATTGATTGGCTGATATCAGTGTGTCATGTCAAAATTAACACCCTGATATCAGTGTGCCATGTCAAAATTAACACCTGTGAGATGAGATGGCTTGAGGAGAGCTGCCAACTTAACAATCTGAGACCGAGTAATAAATGATGTTATTAGACAGACCGTGAGATTAACACTTGTGCTACATTTATTGAAAGGCAGAAAATCAAATGGTTTGACCATCTCGTTATAATGCAACATCATCAACTACCAGCACTGGATCTACATTAAAGAACATCTGCTATGAGAACAAGAGGATGCCCAAAAAGAAAATGGGTTGCCGACAACAAAGACATTATACAATCACACGCAGTGACACTATCCAAGCCAATTATTCCTCCCCACAATTTTTTATGGCAAAAGTCGAAGATGATGATGATGATTAATGTGCCAGACACCTGAACTCATTAACGTGCTTCAGAATTGTTCTGTTTACTGTTCTGGGGGACTTATTTTCTTTGTGATTACCAGTACTGGTGTTTTTCTGCTGCTTAGAAAGAAACCTTTATTTTGACTTCCTGTCACAATTATCGCCCCCATTTTCTGCAACTGTATTTCACATCCTTGAATGTAATGTGTTTGTAATGCTTTATTTTGTCAAGATTTTAAACAAGCATTAATCACATGCATGCATGCATGTGCATACACACACATAGACACATGCACATGCAGAGAAGGAGACAGAAAGACTCCAAGATAAACAGACAGAGAGAGAGAGAAATAGAGAGCGAGATAGACATAAACAGAGAAATACAGAAAGTTAGAGATACAAAAATATAGAGACAAATAGAGCGAGACACTGACAGAAAGACAAAGATATATATATATATATATATAGAGAGAGAGAGAGAGAGAGAGAGAGAGAGAAATAGAGAGTGAGAGAGACATAAACAGAGAAATACAGAGATATAGAGAAATAAACATAGACAGATATTGACAGGCAGAGAGGACAGATTTGGTAAATCAAGAAATGTGAAGCAACCATGACCTGTTATGTATATTCTGTGCAGCATATTGTCATGTAAGTCATGCTTTTTGAACAACAGAATGTATGTTGTGTGCACCCTGCACCATTAGCCTTACTGGAGCCTAGATATAGTGTCATAATTGTTCTTTTATTGATGTTATCAGTACCCCGTGATTGAGACATTTTTACAAATACCTAATTCTTGATGTTGTCATTATACTGCATATTTTCATCACCTTGCTTTTTGTCAACTTCTTTAGCTTTGTGTCTTACTGAAAATGAAAAATTTACATTGGGGATTTAAATGAAAATCTTAAATGTTTTGTTTTTTTTAGTGTGGAGAATATGTTCTAACAAATTAAAGAATAAATGTATCATTTTTCGATTTTGTCACCACTGCATTCAATGCAAGTCCTCCAGCACAGATAAAGTGCTTGGATTCCTATAGAAAAAAAAATATCTTGGTCGCATTTGTAACCACTCATGCACCACCTGCTGTACCTCTTCAATGGACCAAAAAGTCTGTCACAGAAGTCACACCATTTTGAAACTTCCTACTCCACTCATACACTTGCTGGACTGACAGGCATGCATCACCATACTGGACTTTCATTCACCGACGAATTTATGAGGTTTCAAACTTCACTGATCAAAAACACAGATGGTGCATGTCAAAAGTGGGGCAGCCATCTTTACACTGTCCTTATGACATCCCCATGTTCATCTTCACCATGATGTCCTGTGCTCTTGACACCCTTAACAACAATATTGACAAGTTATAAGACAATGGCATGGTTATTGTTATTTCTATAACATTTTTAAGGTTTTCGTTTGAAGCCCCCTTGTACATAAAAACTATGGAGAAAACATCATCCAAAGTTTGGAGAAAACATCATCCAAAGTTTGTTACTGCATTAATTGTGAGTGTGTGCTCTGCTGAATCATGTCTTTGTTATATTCTAATATGCCTCGCCAAAGATGTGAAGTTCTAACACCAGGTTGAGCTCTGCAACAGATCCCATGGAGACAGTTCTTTGGTACCAGATCAGGAGGAGGTTCTCTACAGCAGTGTCACTACGATAGATGCAAGCCCTTTTCAGGGCTCAAACGACCTAAATGTCAATGCATCAAACTTCAGGGCAAAACTCGTCTTCCAGACCAACATACTTACCAACCAACCAACCAGTCAGCCAATATATCTACCAACCTACCATCCAACCTACTTGCCAATCAACCAGTCAGCCAACCTACCTATCAACCAACCATTCAGCCATCATATCTACCAACCAACCATCCAACCTACCAACCAACCAGTCAGCCAACATATCTACCAACCAGCCATCCAACCTACCAATCAACCAGTCACCCAACATATCTACCAACTAACCATCCAACCTACCAATCAACTAGTCAGCCAACATATCTACCAACCATCCAATCTACCAACCAACCAGTCAGCCAACATATCTACCAACCTACCATCCAAACTACTTGCCAATCAACCAGTCAGCCAACATATCTACCAACCAACCATCCAACCTACCTACTAACCAACCAGTCAGTCAACCTATCTATCAACCTACCATCCAACCTACCAACCAGTCAGCCAATCTATCTACCAACCTACCTTCCAACCAACCAGTCAGCCAACCTATCTACCAACCTACCAATCAACCAGTCAGCCACCCTATGTACCAACCTACCACCCAACCTACTTACTAACCAACCAACCAACCAGTCAGCCAACCTATGTACCAACCTACCACCCAACCTATTTACTAACCAACCAACCAACCAGTCAGTCAACCTATTGACCAACCTACCATCCAACCTACCAACCAAGTAGTCAGTCAACCTATCTACCAACCTACCATCCAACCTACTTACCAACAAACCAGTCAGTCAACCTATCTACCAACCTACCATCCAACCTACTTACCAACAAACCAACCAACCAGGCAGTCAACCTATCTATCAACCTACCATCCAGTATACCAACCAACCATCCAGTCAGTCAACCTATCTACCAACCTACCATCCAACCTACCAACCAACCAGCTAGTCAGTCAACCTATCTACCAACCTACCAACCATCCAGTCAGTCAACCTATCTACCAACCTACCATCCAACCTACCAACCAGCCAGTCAGTCAACCTATCTACCAACCTACCATCCAACCTACTTACCAACCAACCAGTCAGTCAACCTATCTACCAGCCTACCATCCAACCTACTTACCAACCAACCAGTCAGTCAACCTATCTACCAGCCTACCATCCAACCTACCAACCAACCAGCTAGTCAGTCAACCTATCTACCAACTTACCATCCAATCTACCATCCAACCTACCAACCAGCCAGTCAGTCAACCTATCTACCAACCTACCATCCAACTTACTTACCAACCAGTCAGTCAACCTATCTACCAGCCTACCATTCAACCTACTTACCAACCAACCAGTCAGTCAACCTATCTACCAACCTACCATCCAAACTACCTACCAACCAACCAGTCGGTCAGTCTATCTGCCAACCTATTATCCAACCAACCAACCAGTCAATAACCTATCTACCAACCAGTCAGTCAACCTACCATCCAACCTATCTACCATCCAACCAACCAGTCAGTCAACCTATCTACCAACGTACCATCCAACCTACCTACCAACCAACCATTCAACCTAACTACTAACCAACCAGTCAGCCAACCTATCTATAAACCAACCATCTAACCCATCTACATATCAACAAACCAGTCAGCCAAACTATCTACCAACCAAGCATCCAACCTACCTACCAACTAACCAACCAGTCAGCCAACATATCTACCAACCAGCCATCCTACCTACCAACCAACCAGTCAGCCAACCTATCTATGAACCAACCATCCAACCTACCTACCTATCAACAAACCAGTCAGTCAACCTATATACCAACCAACCATCCTATCTACCTTTCTATTAACCAACCATCCAGTCTACCTTTCTATCAACCAACCAGTCAGCCAACCTCTTTACCAGCCAACCATCCAACCTATCTAAAAATCAACCAGTAAGCCAACCTATCTTCCAACCAACCATCCAGTCTACCTACCTAACAGTCATCCAACCTACATACCTACAAACCAATCAGCCACCCTACCTATCAACCAACCATCCAACCTACTTACCAACCAACCAGTCTGCAAATTTATCTACCAACCAACCAGTTAGCCAACCTATCTACCAACCAATCATCCAACCTACTTACCTACTAAGCATTCAGCCACCCTATCTACCTAGCAACCATCCAGATGATCTGTCTACCATACAGCCTGACTACCTACCAATCTATTACATCTGTATACACATCACAGTTTCATTTTGTGATAAATCTATGCAACTAATTCAGGACTTCTCATTGTTTACCACGAGAGAAGATTATAATCAGCATCTGTATTTAGCTTCAGTTTCTGCAGTATCCTGCTCAACTCTCTCAGTTATAATTAGGATATGTAGTGTATATTGTTATTTCTGAATGTTACATTGAATCAGTTTTAACACGTTACTGTGAATCCTGGACAATTAGTAAAATGCCAACAATCTCTAGAAGCTTGAAAGATGTGGTTGTATAGAAAATTCCTTGGACAGCCAAAATGAGTAACCTAAATGTTTTGAAAGGGCTAAGACACAAAAACATCCTACCACAAACATCAGAAAGAGGCAGTTGTCATATTTTGGCCACATTATGAGAATACAAAAAAACTAAAATATACTGTGACAACTGGAAAGATTTGTGGAAATAGAGCTAGAGGAAGACAGCGAGAGAAGATTCTTGACAGTCGTGTATCATAGCATAGAAGGGTGTTAGCACATAAATTGATAGAAGCATGATTGCCTACACCAGTCAGCAAGACACTTGATGATGATTGTTATTTCTGATAATGGATATTAATGTAGTTATACTTTTTGCTATTTCACATTCTATATATTACATAACCTTGACTTTCAGACAATTGGGATATCCATATTGTGCCATACATGTTCATACTTGCCATTTCTGTCAGTATGTACAGAACTATCCATTAAATAAATTCATTTATTATACTACTTTGCCATATTCATCCCATGTATTGGAATTTTTGTTGTTGTAATATATTACTTAATCTTTCTTTGCAATTCTTAAGGGCTATTTATTTGTTACATGTTTTCCACTGTCACAGACTTATTGCAGAGGATCACATTCAGATAGTGGTATTCCTTCATGTTTATATTTCTTGTACTCCAGGACATACTGTTCTGTATTATTATGCTTCTAACATACAGCACAATGGGTTATTTTATAATATATGCCATTCTATATTGTAACCTCTAAAATTATTTATTGTAAATAATGATAATGTAAATAATAATAATAACAATAGCAAGTCTCGTAACAGGAACCTGAAATGGGTCTGTGAAATGTTAGCAACATCACATTTTTATAGGCCCGAGTTCACGGAGGAATAGGTGACCCGGTCTTTTCCTCCTGTAGCGAACGATGAGAGTTGGCATCAAATCCTTGTCTGACTTCGGTTATTCCATTGTTGGCTTTATGTCCTACACGCTACACCAAAGTGCTCACTGATAGTGTAAATAATGGCATTAATTAATGTATGTATTATCAGAAGAAATCAATTGTTCTACAGAATGCTTGTTTCACAAAATAAAGTAACCTTTAGACAGAAGTATATGAAGTAGATGAAATTTACATATTTAATTATTGCACACTTGTGTCCACTTTTCTTCAGTGTGAGCTGTGATTTACAGCGTGGGTTTAAAAGTAGATTTTAGAGTTATAATTTTGACTTGTTTGTATTTTTTCTTCTTGTAATTAATGTATCTATATTTGTTCTACTATCATTAATGTACTGGTCGGTTTTTTCTATTTGTACTTGTGATTATTGTGTTTTTGTGTTTGCTGGCTTTTATTCTACTGATAATTAATGTGTATACTGGTTTTACATATTCTACTTATAATTAATGTATCTACTGATTTTTTTTAATATTCTACTTATAATTAACTTATCTTCTTTTATTATTATACTTATTATTAATGTCTACTAATTTTCTTTATTCTACTTGTGATTAATGTATCTACTAGTTTTTTTTATTATATTTATAATGTATCAGTTGTTTTCCTTTATTCTAAAAGTATATTTATAATTAATGTATCTATTGGTTTTCTTTATTCTAAAAGTATATTTATAATTAATGTATCTATTGGTTTTCTTTATTCTGAAAGTATATTCATAATAGATGTATCTACTGGTTTTCTGCATTCAACTTATAATTAATGTTATCTACCTGTTTTTCATATTCTACATATAGTTAATGTTACCTACCCGTTTTCCTTATTCTACTTATAAATAATGTTTTCTACCTGTTTCCTATATTCTACTTGTAATTAATGTTATCTATCCATTTTCTATATTCTTTTTACAATTAATGGTATCTACTCGTTTTCGATATACTGTTATATAACACTAGTCAATAACCAAAATGTACCGGATATGAAAATATCTGATCTTAACTAATTTTGGTGTGCTAAAATGAAAATTATATTACAAAATGTTGACTGGCTCTAGTTTTCAAGATATATGCTACTAATTTATTTAATTACGGTCAATTTATATATATGACGCAACTGTTGCAGTGACTTAGAAGTGGTCACTCTTTTGCTTGGACTACAGGGTGGATACACCAAGTGCTGTTGCTTTTTCTGTGAGTGGATAGCCGTGCACAAATTGACCATTACATCAGAAGACATTGGCCAATTAGGCAGTCATTGTAGCCTGGCAGTAAGAATGTTGAGAGCCCAGCACTTGTCGACATCAGCAAGATTTTGTTTTCTCTCTTGCTGGGTCTCATAAAAAACTTTGTCAAGGAAACAGATGAGGCTGTCAAATACCTCATCAGAAAATGTCCAGGCTGAGTGAAGCTAAAAGAGGAGTGGGAGTGTTTGTTGATCCGCAAATTCGAAAACTTCTTCATGATGACGAGTTTTTTTGTATGTAGGGGGATGAGTGGTCTCAAGGTATGGTGTCTGCCTCGAGTGCTGGAAGTCCCGGGTTAAAGCCCCGGTGAGGGTCGGGTTTTTCGCACGTGGACTTCTAGTAACGAAATTTCCACTGGTATCTGGGTAGTGAGATCCGACACCCATGTGTATTGCTGAACACATAAAAAATCCCTTGGCAGTTGGAAATCGAAAAAGAGTAGCCTAACAGCGCTGCCGAGCAAAATTTTGAGTTAAAGATCTACCCAAATTATTTCAGGATCCTCGCCGGTGCTATGGAGTTCATGCAATGAGCTGAGATTCTCCGGAATCGGGCTTGAGTTAGGAGTAGAACGGAGCACTTATGGGTTTCACCCGTGTGCCATAATGTTGATCCGTCTACTAAACTAAACTAAACTTTGTGTGTTGTGTGGGAAGGAAAAAGCAGCATGGCTAGCATTTAAGTCAGTGGTGGACAATTTTCTTGGAAACAACAGATCTGATAATTACAATGAAATTGTAGAAAATCTCCTTTTGAAGTATAAAAGTCTTGGCTGCAACATATCTTTGAAAATGTATTTTTTGGATTCTCATTTGGATTTCTTTACGTCAAACTGCGGAGCTGTGAGTGATGAGCATGGTGAACGATTTCACCAGCACATTGCTGAAATGTGGACAAGGTATCAAGGCAATTGGAGCCCTTCAATGCGTGCTGATTACCGTTGGAAATAAGCAAAGAGAGCTTGAACAGCGACTGAATAATGACAAAATGGGTTAAAATGTGCCTTTTAAAAACATTTTATGTGAATTTTAAAAATTATGTTTTTATTTCTCTATCATTTTATGTTAAAATATTAATTAATTGAGTATGTAACACCAATTTTTTATAATGCTAAAGTAGAAAGACTAACCATATACCCAATAGCTTCATAGACTGAAAAGGGATATATTACTTACTTTGACCCCCAACATGAGAATGGAGGTGGAAGCAGTCACAGCAGCGTTCCTTTGGTTAGAGAAGACGACTGCAACACACATTGTCTTCATCATGGGCTCAAGGAGTATGCTTAGTAAGGTGGAGAAAGGAATGTTTCATGTGGAATGGCTCACCTCACTTCAGAGGTCACAGATTGTAAGAATTGTATGGATTTTTTGCCCCGGCCATGCAGGAGTGTGGGGAAATGAACAGGCTGATAAGCTGGCAGGGAATGCACCTCTTGGTTGTCGATTACCTTTGGACAAGGGGGAGGTGGTCGTGCACCTGTGGGACAGGTAGAGAAGGTGGAGGAACAGATTGAGAACCCGTATGTGGAAAATATGAGATTGCGAGGGATTGGCAGGGGTTCTGGTAGAATCTCAAAACTGAGAGTGAAGACCAGGAGAACTTTCAATCAAATAGTGGTGGGAACGATTAGTAGTGTGACTCTTCGCTGGCTATTGAGCGAGGGGACTGAGCACATATGGGAATGTCCTAAGTGCAGTGATGTTGGTTCTTAGCTCAACTCAACTCAACTCAACTTATTATTTTTTACTGTGTTTATTGAATATACCGCTGTCCATTATTGATTATTGTAGATTTCCATGGTAGATCATGCTTATGAAATTCTGTTTCAGCCTTACTTCTGCTATATGATGTAACCAACAAGACCAGCTTTGATAACGTACGGGTAAGCGTGCATGTTTCTTGGTTAATGTAGTAGGCTTCTTTGCTGTGACACACTGTCTAGCACATGTCAGCTTTGTTAACGTAAGGGCAAGTATGCTTATTTCTTGGTTCAGTTCCGATCCAATATGGCGGATAGATGGTTGAGCTGTTAAGGCGTCTGGAGTGTTTTCACTTCAAGTATGGCTTGTTTACGCATTTTCCTCATGTTGGACTGTTAGTACATGGTTCCGTTGCCCAGCTACTGAGTTGAATGCTTAGAGCGACACAGTTGTCTGGGGATTTTGTGTGGAGTACTTTTACATCTGTTCGCAGTTGTTTGTTTTGTGAACTGCATGTTCAGAAAATGGCTGCGTCCGGTTGCTGAACTAGCTAGTTTTGCAGTATGCAGAAGTGAAGTGTGTGAAGCTGCTGTATTTCTTATGACTGCCGCTTCCATCAACGATTAACTGTAATTGTCATGACGGACTGTTGTGTTGGCATTCTGGAAGCAGCCTTAAACAAGTACTTACCTGTGCGTGCTGTTGTTTTGTTGGGTCTGCTGTCTGTTCCACTCTTCACATGGGGGAATTTTGTGTGATATTCAGTGGCACAGGAATGGAGCATTATGGGGTGACCCTTTACTGTAAAGTTGGAACCATGACTAACTAACTATCTTGGTTAATGTTGTAGGCTTCTTTGCTGTGGCATAGTGCCTAGCACCATGTCTACTGGCCTGCTGGTCATGCGTTATATTCTCACGGAGACAGCCGTTGTTTTTTTTACTGACCAGGGCTCCCAAGTTGACAATTCGGAATCCAGAGAAAATATCCTGCAAAGTAAAGATGGATGGTGTAATATTGACCACATCACCCATCAAATGGGGGAGCGGCTGGTGTAATATTGACTACATCACCCATCAAGTGTAGATGGCTGGAGTAATATTGACCACATCACCCATCAAGTGTAGATGGCTGGTGTAATACTGACCACATCACCCATCGAGTGTAGATGGCTGGTGTAATATTGACCACATCACCCATCGAATGTAGATGGCTGGTGTAATATTGACCACATCACCCATCAAATGTAGATGGCTGGTGTAATATTGACCACATCACCCATCAAGTGTGGATGGCTGGTGTAATATTGACCACATCACCCATCAAGTAAAGATGGATGGTATAATAATGACCACATCACCCATCAAGTGTAGATGGCTTGTGTAATATTGACCACATCACCCATCAAGTGGAGGAGTGGCTGGCCAAGTTGCTAGAATTCTGTATTCTTCTTTGGGAGACCCGAGTTCAAATCCTCGGTAAGGTGTGGAGTTTTTTTTCTGTCAGGAGCAAAAAGAAAACTCTAACCTGCAGTTTGCTGTGACTGCACTAGCCAGGTGGCCTTAATTCTTCCGACACAAAGACCCCCCCCTCCCCCGGCCGGCATACACTCAAGGTACTATATTGGCAGTAAATGACAGTTCTGACAGACATCCATGAAGAAATCCATCTAAAATATAGGGCTAGCACCATATACCAAATGTGCTTCATAATATTGTTGTTGTTTGTTTTTTTGTTTTTTGTGCTTGCTCGCTTTGAACTGGAGTGTAGAAAAAAAAGTCGCTTCAAAGTCGACAGGGTCGTCTTCATTGCACCGGTTTGTTTTTTAAATTCCCATATGGCTCGATCTCTTTCCACAGCGTGGAAAGCGTCACCCAAAGCACGAACTCCATAGCTCTAGCGATGACCCACAGGAGTCTCCGTTTACCTCATGAACCGAAGGACGTGGCCCAGAATCGAACCCACAACCTAAGGAGCCCGAGTCAAATGGCTTGACCACTTCGCCACGAAGACTCCAAACTGGAGTGTAGTTCATACACACTACTTCTAGTAGCACTGGACTGAATTTTGCGTGTGGATTAGCTTTCCCTTTTAGCAGTGTCTGTCGCCATCAGGTGAACCCACTCAGACTTCAGAGGTTTTTGTCCCCAAGTCAAGGACAAGAAGTCAACATTTTAGTCCAACTGACCAGTGTAGGGGTTGCAACCGCATCACTCAACTCGACGCTCTATCGAGAACAGATCGCAATCAGACAATGCAGAGGATGGCTCGCGCTAAAAGTACTGTGAAGAGACACGCATTATATGCAGCCGGGAAGAAAAAGGCAGAGGCGAGGCAGGCCGCTGCGACTGCTGAGCCCATTTCTACACACAGCAGTCCAACTCCTGCACCAGTTGAGGCCATTTCCGTCGCTGAAAATCACAACAGGAAACTAACGAACACAATCAACCAATCAGAAGCCAGGAAGCCAAAAACAAGTAGCTTAATCTATGTAAGACTTAACACAAGCTACACCATAAAGGCCCCAAATACAATGAAATCGATATAGTCGATGGTTGAATGAGGCCATTCATCTCAGCTGAACCTGAACCTGTAGGGGTTGAACTCCTTACCTTAGCATCAGTACACTGAAAGTTTATAAATGAACACTTTTATCCATTCAACCATGCTGATTTCTGTTTCATAGTGTGAAGAAGGATATTTTAAATTTTTTGTTTTACTTGTGGGATTTTGTGGCCTTTCGGCTCTGTGGCGAAGGTGTTATGAATGCAATTCGTAATCCTGCATACCATGTTCGAAATACAGCTGTGGGAGATTTGGAAGCAGTGGTATGAGTGCTGGTCGTTTAGAAAGCAATGGCAACTACTGAATGTGAACTTGTCAAACAGCATAAAAATACTGGGTTTGACTGTGATGCCTGTAAAGGATATGCAGTTAACTTTGTGGCTTCTCAGTCACGAAACCCAGGCTGTAATTCCCAGTCTTGCAAGATATTTGTATCTTTAGGGGACAAACCACACATCTTGGTCTGTACACTCATGGAGCCGGTGGGCTACTTTACAGCAAGTGATTTTTACAACTCATCATTATCATCATCATCATCATGCAGCAGATCTTTTGCAAATTGTCACTCGCATACAGCCTGATAGAAAAACTTTCAGCTCCCCTGCCTCATGTATTTTCATACCCAGGGTATCTTTCATGTCCTGACTTTTGTGTTGGTTGACTCATGCCCCTTCTACAAAGTTAATATACCAGGAAACCCAGCAATGGTTGCCATCAGCATGTGCCATAATGATATATATGGGAGGCCGGGGTTTGTCATCTCACATGATCACCAGAGTCTCTGATCTGGTCTGTGTTCTTGTCCCATTTATACCATATGGCCAAGCCATTCAGGTACCAGGTGTTTGTAAAGTCTCACTACACTTTATATGTAGAACAAATTTGAACAATTCTGTCTTCTTGATAACACCATTCTGTTTGGAGTGCAAAGAATTACTTCGGCAGATGACAGCCATTCACTGCATATTGCTTCATGATGACTGTGGAGCACATTTGTTGATGACGACATGTATTTCCTTTTTCAGATTTGTTCTACATACAAAGTGTAGTGAGACTTTACAAATACTCTGTATTATCTCTGTGCCTTCCCCTTGCTCTTTTTCCTTAATTTTGCCAGTTGCCACTAAGATTTCAAGTTTATTTCTTCTCTTAGTGTGCCCATGAATTCTTAACTGTCTGTGTCCAGTTTCTCTAATCTATTTATGGTTTGCATCTGTTTCTTGAAGTAATGTGTCATTGTTTTTCTTTTTGCCCATGGCATTCTTTGCATTTTCCTCAGAAACCACATCTCCATTTTCATTGGATGTTTCTCAGCTTGTCTACTTACTGCACATGCATATAACAGTAAAGGTTCTTTATAGCACATGCATACAATAATATAGATTTTATGTAGCACATGCATACAATAATACATGTTATATATAGCACATGCATGCAACAGTATAGGTTCTATATAGCACATGTGTACAACAATATACGTTCTAAATAGCACATACATACAACCATATAGGTTCTATATAGCACATACATACAACAGTATATGTTATATATAGTACATGCATAAAACAGTATATGTTCTATATAACACATGCATACAACAGTATAGGTTCTATATAGCATATACATACAACAGTATAGGTTCTATATAGCACATGTAAACAACTGTATAGGTTTTATATAGCATATACATACAACAGTATGTGATCTGTATAGCACATGCATACAACAGTATATGCTCTATATAGCACATGCATACAACAGTATATGCTCTATATAGCATATACATACAACAATATATGTTCTATATAGCGCATGCATACAACAGTATGTGTTCTATATAGCACATGCATGCAACAGTATAGGTTACATATAGCATATATATATATATATATACAACAGTAGTGGTTATATCTAGCATATAATACAACAGTATAGGTTCTATATAGCACATGCATTCAACAGTATAGGTTATATATAGCACATGCATACAACAGTATAGGTTCCATATAGCACTTCAACTCTTTTTCTCACTACAGTTAACAGCTTTTTATTGGTGAGTATGTTTTCCATCTTGCAAAAGTTTACCTTTGTTATGGTGATTCTTGTTCTAATCTTTAAAAGACACCTTCCATCAGATGTTATGATTGTTCCAAGATAGATGCATCTGTGTAAGAATTGTCCCGTTTACTTAGATTTATTTTTCCTTTCTTTTCTGTTCAAATTGTTATTTCACAGTACAGTTTATCACGTTACTTTGAGTTGTTATTTCACAGTACAGCTTAATATTTCAGTTGTCACTAGGATTTTGAGGTTTGCGAGCCACCGTCCTCGCACTCCAAAAGTCATGAGTTCGATTTTGGGACTCCGTCATTTCATTCATTTGTGCAATTTGTTTTCTCGATACCACTGGAGATCATTTCTGGAGCTTTACTGTACTTGCTATGTACAACACTTTCAGCAGGCCACTCTGTGGAAAAAGACAGCCTTATGGGATAAAACCAAGAGCAATGAGGTCAATTCTATTGTCTTTAAACCTCTTAAACTTCACTTCTCATTTTACAGTAGTTCAGTACACGTATATAAAAATAAAGGGCCTTAGTGATATGTAAAGCCATTTCCCCTTATTGATAACAGTCACCTTTAAATTAATTAGCTTGTGAGGGTAAAATCGTGGGCAGCTGCTATATGCAACTGACTCAGTCACAGGACTATTAATCTGAGCCAGGGATGGACCCTAATATAACTCCTCTTTGAGGTTGAATGAGATAGGGGTAATGGTAGAGGTGAAGCAAATTGATATGCCATTGTACGGGTAAAATATGAGCGGGCTTCAAATATAAACCTTAAATATTTGTTTGTTTGTTTTGATGAATATATTCTTACAAAGTAAAGAATAAATATATCATTTTCTACATAGTCACCACTGTGTTCAATGCAAGTCCTCCAGCGCTGATAAAGTGCTTGGATTCCTGTAGAAAATATTCTCTTTGTCATGTGTACAACCACTCATGCACCACCTGCTGTACCTTTTCACAGAAGTCACACCATTTTGAAGCTTCCTACTCCACTCATACACTTGCTGGACTGACAGACAGGCATGCATCACCATAATGGATCTCCATTCACCAATGAATTTCTATAGATTTCACACTTTCACTGATCAAAAAACGGATAACAGAACGCTGCTTCTCTTTGGTGCATGTCAAAAGTGGGGTAGCCATCTTTAAACGGTCCGTATGATGTCACCATTTTCATCTGCACTGTGATGTCATGTGCTGAACACTCTTGACATTCTTAACATCAATATTAACAGGTTATAAGACATGGTTATTGTAATTGCTATCACACTTTTATGGTTTTCATTTGAAGCCCTCTCATATTTTAAGAGACCAGGTCTCATATTTTAAAACATCACGAGACTAACACCATTATCCCCAATATGATTTGACGGCACTGAAACAGGGTCATGCTACCATTTTTTTAATCATTCCATGCTTTTCCTTGATAGGCCTGGCTTGGAGAAATACATGACTATGCTCAAGATGATGTGGTTATCATGTTGCTAGGCAACAAATGTGATGTTAATAGCGACAGAGTTGTTAAACGAGAAGATGGAGAACGACTGGCAAAAGTAAGACCTTCTACCAAACCTCATTCTTCAGTGTGTGATCTTGTTACAGCAATGTAGTTCTATTCTGTGTATAATCATGTTATAGGATTGTAGCTGGATTGTATTTATCATCTTGCTACAGCGTTGTAATTTTATTCTATGTATCATCTTGTTACAGCGTTGTAATTTGATTCTATGTATCATCTTGTTAAAGCTTTGTAGTTAGATTCTATATATCATCTTGCTACAGCTTTGTAGATGGATTCTATGTATCATCTTATTACAGCTTTGCAGCTGGATTCAGTGTATCACCATTTTGTTACAGCTTTGTAGCTGAATTCAGTGTATCATTTTGTTACAGCTTTGTAGTTGGATTCTATGAATCATCTTGTTACAGCAGTGTAGTTCTGTTCTACATATCATCCTGTTGCAGCAATATAGTTCTTTTCTATGTATCATCTTATTACAGCAATGTTGTTTGTTCTATACACATCATCTTGTTATAGCAATGTAGTACTGTTCTGTATATTGTTGCAGCAATTTTATTCTATTTTATATATCATATTGTTGCAGCAATCTAGTTCTATTTTGTATATCATCTTGTTACAGCAATGTTCTATTCTATATCATCTTGTTACAGCAGTGTTGTTCTATTCTATATTTTACCTTGTTATAACAACTGCTCCAACATCATAAGGGAAGAAATACAAACTAGAATCAACTCTGGAAATAAGATATACTATGCACTACAACATCTACTAAAATCAAATGCGCTATCTCGTAGCACCAAAATCACAATATACAAAACACTGATCAGACCAGTTGTGCTGTATGGCTCTGAAACCTGGAGTACAACGAAAGGAGATGAAGCCTTGTTACAAACCTTTGAGAACAAAATTTTAAGACACATCTTTGGACCCATTAGGGATACACAAAGTGGAGAGTGGAAAAGAAGAAGTAACAAAGACATTTATGATCTGTCTAAGTCCCCGCTAATCACTGGTATAATGAAGGCTAATAGACTACAATGGCTGGGGCATATAGAAAGAATGGAAGATAATAGGGAAATAAAACTCGCTTACACTCAGGAAATAAATGACCGTAGATCCCGAGGTAGACCAAGAAGACGGTAGAGAGATAATACATATACAGACCTACAGGCACTTGGAATCAACGACTGGCAAGAGAAGGTCCACCAGAGAGACGAATGGAGACGGATTGTATCTGCAGCAAAGAACCTCAATGGCTCGGAACGAAGAAGAAGAAGACAGCAATGTTTTTCTATTCTATGTCATATTGTTACAGCAATATTGTTCTATTCTATATATTTTGTTACAGCAATGTTGTTCTATTCTATATATCTTGTTACAGCAATGTTGTTCTATTCTATATATCTTGTTACAGGAATGTTGTTCTATTCTATATATCTTGTTACAGCAATGTTGTTCTATTCTATATATCATCTTGATATAGCAATGTTCCTCTCTTCCATTGTTTCTATAAGCTCTTCTTATTTACTACTGAAACCACAGACGTTCATTGTGCCTATTTTTTGAATCGCTGATCTATCTCGTAGTCCATTAACATTACTGGGTCGATATCCGTTTGGGTCAGTCCGTTTATACTTCTTAGTTTTTCTGCGAGCAGTATGAAGATCCCCTGCCGGCTTGCTAGGCCAGTCGCAGGTTTAGGACAAACATCCGACTATAGGGAGCCCGTCCCCTATGGCGAGCTATAGCCCAGTTAGCCCATGACCTCGCGGTCATGGTTTCCTGGTCTGCACCACGTGGAGGTGGGGGTTGACTTGTGTAGTCTGCAGGTCAACGGCAGGCTACTAATTTTCGCTCTTCACCCCTCCTGGGAGAGGCTAGCCGATCCCAACCCTGCTGGCTGCAGGGCCAGACGCATTCCACACCTTGCAGACCAACCTCGACACCGCAAGGCACAAGAGGAACATGATGAAATGAGATGAGACAGAAATCTTGTTCTATTCTATACATCTTGTTACAGCTGTGTTCTATTCTATATATCATCTTTTTACAGCAATCTTGTTCTATTCTAAATATCATCTTTTTACAGCAATCTTGTTCTATTCTATATATCATCTTTTTACAGCAATCTTGTTCTATTCTATATATCATCTTTTACAGCAATCCAATTTTACAGCAAGTTAGCTATAAATATGTAAAGGTTTTAGCTATTATATTCATTTATATGTACAGGAATATGGTGTTGCCTTTATGGAGACCAGCTCTAAGACTGGGGTGAATGTGGATCTTGCATTCATGGCAGTCGCCAGGTGAGTATTTTTCCTTAATATTATGTAAATTCTTCTTCTTCTTCTTTCGTTCGCTTGAAATATGTCTATATCTGCAATGTCGTCTCTTGCATGAATTGAACTGTTTTTTTCAGTTCACACAGTGGTCCATAGAGTTTATCTTCCACCGTCGTCTCTCTAGGCCAGAAGGTTTGCCTAGATATGTTATATTTTGGGCAGTCTTGGAGTATGTGCTCTGCTGTCTGCGACGCCAATCCACATGTGCACATGGCTGTTTCACCAATCTTGAATTTTGTATACATGTGGTTGCGTAATCTATTGTGTCCTGTTCTGAGGCGCAGAATAATGACTTGTTCTGGTCTGTCCATAATGTGGTAGTCATCTTGAGCAGGTTTTGGTGGCTTTCTGACTGATTTGATCATTCTTTTCTTTTGGTGGTATGTAACGGGCACATCAGGCTGTTCCTCTTTGGCTCCTTCCTTAGCCAATTGATCAGCTCTGTCGTTTCCGGGTACTCCACAGTGGGATGGTATCCACTGTATGGTGACTTTATGCTGACTGCTAAGTTCAGAAAGTAGTGTCCTTAGTACTGGCAATTTCCCAGAGAGGAGCGCCTCGAGTACTGATTTTGCATCTGTTAGTAGCACCACAGGTTGTGTACCATTGCTGTTATTTAGTAATTTCTCTGTTGCTATCTTGATTGCCTCAATTTCGGCATCATAGTTATGGCAGTACTTTCCTGTCGGTACTCTGGCTGTGTCCCTAGTATTATTTGGGTATTCTATGTACACTCCCGCTCCTCCATTTCGAACAGCATTTTGTGCTGACCCATCTGTGTAGACTCGGATCCAGAGGTCCTGTGGGTATTCTTCATCAAGGAAGCTGAGAGTGGCTGTTCTGCGCTGCACACTGTTCTGTTCTTCCTTGTCAAATATTCCTCTCACTTTTGTCTGGATTTGTAATGATAGTCTATGCTCATCTTTCCATGGAGTTCGCTCTGGAATAGTTGTTAGGGGGATACCAACTGTGGGCAGATCAGTGGTTTCTCTGCAGAGTCGTTTGGCCTGGTGGATAAAACTACTTCTTTTCAACCGCCCCATAGCTAGGTTTTCAAATCTGTTCTTCATAGGGTGGCCTGGCAAGCTGAGGAACTTTTCTGCTTGTATTAGCGTTTTCGTATCTCTGCGCTCACTCAGTGCCTGTGTCCTCCCCATCTTCTCCATTTCCACTATAGGGGTTGATCTCATCCCTCCTGTGGTGACTCTAAGTGCTTGATTTTGCACCTTGTCCAGCTCTTGTAGTGTGGTATTTGATGCTGAACACCACGCAGTTGACCCATATTCCAGGTGTGGTCGTATGCTCTGTTGGTAAACTTTGCTAAGTATTTTCGTACTGGCTCCCCATGTGGTTCCACTTAGCTTTCTCAGGATGGCTATTTTCCTTCTGGCTTTTGCTACTGCTTTGTTGATGTGCTTTCTCCATGTCAGCTTGCCATCAAATGTTACTCCAAGGTATGTTGGTTCTTTATCTTCTCTTAGGGGTGTTCCATTTATCTGGATGATCCCTGCCTTTTGTTTTGGAGAGAGGGTAAATAGGGTGGTGCTGCACTTGTCAGTGTTTATGCTGACACACCATCTATTTGCCCATGCAGCAAATGTATCTACAGCTCTTTGTAGCAATCTGGTGGCCACTGATGCATATTCATTTGTGCTCCATAGAACCAGGTCATCGGCGTACATTGCCGCTTTAATTCCATGCGGTAGGTGAGCAACAAGATCATTGATGAAGATTAGAAAAAGTGTGGGGGACAAGACTCCGCCCTGGGGGACACCGTGACGCAGTAGTACTTTCTTGCTCTTGAGTCCGTCTATCTGTACTCGGGCTCTTCTGTTGTGCAAGTATGCTTTCACCCATTTGTACATTCTTCCATTGACTTTGCAGTTTCTCAGTTTCTTCATCAGACCTTCTTTCCAGACTTTGTCAAAGGCTTTCTTCAGATCTATCCATGCCGCAAGCACCAGCTTCTTCTCTTGGAATGCATCCTCAATTTCTTGAGAGAGGTAGGTTGTCTGATCTTCCGTAGAGTAGCACTGCCTAAAGCCAGCCTGCTGTGGCACAAGGATGTTTTTACTTTCAATGTACCACTGCAGTCTGTGATTGATGATGCGCTCCAGTGTTTTGCAGAGACAGCTGGTGAGGCTAATTGGTCTGTAGCTAGAGGCAATGGAACCATCTTTCCCTGATTTTAGGAGGGGTATCATGATTGCTTCTCTCCAGGCTTGTGGAACACTGCCTAAGGTCCAGCTGTTATTGAAGATCTGCAACAGCTTTGTTTTGGCCTCTGTTCCTAGGTTCCTGATCATTTCATTGGAGATACCATCAGCTCCTGGTGACTTTCTCATTTTCAGTTTTGATATGGCTAGCTCCAGTTCGCTGATTGTGATGGGTGCCTCCAGAACCTCATGTACTATTTCCTTCTGTCCTGTATGTTGTCGTTTCTCTCGAATCTCTTGTTGATTCTCTGGACTAATTTTGATATTGCTATCTTGTGCGAACGAGTCCGCAAAATGGTCAGCTGCTTGCTTTCTTGTTAAGATTTTTCCATCTTTATGTAGTGCAATTTTTGAGTTTCTCCCTGTGCCCTCGTCATTAAGCTGTTTTATTAGCTTCCACAATTTCCTTGTGTCTCTTTCAAAGTTCAGAGACTCCGTTTTCTCCTGCCAGCTTTTCTGTCTAGCCTGCAGCTTGGCCCTTTGAAATTTGGCTTTTGCATGCTGGAATTTATTGTGGTGCTCTTGGCTGGGTGTGGCCTCTGCTTGCTTTCTACACACTTCAACATCATTATGCAACTGTTCCAGTTCACTACTCCAGTAGGGTTTATATTGTTTACGGGCTCCTCTTGGTACTGTTTCTCGCGCTGCCTGTAGTATGCATTTCCCAAACTCTTCAACTGCTTTATTTATGTCTTTCTCAGTGTTCAGGTTTCTAACCAGTATGCTGGTGCGATGCTTGTACATTGCCCAGTCTGCTTTCTTGTAGTTCCACCTCGAGAGGGTGCTGCTTTCACTTACAAGCTCATTTTCTACGGTTAGAAAGACTGGCCGATGGTCACTGCCACCAAGTTGTTTCCCAACAGTTCGTGTAATGTTCCACTCCAGGTCTGGTGAATGAAAAGCCAGGTCAGGTGTAGTTGAAGAGTGCCATGATCTCGAGTAGAAAGTATGTGGGTCGGACGGCTTGTTAATCAACATGAATCTATTCTCATCTTGCCAGTCTTCCAGTCTCTCTCCTCTCTGGTCCATGTGATCATAGCCCCAGCTCTGCGAGTGGCTGTTGAAATCGCCACACACAATCATTTTTTCTTTTAGTGGTAGAGTGTCCAGTGCCTGTGGGCGGTCACTTGGACAGTAGTAATTGATCAGATGTAGATCTGTATTACCTGTCTTAAGTTTAAGTGTCTGATACTCAGCCCCTTCCATGTAGACTTTGATTTGGGAAGCCATGATGTTATTTCTTACAAGGGTCAGTATCCCACCTTTTCGCCTGTTCTTTCGGTCAGATCGGTAACACTGGTAGCCTCTGATTTTGAAGGCTATATTTTCATTGAGGTGAGTTTCTTGCAAGCAACATATGCTTACTTTCTCTTTGTCCAGGATGTTTTCTAATTCAACTTTTTTGTTGCTGACTCCCTCCGCATTCCAGTGCATTATTTTAAGTCTTAGTTTAGTATGGCCAGTCGTCCTATTCTCATGTCCCCTGGCTCCACAGGACATCTGAGAAGGACCTCCAGTAGTTGGGGTTGGACCCTTTCGAGACATAGGGCCCGGCACTGCACCTGCCTGGGGGTCCAAAGCAGGGCGAGCACCATAACGATTAGCAGTAGTCGACATATTCCATTTTGCGTGATTGCGTGGCATCCTGATTTCTGTGGTGCGCCTCTTGGCTGGTTGCCTCCGTCTTCAGCACCTTTCTTTGCTAGAGCAGACTGTGGTCTCACTCGAGTGTAGATGTGTACGCGCGCACACGCCTGTCTGCGCATGCATGTCCGTGCATACACATCTAGAGCATACTGGTTATTTTCCGGCGCCAGAGACTCGCCGTCGCCCCTTCTCCTGTTAGTTTAAACAGGCCCGCCACGTGAAGGCCAGGAGTTGGACTTTTGCTGCATAGGTTATGTATTCACGAGCCATTGAGGTATTTGAGCAATGTTGGGCGCTCACCCCAACACCGCGCCTCGGCTACATACAGCAACATTTGGAACCCATTATGTAAATGACATTTGAGGATACTGCTAGAATTTAGACAAACCTGACTACTTTATCATCATGTAGCAGATCCTTGCAGAGCATTGCTCTCATCACAGCCCTTCAGAAAGTTTCATATTACCGATATCCCAGGTTTGAAGTCAGACATGGATAATTGGGAGAAGATCACTTTGCACTGATTTTCACAACAGAATGAGCGTCGGCCATCCAGAAAACAGTGGCAAACTACTGAACGTAAAATTAGCTAGAAAATCGCAGCCATTAAATGCTGGACTCGACTGTGATGTCCTGTAAAGGATAAACTTTAGTTTTGTTTATGGATATTAATTCATATGGCAACAATAAATGCATTACAAATAAACTGCAAACTTTCATTAATTAATTGGTGGCTGCACAAAATCGAGGATTAAGTATGACACAATCACCAATGTGGAGCTCATGGAGAGAACTAGTCCAATACCAGAGAACCAAGAGATGAAGAAAAGATGCTGGTGCTGGATAAGGAGATACATTGAGAAAACCTGAGAATAGTATAACTAGAATGAGCTGTTTCTGGAATCGATCAGGGAAAAGAAATAGAGAAAGACATTTTTTTTAAAAACCCACATGGAGAAGAGAAGTGGAGACAAGTAGAGAAAATAATAATATGGGGAGGACATGGAACGACCTGCGTGGGAGTTAAAGACGAGGAAGCCTGAAGTTAGTTGTTTGAGGGTCTATGCTTCAATGGAGGATGAAGGGTGAACGGAGAAAATAAATACAGGATATATGAATATTCACAATGAACCAACAAAATATGAAGGTTATTTGATGCAAAATAAAATCTAGCTACAACTGGAACTGTGGGTGCAAATTTGCTTTGTTGGATGTAAACACAGTTACTTCACCACAACAGGTTGCAGCAACGCGATCCATGGGAAATCTAGAATTATCATGAATCTGTGTCATCGACTGTGGCTGGAAAATATGTCTCTACAGAGATATTAGAAACATCAATTGTCATTGGGGGTGATGTGACTATAGAAATACTAGAAACATAGCCGTAATTGGAGGTGATGTGTCTACAGAAGAAGTAGCTGTGCTTGCAGATGATGTACCAACACCAACATTAGATGTATTTGGTTGTTGGTTGTCACCAGACGCTTGTTCTGCCTGTGGGAGGCTGGATCAATTGGTGGAATTCAGAGAATGTTCTTGAATACGAGTCGAGCATGATGAAACCAGCGAAATATCCATTAGATTTCAGAGTCTGATGAAGGGTTTCTAGTTCTTACTGTAATGTGTTGTCGGAGAAAATCTTTCTAGCTCAATTACATAGGGTCCATACCAAGCCATGTTTATATCAGATGGGTTTTAAGCTATTGAAATTCAGGTATTAGCCCGTCCATGTTCTTTTTCGATAGACTGCTCTCTGGATTGTGCCATCCTCTCAATGTCAGATTAGGATGTCTAAGAACAGTAGGGTGCTGTTATTTTTGTGGACGATAGTGAAGGAAATATTCTTGTAGGTTTGGTTTATGGTGAAGTGGAATGATTCAGCTTGTCTGGTCTCTGTGAGGAATAATATATCCACATACCGGCAGTATAGAGCAAGATCCTTAATATTCAGTGATCTTCGTTCTTCTAAGTGGGCCATAAAGATGTCCGCAAGAATGGGACCTAGATGACCACTCCGTCAATTTGGCGGTAAGATGTTTTAAGAAAATTGAATTTAATATTAGATGTGCATAGCAGTAGTAGTTTCTTAAGTCTGAATATCCATAGGCCCAATTTTAATTTCTTCACCGAATGCTTCTTTTTCCTACTTGTCTTTTATATAATGCCTCTTTAAGTGGATTCTTTTATTTAATGCCTCTTTCTGTGGATTCTTTTATTTAATGCCTCTTTCAGATGGTTCGGTGTCGAGAGGTAGGAGAAGTGTCTGGGGTTTCATAGCAAAAGCTAATGGCCGATGTTTGGTGCAGGAGAGCCTGGCATATGATACCATATCTAGCTTAAGAATGGAGGTGGAGCACTGCAGCTTTCCACTGGATCGAGAATACGATACACATCGTGATTGTAACTGACTCAGAAATCATGCTGAGGAAGGTAAGGACAGGCATGCTTCATGCAGAGTGGCTTGCTTCGCTTCGGAGGTCACGGGTGGCAAGCATCGCCTGGATCTTTTCTCCGGATAATGCCAGTGTGCTGGGGAATGAACAGGCGGACAGATTGGCTGGCTCTGCAAAACTTGGTGGAGTATTGATGCATGACAAGGCAGACATGGTTGCGGCCTTGTGGGAGCACGTGTACACCTCGGAGGAGCAAATGGATCAGCATGGTCTAGCAAGAATGAGGTAGCAAGAAGTGACAAAGGGATCTGGCCAACACTCGATGCTCAGAGGAAAGGCAAGACGGACATATAATCAGATTGCTACTGGTACTATTGGTGTTGGAACTCTTCGCTGGCTGCTGAGGATGGGGACGGAGCACCTATAAGATTGCCCTGAGTGCTGTAATGTTGGTTCCTAGATCAGTCAATCAGTGGATTCTTATGCATCTTTCAGTGAATTCTTTTATTTAATGCTTCTTTCAGTGAATTCTTTTATTTAATGCATCTTTCAGTGGATTCTTTTATTTAATGCTTCTTTCAGTGAATTCTTTTATTTAATGCTTCTTTCAGTGAATTCTTTTATTTAATGCCTCTTTCAGTGGATTCTTTTATTTAATGCCTCTTTCAGTGCATTCCTTACCCATTTTTATTCCTAGACATTTGATGCCAACTTTACTATACTAATTGTATTTATTATAATGGATGGGCAATGTAAGGCACTTCCATCTCCCCGCTAGTCTATGGGACACCCTCGGGCAAGGTAGAGTGCCTTTATATCACCCCCACCCCCCCAAGGATGATGTGAAAGCGTTTGAGTAGATGATAGAATGAGCTTGAGAGCAGCTGACAGATAGTTGTTGGTTATGATCTTAGTTTCATGGCAGTAGGCAGAGAATCTCTTTACAGAGACAATAGCTATTGTCATCGACCAGTTTGGTCACTGCGAAGAAGGGAAGCAATGGCCAACTACCTTCTTTACAGTACCTGGTAAATTATGATTCAACAAGATGACAGACCTGATCCAAGACTGGTGATTGTGTACGAGGGCAAACCCTGACCACTCATGGCTAATGGCATGGTACATGATGCTGATGATGTTTTATTATGTTTTATTAATAAAAAACACATGCGTGCACATATTTTAAAGTATGTATTGATCACAAATATTAACATGTATAGGGACCTCAAAATGAAAAAGAAACGGCGACCACACGAACCTACATTTTGCGTGGCCGATTACGTGGAACAGGAGAAACAAGAGCCAGGATGTTGCACCAGCCAGTGACGACACACATTCCGCATTTCTTACTCTCTATTTTTTTTTAAAGATGTTGGGGATCTGAGGTATGTGTGGAAAGGGGAATGTATAAAAGAAGTCGCAGCTCATCTTCTTGCTTGCTGATGTTCTTTCTATGTCCACAGAGTCTAATTTTGTGTATGTTGCTGTATTTAAGAGCTAGTTAACATTACTAAACAGCTCTGTGAATGCTTGGCTCTGTGGGCCAGTGTTTTAACCTACAAAATTGTTGCGACTCTTAATTTGACAGTCATTTTCCATAGCATTTTTCTTACAGCTGTTTATTATGAATCAATGTATGTATTGTTTGTAAAGCTTGTCAATGTTATTATAAAAGTGACCTTAAGTTATTCACGTGTGTTTGATAAAGTTGTTAAAACAGTTGCCTGGAAGAGGCTAATGAAAGTAGAAAATTATACAAAACTATAAGAAAGAAAGGACTCTCCTTGAATATCAAGAAAACAATAACAATGGTGATATCAAAGAAACAGGTGACACCAAAATGTGAAATGGAAATAGAAGAGAAAATTCTTAACTAAGTGGATAACTGTAAATACCTAGCAGCATTTATAACTAAATGGAAGATGCAAAACAGAGATTAAGAGCAGAATAGGGCAAGCAAAAATTGCAAGTCAGAAAATGAAGAGTATCTTATGCAATAAGAGACTATCATTGAATGTAATAAAGAGAATGCTGACATGCTACATTGAACCTGTTTTTCTGTATGGCAGTGAATCTTGGAATGTAAAAGAACAAATTAGGAAGAACTTGGAAGCAACAGAAATGAGGTTCCTGAGACAAATGTTCCAAATTCCTTGAACTGCCAAGTAATTAACGATTGCCTGAAAGAGGCTGATGAAATTAGAATATTATATACAACAATAAGAAAGAGGCAAACAGCTGCCTTTGGTCATGTGATGAGACGAGAGGCATTGGAGAACATCATGACGATTGGAAATATCAAAGGGAAGAGAGGCAGAGGCAGACCAAGAGAAATCATGCTGGATGGATTGAGACAGTGACATGGAGGAATATCATCAATAGAACTAATCCAGAACACAAAAGACAGATCTGTGAATAGACATGACTGTCTGTACCGTAGGCTGGGCTCATGATGTTGGCTCAGGGTGGTGAGCTCAAGATGGCCTACACACATTATACAGAGACACTCGGAAAGCTACAGTGAAGAACTTTGGTATTAGTTTGAAAATTGGGAGAATATAGACGCAAACTGCTTTGCCTAGTGCAGTCAAATCTCTGCTGGGACAGCCATTTTGGAGCAGTAGGAATCAAGGAAGATGCTGTAAAGTATGTGAACAAAGATGGTGGACGGATAGAAATGTTAACATAAGCATAGAAAAGGTCAGAGGAAATCAAACATTAAAGCTGATGCCAAATTTAGAACATTTAACTCAAACTTTAACTCATTACTGCTTTGTGGATCAGAAGCAATTACTGATAAACTACACACGTTCATTAATTGAGCCTGCACAGAATAGTGGGACTATACTGGTATGACAAAATCACTCATGAGAATCTTAGGGAGAGATCTAGAAAGATTCCAGGGAATCAGGATGTGAAGCAAAGACGCTGGTGATGAATAGAACACATATTGAGACAAACCTGATCAAAGTATAACTATAAAGCCCCTTCATCAAAACCCCACACGGTAAAAGAAAATAGATAGGAACCTAACAACACACGGAGAAGAGACTTAGAGATGAATAATATGAGGAAAGTTGAGTTGAGTTAAGAGCCGACATCACTGCACTCAGGACATTCCCATACGTGCTCCGTCTCCTAGTTCAACAGCCAGCGAAGAGTCACACTACTAATTGTTCCCACCGCCATCTGATTAAAAGTTCTCCTGGTCTTCCCTCTCAGTTTTGAGATTCTTCCAGAACCCCTGTTGATCCCCTGCAATCTCATTCTTTCCACATATGGGTTCTCAATCTGTTCCTCCGCCTTCTCCACCTGGTCCCACAAGTGCACGACCACCTCCCCCTTGTCCATAGGCAAACTACCACCAAGAGGTGCATTCCCTGCTAGCCTGTCAGCCTGTTCATTCCCCCGCACCCCCGCTTGGCCAGGGCAAAATATCCATGCAATTCTCACGATCTGTGACCTCTGAAGTGACAAGAGCCATTCCACACGAAACATTCCTATCTGCACCTTACTAAGCATACTCTTTGAATCCATAATGAATACAACGTGTGTTGCAGTAGTCTCCTCTAGCCAACGGAATTCCGCTCTTACTGCCTCCACCTCCATTCTCATACTGGAGGAAAACATGGAGTGAGCTGCAAGACAGCAAAAGATATGACGGTTTGGCACAAGCTGGTTAGGTCCTTTGCTCTGAAACAGGAGAGAGGGCAGAAGATGAAGATGCTGTTATTGAACCCACTTAAGGACTTTGAAACTCACTCAAGATTGAACCCACTTAAGAACTTTCAAACTCACTCAGGTCTTTGCAACCTACTCATGAACTGATATGTGACACTTTGCTACCCTTCGGCTACGATAGACAAACAACTGCAAACCATACACTCATTTCACTCTTCCAATATGTCTTGCCACTACGTGGCTCAGAGATTTTCAGCTGTGTATGTCATACCATTCTTTTATTGTTATTTGTTCTTTATCCATGTTTATGCAGCACATATGATCAAACATCTTTTTTGACAACTTTCAGATGTAAAAATCAGTCTCTGGATCGATGCAATAAACTACCTGATTTCTGTCCTCTTTTTAAAGTCATGATCAGAAAGTTTTTAAATGATGAATAAGTACTTCTCATTTTTGACTGACAGAAACTAGCACATATCCCATAATTTGAAGGCTTAAAAGGGTTGGGGGGAGGAACATACAGATGCCTGATTGCATGAAGACTCCAATGAAAAAATTACACTTGGGATTTATTTATTGTGTGGTAGCATTATTCTTACAGACCTGCCATTCTGGTGTCAGTTGGTATACGTGGAGCGTAAAGTTGTATTGTTGTTTACATGATGATCATCCACTCTTGCTCTGCATTCTTGTAGTACCACAGCTCATTTATAATCTCACCTGCCTTGGATTGTTATTATTAAGCCAGAGACACATAACTGTTGACAGAAATGTCTGCCTTATCCATGTTCAGTATTCTTACCAAAAGTGCCTTTGATGCTAAGGTGGATGCTTGTACAGTTGATAAACCTATCACAGATCGACCAGGGAAACCTGGTGAGCCAATATTTACTTTGTTAGCATTCAAGAAAACAGGATGTCAGCGTTCAAGAAAACAGGAACAGTAATCAAATAACAATCAATAAGAGTGCATTACCTTAAGTTTTCAGGTCACAAAATGTGTTAGAACTAGTTGTGGCAGACATGAGACCTAAGATGGAGACTTCCATAAGTCAAAAAGCAATTGCAGATCTGACAGAGGGAACCTGGCAAACAAATATTTCTTAAATTTACCATCAACAAGCAAGAACAGTGCTTTTATTGTTTTATATTTGTACACGTGAGGAAGCTATCTCAAGTCATCACAGCAACCCTGTGTGTACAAATTTAGTTTATTGCCCTGGGTTGCCAGGTTAAATATTGTGTATATTTCAATAATGAAGAATGTAAACAAAAGACACTGGTCAGTTTAAAACTACTGTGGTAGCACTTACATTGAAACAAAAGACTCTATAGTCAGTTTAAAACTACTGTGGTAACACTTACACTGAAACAAAAGATGGATTGTGTGTTTCAGCTGTAAGTGATTAATTGTGTTGCTGCATTCTATGTTGACTTATTTCTCTAGTATGCACCAGAGATACAGCGAATATAGCAGTCAATAAATTGTGCAACCTATTATTTGTGTCTTCAGTATTCAAATCTACAAGAGGGGAAAACATTGCTTTGAATCATGTGTAATATAAGAACTAGTTGAGGCAGAGATGAGAACTGACATGGAAAATTGCACAAGTGGTGAAGCAATCACAGATCCAGCAAGGGAAACCTGGTAGACAAGTATCCTGTAGTTTACCATCAACAAGCAAGAAAGTGCCTTTGATACTAACTCTCAATCAGTTCCAACTCACAACCATCAGTTATACATATTCCAGCATGTCCTGAAAAGTAGATCCTATTTCCTTGTGGTGATTTGATGTATTTTTCTGATAGCAAACTATTCTGAACCTTCCAAAGGATAGACTGATGGTCAGATGTAGCAACTTTCCTAAGCTCTCACAGTACCAAGCAGGACAGCAAATGGGACTAAAACATGAATTAATGCAAAATATATTTAGGAAGCTCCATGACAGAAAATGCACACAAGATACAAGGTAATATTTCCACCAAAGGCATACAGGGTGTTTGTAAAGTCTCACTACACTTTGTATGTAGAACAAATTTGAAAAAAAATTTCTTCCGTTGATAACACACTATTCCATTTGGAGTGCAAAGAATTACTCCAGCTGATGACAGCCATTCGCTGCATATTGTTTCATGATGGACTGTGGAGCACATTTTTTTATGACATCATGTACTTCATTTTTCTGATTTGTTCTACATACAAAGTGTAGTGAGACTTTGCAAACACCATGTATATACTTTCGACAGAAAATTGTATGGAAATAACAAACTTAAAAACAAAAACACTCACACTCACACATACTCACTCACTTACTCTCTCTCTCACACACACAAACAGAGAGAGAGAGATATATAAATATATTTAAAAACAATTGCGGAAATAACTGACTTTAAAACTTCAATGATAAATGCTATTTATATATCCCTTTAAAAGAAAAAAGGTGAAAATAATGAACTTTAAAATGTCATCGATATATGCTATTTATATATCTTTGGAACAAAAAAACTTGTGGAAATAACTGACTTTTATGAAAAGGTGTGTGCTTGTTTTTCTGCATGATCTTAAACCTTTTTTGTTTCATTTTATCTGTGAGCACAGTTGGCGTAAAGCATTGTTGGCGTATAGTTACATAACTGGATATACTTTTATAGAGCGTGCTAAGAGTGTGCAGTATTGTTAGAGTTAACAAGTTGTGTCCTTCACAAGACATTGCAATCATTCCCAGCATTTATTGACCGTGATTTACTAGGCAAATTTAGTTTAGTTGTTTTCCATTGCTTTCTAAACGGCTGACATCTCCTACCATCTAATTCAACACAAATCGGTCTACTTCCAAATCATCTATGGTTGATTTTAAACCCCTGGCTTGGCATGTCAAAGAATTATGAAACTGCATGTTTCACTATCCCCTAAACCACAGATTACTAGTTAGTTATAAAAGGAATGTCAAAGTATGTGAGTATCAGTGATGTTATTGAATTGTTTACACAAGGAGTCAGCAGTATTGCTTGCAAGTCACACATAACATTTGTTTTGCTATTGCATCTAGTACTAGTTTTTGTTGTACTACATATTTGGATTGTATTTTTCCTACAGTTACCGAGACCAGTGCTTACCTGTCTCACATTGTGATCTGTCCCCCAAGCAGCATCACTTACATGTTTAATTTTTTGTGCTTCCCATTTTAGTGTGCCTTGTCTCCGGGCATGAAAGGAGTATCTTTTTTCTAGTTTACTGCAGGGTTTTTAATATTTTTTCCTGTGCCATTTGTACTCGGAAGAGTCCAGAGTTTTGCACATGTAAATCTGTTACATGCTTCAATATCCACCCTGGACTTTGAAGTTAACCTGACTCACTTCTGGCATAGATCTGGAATGTTTTTTACAAAAACCATTGGTTTCTAATATCACAAAGCTCCCTAATCTATTGGGTAGTGAATTTGAAGTCTTCTTGAATAAGGTGTAAATCAAACGGGTGTGAAATTTTAATTTTTTTTTTTTAATTTCAAGGCAGTTAGAAATTACAAATAGTAGGCCAGAAGGTCACAGCCCTAGCCTAATTTATTTTTTTAAATTATTTTTAAGGAGGGGGAGGGGTTGTGAACCTATAAACAGGTAAATAGTCTGTTTCCTATGACAGAATTTGTTTAGAGGCAAACCTGACACAAATGAATGCTAAGTCAGACAATGAGTTAGTTACAGGTCCAAATGTTGCACACTCCCCTCAAAGTGGAACGAAGAAGAAGATTCAACATGTAGGGTAGAGGAATTGTAGCCTGGCAAAATTTGTAGAAAAAAAAAAAGGGGGTGGGGGGAACTCTACCTACAAGTAAATAGAGCCTGTTAGCTATGATACATTCTGTCTAGAGCAGGGGCACATCTGGCACATTAGCCATCTAAGGCCCCTAATATCAACTGGTCTGGCCCTGCCAAGGCAACTACAGACAGGGCTCAAAATCAATAAATCTAGGAGCATTTTTCACAGCAATATACATTTATATTAAGTGAATTATAATAACAACGTAAATTTTGAGGGATAGTTATAAATATCCAAACGGCCATTGGCAGAAAAAAATTTTACCCACCCCCTGGTCTAGTAAACCTAACATAAGTGCACTCTGAAGTCTGTTGGACACACTAAGATCATCAGCATCATCATCTCCACGCCTATAAGCGTGAGCTGTTATGGATCAGTTCATCTACTTCCCTACACCATCTATATTGTAGTCTTCCTCTTCCTAACCTCCTCGTTATACTCCCCTCCATAATTATCTTTTCTATAATTTCATGTTTTTGGTTTGTTTTTTAACATGTCCAAATATTTCATTTTCCTAATTTTTGCCTAAATAACCAACCTTCTTTGATATTGAGTTATGTTGGGCAGATCTGTTCTAATTGCTTGATTATTCAGTCAGCTTCCTCATCTTTTCTCCCAATCAAGCCTAAGCCCTCACCCACCTCATACCAAGCCTCTTGTTCATGATTGGTTGAATTTTGCAACTAAAGTTTTCTGCGGAATGAGTTAGCCAGTCTGGCGCCACCCCTCCTTGGATGCTTAGTCTGACAAGCATGATAGATTAGTTACTAATCCCTGCTTTCCTTATAGGCTCTGGTAACACATGCGTAATAGTCTAGTTACTAGACTTCAAAGATGTGAGGATTTGGTGCAGAACTTGTCTTTCTGATTTGTAATTAACTGTTAAAAGATTCTTCTTCTTCTTCGTTCGTCTGGAATGTTGTTTTAGACGTAATTGCTTTGTGCCTTTCGGCCGACACATCCGACTTCTTCAGGCGTTTGTTTCCCGGGTTCCAAAGATTCAAGGTTAATTATTTCCATGTTTTTTAAAACTATATTGAAGATATAAGTAGTAATAAGCCGGTCTCCCTGGTGAAGGTGTTAAGGACGCTGTTCGTAACCCTGTATACCTACGATTGAAACACACCTGCGCAAGATTTGGCAGCAGATCGCGTCGCCCTGGTTTCTTACATAAAGGTATGTGAGCCGGTCGTTCAGAAATAGCAAACTACTGAATGTAAAAAACTTGCCAAGACATCAACAGCAGCTAAAAAATGCTGGTGTTACTACAAGTCCTGTAAATAGAATATGCGAAAAAACAAAAAAGTAGTAATAAATGGGATATTTAAAATCTTTAACCTTGGAAAAATGAAACAAAAATGTTCAGCGGAAGTTATGTCACCATGTATGCTTAGAATTATTTGCCTCAAATATTAACCTTTCAGTCTTTAAGAGTTATTAAAACTGCAAGGTAATATGTTGTTTACTACACACAATGTTGAATGAATAATATTCCTAGTCCATTTATATGTTCACTGATAGAACAATGTTCTCATGAATAAATGTTATTTCAGTTCTTTCACATGAGTTTTCGTGACTTTACTTCATTTCATTCATCATCATCATCTTGGGGGGGGGGGGGGGGGGGGGGGTCTTGAGCCTGAGGAATTAAGGCCACCTGGCTAGTGCAGTCACTGCGAACTGTGCATGTTAGGGTTTTCTTTTTGCCCCCGACAGAAAAAACTCCACACCTTACCGAGGATTTGAACTTGGGTCTCCCAAAGGAGAATTCGGCATTCTAGCCACTTAGCCAGCCGCTCCTACTGATTCAAGGGTTTGAAATCAGGCGCTATGAAAGCAGACTGCCATGTGTTTTCTATGGTATGAAATAGCAAACTACTGAACTAACATTGTCTAGTAAGTCAGCAAATATATGGGGTTGATTGCAATGCCCTGCAAAGTTGCATATGCAACTAATTTTAACTATAAATAAAGAAGCCTTTTAACTATAAATAAAGAAGCTGTATGGCATAGTGCTTAGTGGACTTGCTTGTCAAGACAGTGATCCAGGATAAATCCCCAGCAGAGACAGGATTACCGTTTCCAACCAGTACAGCTTGTTATCGACCCAGCCTCATAAAAATGGCTGCCAGACCATTTGTAGACTTTTCTGGGGGTTGTCTGGGAAGGACAGGTAACTGACGAAAGGCATAAGAGGAGGGTTGGCATCAGACTGGCAAACTCATTCCGCAGAAAACTTAAATTGCATAATTCAACCAATCATGATCAAAGGTTCTTGGAATCAGGTGGTAAAAGTCAACGTTTGTTTGTGATTGTGAGCGAGTATATGTGTATGCGAGGGAGTGTGTATTTGTGTGTTACTGAGTGGGTGGGTGGTGTGTAAATGATGCAAGTAAGTATGCATGCAGGTATGTATGTATGTGTTTATAAATATATGTGTGTGCCTGCCTGCCTGTCTCATACCATGGTAATAAGCATTGTTTATGTTCACAACATTCATTTGACAAATGATTCCCCCTATGTGAATGTAACATTCACAATAGATAATTAATATACGAAAGATGAGTAACTGAAAGGCTGAATGTACGATGAGTTTGCATGCCCAATTTGTGACACTTTGAAAATAGTGTGTTCGTTCATGATAGGGTGATAGGGATATGCTTCATTGGGAGATGAGAAGCTGGAGAAGAAACAAATTTAGAATCTGATTGTGAATAACCAAACAAACAGAACAGATCTATCCAACAAGAACTCAATATTAAAGAAGATGAATAATCTGATTGAATAATCAAGCAAGTAGAACAGATCTATCCAAAAAGAACTCAATAAAGAAGAAGATGAACTTGACTGAATAATCAAGCAAGTAGCACAGATCTATCCAACAAGAACTCAATATTAAAGAAGAAGATGAATCTGACTGAATAATCAAGTAAGTAGAACAGATCTATCAAACAAAAACGCAATACTGAAGAAGATGAAGAATCTGAATGTGAATAATCAAGCAAGTAGAACAGATCTATCCAACAAGAACTCAATATTGAAGAATATTAAGACAGAAATGGAATACTGTGAACATGTGAAAAGCAAGGGACCCAGTCACACTACCCTGTCTGCTGTGACCAAGAATATGTCAGATCCTAACACTTGACACCCAGCGGCAGTGACTACTGTGGGACTATAACACTTGACACCCAGCGGCAGTGACTACTGTGTAACTACGTTCATCCTTCACTCTACATGAAGTATTCTGACAGACAAAACACAGAGTCAACATCCCTTCATTCATATGTCTTCACATGGAAATGTGTTGTAAATACAACTAATTTACTGCAAGTTGTCGGTGGCTGGTTTAGGGGTAGTGAATGCAGTTTAAAATCCAGCCATATCAGGTTTGTTGTTACCTCATTCACTACTCAAACATCAGAATCCATAGGCACAGAATATAACATAGAAAAGGAAGTTTACAATTACTCATATTTTAATAACATTTGTGTCTGTTTATGTGAGATATGTCATCAATCACTTGATCAGAGTACCATTTAAATGTATTGTATTCATTGCCATCCATGTCCCTAATATTATCATTGAATAGATTCCCAGAAAATCTGGAAAGAAAGTGTATGGTTTTAAGAACAGTCTTAGCACACTTCTATAAATAGCTATGGAAATTCCAGATGGTGATCACAAACTCTGCAAAACCCTTTGGAGGAAAGCATTGACCAAACTTGGTTGAACATCAAGAATACAATTCAGTCTACCGCAGAAGAATGTCTCGGTGTGTTAACCACGCATAGAAAGAACAGATGGTTCAATCAAAAATGTGAAGAAGCAGTCATTAGGAAGAAGAATGCCAGACATGTATGGTTAAATGACATCAATAACATCCAAAAGGAAGAGCATTATAGAAATGAATGTAAAGAGGCTACAAAAATAGTCAGACAGCAGAAGCGAGAATATATGAGTAATATAATCAAAGATATGGAAACTAATCACCAGAAAAATGAATCCAGAAAATTTTTTAAAGAACTGAAGTCAATGAAACGAGGGCACCAACAAAACACATATGGTTTAAAAGACAAAAATGGGAATATGATAAATACCAATGAGGAAATGTGCAACACATGGAAAGAATATTTTATTGAATTACTAAATTGTGAAGCTCCAAGTAACATTTTCTCACAGGAAGAGGTTCTAACATGCGAACCACAAATTGAAGAACCTACATTTGAAGAAATCCTATATGTAATCACACGACTTAAAAACAATAAGGCAACTGGGACTGATGGAATTGCTGCTGAATTTATAAAGGCAGGTGGCCATGCATTACATCTAAAGCTATACGAACTAATAATAAAAATCTGGAGGACAGAAGAATTACCCCATGACTGGAAAGAGTCATTATTGATACCTATCTTTAAGAAAGGAGACAAGTTCCAATGTGGAAATTATAGAGGAATATCACTACTGTCCACAAGCTATAAGATACTATCCGCAGTATTACTAAATAGACTAAAACCATATTCAGAAGACATATTAGGTGACTACCAGGCGGGTTTTAGACAAAACAGATCAACAATAGATCAGATATTTATCTTACGACAAATAGCCGAGAAACATTGGGAATATAAAAGAGATCTCCATAACATTTTTGTGGATTTTAAAAAGGCTTATGATAGTGTCCATAGGAATAGTCTATGGAATGCTATGCAGGAATTTGGAATACCAAGGAAGTTAATCAACATGACCAGACTATGCATGGAAGATACTTATAATATAGTAACATATAAAGGCAGGAAATCAGACCCCTTCCAAATAACATCTGGCTTGAAACAGGGTGATGCACTATCGCCGCTACTCTTCAATCTGGCTCTAGAGAAAGTTGTAAGGAAGGTAAAGGAGGAATGTGATATTGGAGGAACATCCAAGCTGCTTGGTTATGCAGATGATATAGATATTATAGGGCAAAGTGAATAAAAGACATTGGAAATATTGACTCACTTAAAGGAAAAAGCCCAACAGATGGGGCTGGTTATCAACCAAGATAAGACAGAATATATGGTAATTTCAAGAGACGGAATGGCTAGAAACTCTGGCCACATACAAATAGATAATATGACTATTAAAAGAACGGAAACATACAAATACCTGGGTACGATCTTCAACTGCTCCAACATCATAAGGGAAGAAATACAAACTAGAATCAACTCTGGAAATAAGATATACTATGCACTACAACATCTACTAAAATCAAAGGCGCTATCTCGTAACACCAAAATCACAATATACAAAACACTGATCAGACCAGTTGTGCTGTATGGCTCTGAAACCTGGAGTACAACGAAAGGAGACGAAGCCTTGTTACAAACCTTTGAGAACAAAATTTTAAGACGCATCTTTGGACCCATTAGGGATACACAAAGTGGAGAGTGGAAAAGAAGAAGTAACAAAGACATTTAAGTTCTGTTTAAGTCCCCGCTAATCACTGGTATCATGAAGGCTAATAGACTACAATGGCTGGGGCATATAGAAAGAATGGAAGATAATAGGGAAACAAAACTCGCTTACACTCAGGAAATAAATGACCGTAGACCCCGAGGTAGACCAAGAAGGCGGTGGAGAGATAATACATTTACAGACCTACAAGCACTTGGAATCAACGACTGGCAAGAGAAGGTCCACCAGAGAGACGAATGGAGACGGATTGTATTTGCAGCAAAGAACCTCAATGGCTCGGAACGCTGAAGAAGAACGAACAGAACGAACGAACAGACTTAAGAAGAAGAAGATCACAAACCAGTGACCTAGTTGGAAAAGATATATTTATCCTACTTTTGTTTGGTTGCACTCGCTGGCTTGGATCTCAACCGCTGGTTTTGAACTCACCATAATCCATACATGTGCTATTAATTCTAATGCACTAGACTGATTTTTGTGTGTGGATTACCTTTCCCTGTTATCAGTGTCCCTCGCCATCAGGCGAACCCACGCCGACTTCTAAGGTACTTGTAATCTACATCCCAAGGATGAGAAGTCAACATTTTAGTCCAATTAACCGGTGTAGGGGTTGAACCCGCCACCTCGGCATCAGCACACCGGATGTTTAAGTACAAGCACTCTTATCCATTCGGCCATGCTGACCTCTTTGTAATCATTCATCGTGACACAGCCCATGTCGTTTTTTTCAGTTATTTTTTCTTCTTCTTCTTCTTCTCCTGCGTTCATCCAGGTTTTTTTTTTTTTTTTCGGACGTGATTGCGTTGTGCCTGTTTATAGCAGAGCTGCATTCTTGCGCCGTTAGGCCGACACATCTGACTTCTGCTGGCATTTTTTGACCAGATTAACCTTCCCGGTTCCAGTTATATTATAATAACATTTCAAAACATGTAACATTTAATAACTTTTTCAAACACTCTAGGTAGCAGGAGACAATAATGCTCTGGTGTGTTTTTATATTACTACTCGCTAACATAAATACAATGGGGCGCTACGTTTGCGCAGTAGTTAGCATGCTGCCTGCTGGCCCAGTCATCACATGTCCAAATTCTTAGCCCTTTGAATCCTACAAGCTGGTATACCGGCTTGACGTACTGTGTATTAGAGACCCTACGAGCCGTATACCGGCTTGAAGTACTGTGTATTAGAGACCCTATGAGCCGTATACCGGCTTCCATCTCACTGTTAATCAGCAACCAGTTTACCAATAAGCATCCAGCTGACATCTAGACATGGCTAAAATGTTTGAAGTCACTCTTCTGCCGAAGATTCAAAAAGTTACCCCTGGCCGATTTGGGTACTGGCAGGGTTCAAAGGGTTAATGAGACTTTTTTTTTTGATATTTTTAACTGACCTGAGCCAACCCAGTCTTAAATGGGTGCCAAAAAAAATGTCCTGGGATTTAAACATCGCCAGTGTGATACTGATCACATCACTCATCCAGTGCCAGATAGTCTATATAAATTCAGTGTCAATTTGTATATAAAAATACAGAGCCAGCATAGACCAATAAAATTTAACAGAAACTTTGTAAATTAGTAACAAATCTCCCACAAAAACACTGCCCCACTTCATACTAACAATGTCACATCCATATCTCAGCAGATGTAGTGGTAAAGTACATGCATCATTTCTATATAAATGGAGTGTCAATTTGTATAATAAAAATACAGAGCCAGCATGGTCTGATAAAATTTAACAGAAACTGTGTAAATCATCATTCGGGAGTCTCCATGGCGAAACCATACGGGATTAACACCAGATGCAATGAAGTCGACCCTGTCAACTTTTAAGCAACTTTTTTTTTATGCATCATTTGTTCTCAACCACAGAACTAAATGTAAAAAAACTCTAAATGTCCAAATTGTAACCCTTTAAAAATAAAGTTTGTTCGTGTACGCAGCCAAAAGTCACCTTTCTTACAAGCTCACTGCATCAGATGGATGTATCACTGAAAACTCCATCACATGTCAACACACATTACCAGAAGCTTTCAGTTCAAGTTAGTTGTATATCCTGTACAGGATGTTGCAGTCAACTCCAGCATTTTTGTTTGCTGTTTGTGATCTCTTGGCAAGATAACATTCAGTAGTTTGCCATTGCTTTCTGAACAACCGGCACTCATACCATTGTATGAAAATCAGCAAAGCGGCCTGCTTCCAAATTGCCCACAGCTGTGCTTCAAATACGGCATTGCGAACTGCTTCCATAATTCTTTCATGGGATATGAGCCATGTTATTTTTCTTAATAATGGGCTTGCATCTTAATAATGGGCTTGCATCATCCCAACACCCGGAGCTGACCCAAGTGAAGCTTGGTAAATCTGAGGTGGGTTTTGAACCAAAACAAGTGGCACACAGTACTAAATTCAATATACAATATTTACAATATGGAAAAGCAAGTACAATTATTAAAGTGTTCATAACAACAACAACATCAATAAGTTATAAATACCAAAAAAGCAAGCAGCAAAAATGCCAGACAAATTAAATACAAGCAGCTGAGAACAAACTATCCCAACTGTGGATACATAATACGTAACCCACCACACTATGTTGTGTGAATCAGAAAGATTTTTCAAGAGACAATCAAACCCAGCCGCTCCTCAAGAGACAAATGACATAAATGTCACAAATACAGTTGTCATGCTATGTTAGGGAATTTGCAGCAGTGACAACCACGCTCGCCTGCCAACCCAGTAGTAACTTGTTCCAGCCCATCAAGGCAGATTTTGTTTCAGTGATCTGGACCCCCAGCTCGACCCAGCCTAAAATGAGTACAGGACATGTTCTAGGAAGTGACAGCAGCCAGTGTGATAATGATCACAAGACCCATCCAGTGGCAGATGATCTATAATAATATGGGCTTTCCTATTGCAACATACGTCTGTGAGACCTGGACACTTACTAAACAATTTGAACAGCGCATAAATACCTTTAAATATAAATGTTATAGACAGGTTCTAAGAATATCTTGAATACAGAAAAGAACAAATGCATTTATTTATACGACAACATCTGAATATTGAAGAATAATTATTAATAAAGGCTATTAAAGACGATAAAACAAAGAAATTTGAAATACTCAGGTCGCTTGAAACGTCATGAAAGTTTAGAAAGAACAATAATGGAGGGGCATATGCCCAGGAAGACAGAAAGACGATAAAACAAAGAAAATTGAAATATTTTGGTCACATGAAACATCATGAAAGTTTAGAAAGAACAATAATGGAGGAGTATATGCCCGGGAAGAGGAAGCCAAAGATAAGATGGGTGCAAGATGTAGCAGAATGATCTCCAGATGGGTGTATCGGATACAGGACATCTGGCTTATGGCTGTGAAGTTTTCCGGACAGTTGTTATGGCAGCAAGGTTCTGCAAAGGACATGCTACTGAATGAATGAATGAATGACCATATACTCAATACACTTTAGGGCATGCAAAATGGCCCTTTTCTTTTGCTTACTTTGGGAGTTTGAGAATGCAGAAACTGCACCTCACTGTGGTAGAGGGTGAGCAGTGCACAAGAATGGCAAACACAGGTCCACCAGCATACACAAGCAGCTCTGCACCTGTCCGTAGCAGGACACTCACTGGTCCTGACAGTCAGAAGTTGCTGGCAAAGGCAGAGGCCAAAATCTAACCATATGGGTGTGGAAGTCAAGGGCAAAATACCACATTAAGCTCTCAAAAATCAGTTTATCGGCAAGCTACAAATCTGGAATGGGGTGGTGTGTTCAGGAGCTTCATACCAGTCTTCAGACTAACAACCTGACATCACACACTCTTTCCTTCTTCTTCTGCTGCCAAATGGAGCTTAGACTCTTTAACCTACTCAAGCCGAGCCCTTTGTAGTCTTGTTCACGATTGGTTGGAATTTACAGTTCAAGTTTGCTACAGTATGATGCGCCAGGTTAACACTCCTTAGTAAGTTCTGATTCTCATGCATGATGATAGTTTACTGTGTAATTATTCTGTTTCCCTAATATGTCTTGGCTAACACACAGGTAATGCCTTTTCACAAGACACATATATCAGGTGAACCAAGCTATGTATACGACACATACAGAGAATGAAATAGAAGTCCATCTCCAGCAATAATTTATAGACAGTTGCGCTAACTAGAATTACTGTGCGTCAGTTTCTGAGAATACTTAATTATTCCCTTATACACTGTAGTATTTATGAGTGACCATCATTTCATTATCGCTCAAGTCGCAATATTTATTCTTTCTTCTCCATTCCTCTTCCAAGCCAAATGTTGTTGTTGTTTGTCCATCAAGAATGATGATGACCATTCATTTCATCCAGTGGGGTTTAAAGTATGGAGCCGTGAGTTCTAAGATGGCTGGTAAGGCCTATTTTGGCTTGAAATGTTCTTTGACAATGTGGATAAAGAATGCGTGGCGTTTCTGGAGGATTTCCTGCAGTGGTTTTTCTGTCCTGCCTTTTCTTCACAGCTCTTGCAGTCCTGGTTGCCTCACATGTGACTGCACCCTTGCATAATGTTGCACGCCACGGATTTCGGTCTCTGGCAGCACTCTCCCAGGTGTCACGATGAATTCCAAAAGCATTCAGAGAGATTTTCAGAGTATCTTTAAAGCGTTTCCTCTGGCCGCCTTGGGAGCGTTTAACACAATGCAACTCGCCATAAAAAATTCATTTAGGGAGCCTGTGATCTGGCATGCGAGGTAAGTGACCAGACCAGCAAATCTGATTCTTCATTAGTGGAGTGTGGATACTGGGCATGAATGCTCCTTCTAGGACTTCAGTGTCTGGGATCTTGTCTTGCCATTTAATCTTCAATAGCTTACTAAGGCAGACTGTGTGGAAGTGGTTTAACTTCCTAGCGTGTCGCTGATAAACAGTCCAGGTTTCACAAGCATATAGCGGTGTGGATAATACAACTTTGTAGACTTTCAGCTTTGTTTGCAGGCTTATTCCATTTCTGTCCTATACAGTCTTGTACAGTCTGCCAAAGACCGCGCTGACCTTGGAGATTCATCATCGTCATCAATCGTCCAAGCCAAATATATCACAACTAGTTATGCACCTCATGTAAGCTATGCTTCCTCTAGACAGATTCCATCTCAGGAAATGGTCTCTATCTAACCATGGGTGGATTTTCTTTCCTAATAATTACACCAGGACAACCACCGTGAAGCAGACCTTGCCATTTCCAACTGCCAAGGGATTTTTTACATGCACAGCTTGCACCTCCTTTTTATTTGCCACTATCAGTTGAGGCTATGTATCCAATCTGACTACTATCAATCAGAAGTCTCTGTGATATAATTAGATACCAACGATTTTCATAAAAACGCCCAACCCTGTGCTGAAAATAGAACCAAATACTTTCTGCACCTAAGGTGAAGACTACAACCTCTCAGCTGTGCCACAACATTAATTTGTATTGTGTGATGCACTGAGCAAAAAATAAGTGCACTAGTCTAAAGATATACGTACTGGCATACTCTAACACAGTTTACACAGAACATTAGTAGGAATATTGATGGACTGAAACACTGAGATCCTACAAGACTCAGACCTTTCGTCCACGCTGTTATGTATATATTTACTCCACATGCATACATTAGGGGGCTCAGAGGTCTCGAGGTATGGTGTCCGCCTCGAGTGCTGGAGGTCCCGGGTTCAGGCCCCGGTGAGGACCGAGATTTATTTAAAAAATCCACCTGGACTTCCGGTAATAAAATTTCCCCTGGTCTCTGGATAGTGAGATCGGACGCCCGTGTGTATTGTTGCGCACGTAAAAAATCCCCTGGCAGTTCGAAATCGAAAAAGAGTAGCCTAACGGCACTGCCCGGGCAAAATTTCGAGTTAAAAATCTACCCAAAGTATTTCAGGATCCTCGCCAATGCAATTGAGTTCGTGCATTGAGCTGAGTTTCTCCAGACTCAGGTTTGAGTTAGGAGGAAAACGGAGCACTTATGGGTTAAACCGTGTGCTGTGATGTTGATCCAACGACTAAACTAAACTAAACACATGCATACATGCGAAGAGACCAAGTGCGTCAAAGCAAGCCACTATCATCATCAGGTGACTTGCCATAAAGCACAGGTGTTAAGTCTCTTCATAGATCCCGGACCTTTGTGTTCAGGATCAATTCTATTGAGAATATTTCTTTATACTAGCATCTGAAATCATCCAGAATAACCTCTCGGTCTGTCACTTCCACCGCTGATGTTTCCAGTTAACATAATGTTCTTTAATGCCTCTCTTCTCACTATATGCCCAGAGAAGTATTTCATTTTTCTTGTTGCAAACAACGTTCTGCTTTCACTAGCCTCCTCCAATTTAGTTATTCAGGCTGTCCCAGGTGTTCGAAACATTTGTCTCAGAAACCACATCTTCAATGTCTCCAAGCTTTTCATTTGTTCCCTCACATTCTAAGATTCACTGCCAAACAGCAGAATGCATCTATTATAAAATGTCAGCGCTCTCTGATACTCAATGAAAGTGACATTCAAAAGATGCTCTTTATCGCCTGAAACACACAACTTTTGCTTGACATGTCATACACCTTCCATCTGTTACGATTGCCTCCAAACATTTGAATTATTCACTTGGTTAAGCATTTTCATTCTGTTGTAATATCATGTTTGGAGTTATCTTTTTCTTTGATGATATTTTTGTTTTCTTGATATTCAAGGAAAGTTCTTTCTGCACCCTCTATTATTATAATGAGTGGCTGGTCAAGTGGCTAGAATGCCGGATTCTTCTTTGGGAGACCCGGGTTCAAATCCTCAGCAAAAGTGTGGATTTTTTTACTGTCGAGGGCAAAATGAAAACCCTAACCTGCAGTTCGCGGTGACTGCACTAGCCAGGCAGCCTTAATTCCTCAGGCTCAAGACCTCTCTGCCATACACCGCAAGTTACTATACAGGCAGTAAATTAGTTTGTTTTTTTTTTAAATTATTATTATAATGCCCAATAGTTGTTGTAGAGCTTTAGTGTTTTCAGCTATTATGTCATCTGCAACAGGCAGATTAAGAACCTCCAAATTGCATTCCAAGTCTATCCTTGATTTTCGTAATTATTGTTTTATTGCAGAGAGAGAAGAGATCAGGTGACAAACACATCCTTGTCTTACTTCATGCTTTATCTGTTTCTAACAGCCCACTTTATTTGGTGCTCCCTGTTTTTAGTAAATAATTTTTATTATTCCGAGATCTTTCCGAGAATGGCACTATAGATGTTGAAAATTTAAATAGAAAACCTTAAACCAAAGGGACATTCTCTCATTGATACTACTGTCTGCCTAACTGACATATACCCATTCACACACACATATATACATACATGCACGCACATAGTGTCAAATACATGGCCATACGGATGATGAGAAACTGGAACCAAAGCAACATTCTTTCACATCTACTGCTTTATCTGCTTAATTACCACACACCCACCCGAAAACACATACATACATGCACTCATATAATGTCAAATACATGGCACTATCGATGAACAAAAACTGGAACCACAGCAACATTCTTTCACATCCTTCTACTGTATCTGCTTAATTAAGTGCACAAATAGTGCCAACGTATGGCACTACAGTTGCTGAAAAACGCCACTTTTTTAATTAAAAAAACCAGAATCAAAAGAGCATTCCTTCACAGTTACTACGGTGTCAGATGAATTGACGTCGGTGATGACCATACTGTCAATAACCGGCTTGAAAAAACTAGGTGGAATCCAATATTTCTTGGACGGCAAAATTCTCACCGGTAAATTATTTGATACCAGTTCCTTGCTGGAGTCACAATCATCAGACGGAAAATCATAGACACCGTTATCAACAGCTGAACCGACTGTCATAACACTCGAGCCTTTGGTAGCAGAACAGGCATCGCCGGTCTTCACTTCCTGTTTGGAATTCACCTTATTGAATGTACCGCTCAATGTGTTTTCAGTTTTCAGAGTATTTTCTTTGTCTTTCTTGACATTTTTGGTGCTGGTGGCTGTTGAGTTTGTTGTGACAGCAATGTCTCCTACTGGACTCAGCTGTTGTGATGAATGAGATGTGTTGGTTGTGGCAGATTTAATTTTAATTTGTCCCTTCTTCGGTCCTGGCTTTCGGCCAGTCTTCAGTTTGACCTTATTCTGATGCAGTTTTGGTTTTTCCGTCGGGGGGACATAGCTGGGATGAGTCGGATTTTTCGGGGGGCGTCCCGGCCCACGTTTGACAGGAAGATGTGAAGATGTTTTCATGTTTAATGATGAACAAAACTTGTTCCTGTCTCCACTTTTCTCCTTCTCTTTTTCTCTATCCAAATGAGGAGTGACGACAGACTGGGCATCTTTTTTGTTCCGTGCTCCATCTGCGCTTGCTTCACTCGACCCGTCATCATCATCATCAGAGTTGTCGCTGTTTTCACCATTTTCCTCTTCTTCTTCGACAGAACCATCGCCGGAGTCCTCCAGACTTTCATTCTGTGGAGAGCAGAACAGACAAGAAAGTGAACATTACAATATATATATATACATATTACATGGCTAAACAATGATGTTTTTTACTGAACTCTTAAATTATTCTGACTTTGCAGTAACAATTATTATGTTTTTGCAGTAACAATTGCTAGCAGAGTGATACATTTATTTATACTGGAGCTTTTCAGAGTAAAACTTGTTCATTTTTGTCACAATGGATCCAATTCATATAATTCAGCTTTAGTTTCAAATTCTCCTTCTGCTGTTATTGCTTTCAGGGAGGCTCTCTGTTGTGAAGTAATCAATCCACCTTCCTCACACTCCAAAGGTCATGCATTCATTGGTGGGCTGCTATGTTCAGACCTTCAGATCATCTTCCTTACACTCCAAAGGTCATGCATTCATTGGTGGACTGCTATGTTCAGACCTTCAGATCATCTTCCTCACACTCCAAAGGTCATGCATTCATTGGTGGGCTGCTATGTTCAGACCTTCAGATCATCTTCTGTGTTCATCCAGAATGTTGTTTTAGATGTTATTGTGCTGTGCCTGTTTACAGCACGTTTACAGCAGAGCTGCGATATTTGCACCTTTCGGCTGACACATCCAATTTCTTCAGGCATTTGTTGACTGAGTTACCTACCCGAGTGTTTCATAGGACTATTACTGTTGTGGTATTATTCCCATCCCAGCTGGCCCATTTAGAACAGCAGAAGACATAACGGTCAGCCCTCAGGGGAAGGCAGGGGCAGACCATGGGCATTCCCCACCATCCAAGGAGGCTTCCATAATTGCAGAGCTGACACATACTGGGCTCACCCAAGGAATCGTCACGTCCTGCACATGGCTGCTTAGCCTTATTTCTGTATATTGGGCCTTTCGTTCACCACAGGCTGTTCCTCCGGAAACCAGAAGAATGCAGTCTGCAGATGACATCCACACAGTGAACTTTTGATTCGGACTTCCCATGTAATGGAGTCGCTGTCCAAGCAATATTCCATTTTGTGCCACTGGGACGCTTTTTCCACCTTTGATGACGCCCACACAATGAGCTTTTGATTCGGACTTTCCATGTAATGTATTTGCTATCCAAGCAATATTCCATTTCGTGTCACTGGGACGCTTTTTCCACCTTTGATGACGCCCACACAATGAGCTTTCAATTCGGACTTTCCACGTAATGGATTTGCTAGCCAAGCAATATTCCATTTTGTGACACTGGGGCGCTTTTGTCACCAACATACCTGTGGCATGAAGTGTGGCAGGCTAAGGAGTTTAGCCATGACTGTAATGTCTTCACAAACTCCTGGGAGCCACCACTAAAGCTACAGAGTTTGAGCTTTCTACAAGACTGTAGAGAGAAACCGAGCCAGATAAAGTGACACAGCGGTGTCATGAAGTCAATTCTCCCACCTGTAACACGGTTAATAACATCTTTAATAGAATTTAGTTTTTTTTTTTTTGCCCTTGCTCATTTAACCACCTTTCTCTTGCCTTCACACATTTATCTCTTATTTCTTTATTTATCTTAGCATATTCTTGTTTGTCACTTTTACTGTTTTCTTTTGTCCATCAAATTTAAGACTTCTTCAGTCATTCATTTTTTCTTAGTTTTTTTTTTTTTTTTTTTTGCTTCTCTCTGGTAATATTTCTTTGCTTGTTAGATGAATGGAGTCCCTTAATATGTCTCACTGTTCACTTATAGTCTGTACTTTAGCTATTACAGTGTATCTATTTTTCAGTCACTATGTATTGTTCTTGAATTTCCCTATCTACTTTCAGTCAATTCTCCCATCTTTAACATGGGAAGGAACAACTGTTTGCATTGCTGTATGAAGATATAGTAGTCTGAAGAATAGATCAGGACACGGACTAGGTTCAATCCTCAGTCAAGACTGACCCCCATCACATGCAGTTCTGGGGTCAAACACAGCCTCACATTACTATAGATAGTACCATAGATCTCTCTTGTAAGGAAAGGCAGCGAGGAATGAAAATGACCACCCGACTTTTGCCATAAACTAATATATGTGAAATATGACTTCACATCAGTATGTCAATATCTATACAGGGATTACTTTTAACATGTCCTACAACAACTTTCTATGCATCAACATCCAAGTATGCAGGCAGGACAATGAGGTCCTATCCCCCCACATCAACCTCAAAGTGCTATATTTAACAAGGGGTTTCAAGACGAGAGAATCAACTTCATTGCACAGGGTTTTATCCTGTAAAGCCTAATCTCTTTCTGGAGAGCAGCCTGCCGAAAGTGTCAAACAAAAGCACAGATTCTGTTTCTCCGGCGATGACCCCCAAGAGTTTCCAAGAAAATTGCACTCCTGAACCTCATGATGGAGTCCAGATACAAACTCACAACCTATGGGACATGAGGCAGGTGGCTTGCCACTCCACCACAAGGACCCCCAAGATATAGTATTATAGTATTATATTTATGATGGACTGTCATTAAGAAAATTATGCCCTGGCCATGCAGGAGTGCAGTGGAATGAACAGGCTGATAGACTGGCAGGGAATGCACCTCTTGGTGGTTGATTACCTATGGACAAAGGAGAGGTGGTTGTACGCCTGTGGGACCATGTGAAGAAGATGGAGGAACAGACTGAGAACCTGTATGTGGAAAGGATGAGATTGCGGAGGATCGGCAGGGGTTCTGGTAGAATCTCAAAACTGAGAGGAAAGACCAGGAGAACTTTCAATCAGATAGCAGTGGGAATGATTAGTAGTGTGACTCTTTGCTGGCTGTTGAACAAGGGGACGGAGTGCATATGGGAATGTCCTGAGTGCAGTGATGTCGGTTCTTAGCTCAGCTCAACTCAAGCAAATTATGTTCCACCACACAACCTTTCTGGGAGGGTGGCGCATTGGCTAGCACAATAGCCTGCCAGTCATGTGGTCGAAGGCAGGATTGTTTTCACTGCCCTGAACTCCCAGGTTGGACCAACCTAAAATGGGTACCATCTACATCACCTATCGAAAGCCGATTAGTCTATAACATAAACATAACTAATCGGCTTTCGATAGGTGATGTAGTCTATAACATATGGGGGCTAACAACATACACCTCAAGACATGTCAAAGGCTCCTTACTTTACTTACACAAGTTTTCTAAGATCTACAACAGTCCATTCATAAGCTCGACATACATCTCTCCCAAACACTAATATTTGCAAAATTAGCATACAATACCTGGACTCTTGCCTTCTTGGCCTTTGGTCCCCTCTTACTTCCTCCGCTAGTTTCTCTCCTGAAACAGAAACAAATTATATAAAGTTCTGAAAGATGCCACACTGATCAATGAAGAAGAATTATATAGCTGGCAGAGTGGCTTAGTAGTACAAAGTCCACCTCTAATCCATGCACACCAGGCTTATTTTATGGTCCAGGCTGCCTGGATCTTACAAAGCAAATCACACTCCTTTCTGATGCTGTAGCAGTGAATCCTACATCAAGCTTTCTCGAACAAGAGTGAAACACTTCCAGGCTTCGAAATCACAAGGAGCCCATGTTAAACTTAAAAATTAGACAATTCTACTCACACATGAACTTGTATAGTGTGCACAATTCTGGTATACACACGTCTGGATCCTCAACAATGCTAGACTTTATGCATGAATAGATAAGGCTAGTTACATATTCATTGATGGAAAAGACTTTAGACTTGTAAAAAACATATGTTGGAAACAACAAACTGCCATAAGAATTGATAATGAAGTAGGTCAATATCAGCTTATTAAGAAAGGTGTGAGACAGGGATGTGTAATGTATCCAGGTCTTGTTTCCTGTACAGTGAAAATATTTTTCAGAAATATAGAAGATATGGAAGGAATCAACATTGGGGGATGATACATTAATAACATTAGTTACACAGAAGATACAGTCTTCATTGCAGACAATGAACACAACCTGCAACAATTAGTAGATGCGGTTATTGCACACAGTGAACAACTAAAGTTAGAACTGAATGGTAAGAAGACACAGATTATGGTCATCACCAGGAAGGGCGAAATTCCACAATTTAATATACAAGTCATCATCATCATCATCTTTCACTTCTGCCGTCAAGCGTCGTAGGGAGGAATAATTTGTGCTCCAGCGCCCGATGGGCGGCACTAGATAGTGTCATTCCGTGTGGTTGTACTTCTTCTTCTGCTGCGTTCATCCGGAGTTTTTTTTCGGACGTGATTGTGTTGTACCTGTTTACAGCAGAGCTGTGTTCTTGCGCAGTTAGGCCGACACATCCGACTTCTGTGGGCATTTGTTGACCGGGTTAACCTTCCCGGAGGTGGTTGTACAATGTCTTTGATGTCGTCAATCCATTTTCTTCTTGGACGTCCTCTTGGTCTCGTCGCAGATGATCTTTGATTTAAGGCCTGTGATGGTAGTTGATGGTGTTGCATCCTAACGACATGGCCAAATCATTTGATCTTCTGTCTTTCAATAAATGTGGCACAAGGTGTTGATCCCACTGTCTGTCTGATAACATCATTTCTTACTCGGTCTCGGATTGTTAAGTTGGCAGCTCTCCTCAGGCATCTCATCTAGCAGGTGTTGATTTTGCGAAAGTGTGATTTGGATAAAGTCCAAGTTTGAGATTGGTAGCATAGATTTGGTGTGAATATGCTGTTTATTATCTGTCGTTTTGCGGACATGGGTATATTTGGATGTTTCAGTAAATGGGTATATTTTTAAACAAGTGAATCGGTACAGTTATCTTGGAACAGTCATAACATCTGATGGGAGATGCCTTGAGGAAATTAGAACAAGAATTGCCATTGCAAAGGTAGCCTTTTGCAAGATGTATAACATACTGGCGAATACAAAGACATCAATTGAAACGAGAAAAAGAGCGTTGAAGTGCTACATAGAGCAGGTACTTTTGTATGGATGTGAAGCGTGGACAATGAGCAGACAAGCTGAAAAACATCTGATGGCTGTGGACGTCACAGTCAATCCCAGCATTTTTTAGCTGTTTGTGATTTATGACAAGCTTACATTTAGTAATTTAGCCATTGCTTTCTGAATGATCGCTGTATGAAAACCAGCACAGGGCAGTCTGCATCCAAATTGCCCACAGCTGTTTCGAACGTGACACGCGGAATTGTTAGTTGATATAGTTAGTTTGTTTTTTTCCCCCTAGCTTTGTACTCAAGCATAGTCCATACACATTACTTCTAGTAGTCCTGGACTGACTTTTGCATGTGGCTTAGCTTTCCCTATTAACAGTGTCCCTCGCCATTAGACGAACCCACTCCAACTTCAGAGAAACTTGTAATTTACGTCCCCAAGTCAAGGACAAAAGGTCAACATTTTAGTTGAATTGTCCTGTGTAGAGGATGAACCCCTTACCTCGGCATCAGCACACCGGATGTTGAAAACTTTGGTGTTCTTATCCTTTTGGCCATGCTGACCTACAGCCAGTTATATAAGAAGGAATCAGTCTAGAGGGAGTCAACCTGACACAAATGTATGATGAAGTAGGACACACTGACCTTTGAGGTGTATAACCAAGTGTGATGTGCTACAGACAACATGATCCATCAAGTGCCCACCCCCTGGTCTATAGAACAATAGGTCAATAAGCCCCAAAACACCAGAGTCCTTCGCTTGACTCTCAGCCCTTCTATTGTCTCCATTTGAGATGGGTGAGGGGTGTGTGTCTCAATGACTCCAAGTGCTATGTCGGCAGTCAAGCCGCTAAAAACAGGGTATGTCATGTTGAACAGGTCAAGAGATCGGGACTAGACAGAGTGAGAAACACACAAACCTGCTGTCTTGTGGGTAAATAAGACAGTCAAAGGTGAAGGAAAGCAAGCCCGAAAGCCTGACACAATCAATGTACTGAGCCACAGGCTAAACTAACAGGGCATTGTAACTCGCTATATTATAACGACTCACCAACAAAACTATGATATCTAACATATTCGAAGCTTTGGAAAAATGCCAAGGCATTTGCATCATCAAATGTATGTTAAATATTGTCCATAAAAATTTAATAGATAATGATATATACATAGAATGCTTTTCACACTATACCAGCACTTGATCCTCTCAGTAATTGATTATGGATTAGGTCTGCTCACTGTCTCAGAGAGTCAGCTGGTGAAGTTAGAGCGCATACAGAACGAAGCTATGCGGGTCATTCTGGGATGCACTAGAGACACCCCAGTAGTGTGTATGCGTTACATCCTTGGTCTGCTGTCTGTTGCTGGTAGGTTCAAGGTGATGCAGGAGAAGGCATACCTCAGAATAGCTGCAGACACAGACCACCCACTGCATGAGGCGCTGGACGCAGTTAAGGGTCAGCGACTGATAAGAGGGAAATCATGGATGGCTCAGGCGGAGGATACGATCAGACAGGAGTGCCCCCTGGAGAACATTAGGCGTGGAGAGGAGTAGGTCAGAGTGCCAGCGAAGCAGTCAGACTTGTGCAGAGTTATAATCACATTAAGCCGGGAGTGCAGGGAGTGGCCAGCAGGGGCCACGGAAGTGGAAATCCAGCAACTAATTCAGGACAATGCTCACTCGAGTGATGTGATTATCTACACAGATGGTTCGGTGTCAAGAGGTGAGAGAAGTGGCTGGGGTTTCATAGCCAAAGCTAATGGTCGATGTTTGGGGCAGGAGAGCCTGGCATATGATACCACAACATCCAGCTTAAGAATGGAAGTGGAGGCAGTCACTGCGGCTCTCCGCTGGATGGAGAATACGACACACACACACATCGTGATTGTAACTGACTCAGAAAGCATGCCGACGAGGGTGAGGACGGGCAGACTTAGTGCGGAGTGGCTTGCTTCGCTTCGGAGATCACGGGTGACAAGCATCGCCTGGATCTTTTCTCCGGGGCATGCCGGTGTGCTGGGAAATGAACAGGCAGACAGATTGGCTGGCTCTGCAGAACTTGGTGGAGTATTGATACATGACAAGGCAGACGTGGTTGCAGCCTTGTGGGAGCACGTGCACACCTCGGAGGAGCAAATGGATTACCATGGTCTGGCAAGAATGAGACAACGAGGAGTGAAGAAGGGATCTGGCCGACGCTCAAAGGAAAGGCGAGACGGACTTATAATCAGATTGCTATTGGTACTATTAGTGTTGGAACTCTTCGCTGGCTGCTGAGGATGGGGACGGAGCACTTATGGGAATGCCCCGAATGCTGTGATGTTGATTCCTAAATCAATCAATCAATCATATACATAGAAAACAAAAGAACAACCAATCCATTTAAAATTCATAACAAAAAGTAAGGCTGAATAGCTTACAATCAAATAATAAACAAGACATATTTCTGAAAGTAATGGTGAGGGGGAAAAAAACATTCAGATCACAGATATTTAAGGATCAAACAGGAAGATTCTACTACACACAACACAAGCAGGAAAAATCAAACAGACTTACACCAGATTACAGGTATGGGCCTATATTTATTTTTCAAACAGAGAACCAAAGGATTTTAAAAGTAATATAGCATACTACTACTTCTGCTTTTAATCTCCAATTGAAGCATAGCATTGTCTGCAATCAATACTGCATATTTAAAGTTATTGATGTTACGTCCCCCAAAGGTGATTCCTCTCATATCTTCTAAATTTCTGAAAAATATGTTCAATGTATAGGGAAAAATGTCATAAGGCAATCTAAAGTGTTAGTGTCTATATATATAAAAGACGATGTATGTATGTGTGCAGGGATGTATTTGATGCGTTCGATAACGGTCCATCCGATTGAGATGAAATTTTCTACATGTATTCTTTTCATTCCCATGCAGCCAACTGTCATAGTTTGTTAGTGTACAATCAGCTATTTACTTACTAAAATTTAATATTTAAATTTACATTATCATTTATATATAGCGAGGGGACTTAACTTAAGAAAAGTTATTTCAAGGGGCATAACTCGGAATAGCATTGCTATATATTTTATATATAGATTGTTGCATTGTTTTCAAAGAATTATAAACTCTTTGTCTACAGTTATTTACAGGCATATGAGTTATAATAAATAATGATATAATCTTTAAGGCATTTTTCAAAGTTTTCATAAAAATAATGCAACTATTTAAATAGTGAAAATTTTCTAACTCATCTTTTTATTGATTATGTGGTTGGTTTCGGGATTTGAAATTTAAATATTGAGCACAACCCACTACTGGCAACGCCGATCGCATTCTGGTATGAACCTAAGGCCTATCCACGTCAATATGGAAGCACTATACTCGAGTTTCGCCCTCATTTGAGCTCGTCAGTAGTGCATATCCCTGACCGGATCCGGAAACAGTCCCGGATCACGCGTGTGTTTCCGGATCCGGTCAGGGATATGCACTACTGACGAGCTCATCTTTTTATGTTTAAAGAAGTTATATACAGTCATGTAGGTGATTAAAAACAGTTTTCATTAAAAATAATGGATGTGTGTGGAAGGACATTCTTAAGTTGATTTTTGTGAATCACACGCGTGATCCGGGACTGTTTCCGGATCCGGTCAGGGATATGCACTACTGACGAGCTCATATTTTTATGTTTAAAGTAGTTAACTACAGTCATGTAGGTGATTAAAAACAGTTTTCATTAAAAATAATGGATGGTGTGTGGAAGGACATTCTTAAGTTGATTTTTGTTTGTTATATGAATTTAATGAGACGCTCCCCGCCAGGAGCTGGGCGAAGCCGCGCCGGGTCAGATAGATAGACAGACAGATAGTCGGGAACGGGTGCTTATATGACTACTTATATGAATTAAATTAGATGCTCCCCACCAGAGGCTGGGCGAAGCTGGGCCAGGTCAGACAGACAGACAGATAGTCGGGAACGGGAGCTTATATGACTACTTATATGAATTAAATGAGATGCTCCCCACCAGTGACTGGGTGAAGCCGGGCCGGGTCAGACAGACAGTCGGGAACGGGAGCTTATATGACTACTTATATGAATTAAATTAGATGCTCCCCACCAGGGACTGGGTGAAGCCGGGCCGGGTCAGACAGACAGACAAGCAGACAGACAGATCCCCGCCAGGGGCTGGGTGAAGCCGGGCCGGGTCAGCTAGTCTTAGATAAAATCTTAATAAAAGAGCTGCTTACTTGAACTGTTCAATCAGCCGGCGATCTAGAATATTCTCTTCAGGCTCCCATGTATTGTACCTGTTTAGAATACATGCATTTCATCACTTACAACTGACTCAATTTTTCCATGACATTTATTAAATAGAATGAAACTGTCTACAAGAGTAACACAACTAAGACATTATAATCAGACCTGAATATATATGCATATGATACCACAACATCAAGCTTAAGAATGGAGGTGGAGGCAGTCACTGCGGCTCTCCGCTGGATGGAGAATACGACACACACACACATCGTGATTGTAACTGACTCAGAAAGCATGCCGACAAGGGTGAGAATGGGCAGGCTTCGTGCGGAGTGGCTTGCTTCGCTTCGGAGGTAACGGGTGACAAGCATCGCCTGGATCTTTTCTCTGGAGCATGCCGGTGTGCTGGGAAATTAACAGGCGGACAGATTGGCTGGCTCTGCAGAACTTGGTGGAGTATTGATACATGACAAGGCAGATGTGGTTGCGGCCTTGTGGGAGCACGTGTACACCTCGGAGGAGCAAATGGATCACCATGGTCTGGCAAGAATGAGACAGCGAGAAGTGACGAGGGGATCTGGCCGATGCTCAACGCTTAGAGGAAAGGCGAGACGGACATATAATCAGATTGCTACTGGTACTATTGGTGTTGGAACTCTTCGCTGGCTGCTGAGGATGGGGACGGAGTGCTTGTGGGAATGCGCCGAATGCTGTGATGTCGATTCCTAAATCAATCAATCAATCAGACCTGAATGCTTGCAATATCTGCCCCAGAGGGCACATCTTGTCCTAGAGGACAGACACACAACAACTACAACCTAGGGAGTCTTTGTGGTGAAGTGGTCAAGCCGATTGACTCGGGCTCCGAAGGTTGTGGGTTCGATTCCGAGCCGCGTCCTTCAGTTCATGAGTGAAATTTTTTGGAGACTCCTGTGGGTCGTCGCTAGAGCTAGAGAGTTTGTGCTTGGTGCGCCGCTTTCCGCGCTGCGGAAAGTTACCGAACCATATGGGATAAAACCTGGTGTAATGAAGTCGACCCTGTCGACTTTTAAGCGACTTTTTAACTACAACCCTTGCCAGACTGAATCTTCAGACAGTCTCAAAATGAGACCTGTCATAGGAGTAAACGTATTGCATCACTTAAAATTGACTATGGATGTTCATTATTCTATGAAAATTATTATATATAATAAAATGGTCAACAAAGGTCACATTATATGACATTATAAACAGACCTGAATTAATTCACGTCACAACCTCTCATCTCAGATTGTCACCAATTCACTGATGACAATCACTGACAGTTACCATTCATCCATCAAATTCACTTGAATTTAAAGAGATACCAAGTTTAAACAATAAACATGTCTGTATTTTAAATTTATCTAATGAGTATGCTTTTTCATTATCAGGCATGTGTGAACATTCTAGCATAATTACACACAATAATAATAATAATAATAATAATAATAATACAATACATAGTGAGGAAATGCATCATCAGAAGGGAAATTGTCGGGGAGGTCAAATGCCCTGTTTAGGAACTATATCTTAAATTGTATCTAGATACTTTGCTTAAATGAAAGCAATGGCAAACTTTGTTTTTTAAATCATTTACAGGACATTGCTGTCAACATCAGCATCTTTCAGCTGATTGTTGATTTCTTGGCAAGATTACTTACAGTAGTTTGTCATTGCTTTCTGAGCGACCGGCTCACATACCCCGTAAGTTACCGACGCGGCGAGAACCGCTACCAATTCTCACGCAACGTCACATTACTCACGAGAGTATACAGGACTACGAAGATAATCGTGTAACCCCTAGACCAGGGTGACCGGCAATGGTAACTACTGAACTAAAATTGTAGTAAATCACAGGCAATAAATGCTGGGATTGATTGCAATAAACTTTTTAACTCAACTGTCGGAAGTCTTGTGCAAAAAGATTAAGAGCTCTTGCTCTTAAACTTCTGATGCACTGATGGCAAAGTAGGGGGTTCTCTCCCTACACCAGTCAGTAGGAATTAACATAGACACTTCTCACCCTGGACTTGGGATTGTAAATTACAAGCATCTCAGAAGTCAGAATAGGTTTGCCTGATGGCTGGGGACACTGGTAATAGGGAAAGATGGCCCACACGCAAAAATCAGTCCAGTGTGGACTATGTTCAAGTTCAAAGTGAGCAAACATTTATTCTTAATGTTATCTTATTCATACTACTGGGTATACCAGACATGGCTTCATCTTAATTGTAATATAAGGAACCACTTCTAGGCTGCTTCTTTTCTCTTTAAATATCAGACAAAAGAGCATTTGTCCTGAGCTTTCCCACCTGGATCTTGAGTTCAGAGAATCAAAACCTACACCCATAATTACACCAAAGTCAGTTAACTCACCCACATCAGGAAGTGTGCACCGAATAAAACCTGTTTGACTAAGTAAGCTACAAGAGTAATCAGAATTAATGTTCTAAACTTTAAGCATGCACAGCAGTTACATAATTAATAGTGCCCGTATGGACTCAAAATCATTTATGCTAGTAGAACTTTCTCACACTTCAAGTGAAACAACACATATGCCCAATGGAGATGTTCATGAATTGACAGATTAACTATACAAAGTTATGACAACAAGAAACAGTTATGTGCTAACAAAATAACTTACTTGATGGACCAGCCTTTCCATTTTACAAAATATTCAACCTTGCCCTGTTTAAACAAACAAAATCAATATTCTTGATACACATACATTAGGATTCTTTTAAAATACTGCATTACAAACAAGATCCAACTTTCTAAAATAATATAATAATGATGAAAAATATTATTGATAAGAAAACAGACTCATTTAAACTAGTCCCAAATCAAAGCTAAGAATGCAGGAGAGACTGACTGGTGCAAGATAAGGCAGATGTGATCAGACCCCTTGGAATCTTGTGAAAAGTGTGGAAGAATAGAAGCAGTCTGGAGAGAATGGTGTGTCAGGGAATGACCGGGAGTTGAGTTGAGTCAAGACCAGTCAACATTCAAAGGGTCAATACCATGTCGGGTGCCATCTTTATACAAGAGATAACATTCAATGTTACACTGCATATATAGTCAGGAAAAGAATAAACGTTAAGTAAAATAACCCAAAGTAACCTTTTGACCTGAATTAGGGCTTACTGGGAATGTGGTGATAGACCCATACCCCATATTTTATATCCCATATTTTATATGGGCAAATGGCAATCTGAGTGATGTGATCAATATCACCCTAGCCAGCGACGCCTCCAAAGATATTTGCTGGTGCCCACTTCAGACTGGGTCGACCTGGCAGCAGATATAGACAGACAATTTACTTGAAGGAAAGGGTGAAAACTGATGCATTTTCCTTTGTTTTTCTATTATTAGGATATTTGATCATGCCGCGACCCGAAATGAAACCAGAAGTGATATACCGTGCCACCCCGCAATGATCCACTATGTCCCCAAAAATGGCTATGCAAAGACCATTCATGTTTACAACTTCGTTCATTCATTCAAATATCACGTGACAATAACACACGCCATCTTGGCTTCAGCAGAAAAGGTCCTCTAATATTCTGTGCACAGCGATTGGTTGAAATTATCGTGACCTTTTAAATAAATTGAATTACTTAGCAAACAGTAAGTAATTTCATTTCCTAGAGCTTGTTTATTAATATTAAGATATTTTTAGATGGATATTCGAATACAACACAAATTTTTTCATATATTTGGAGCTTGATATGTCGTTAACAAAAAATATGTCTGCGAGATGTTATCTGTCTTTGTGAATGGAACTCCAAGATGGCGGCAGCCAGCCGTGGAAACTTTTAACACTCAAACGTGCAATGTGAACTAATAAAGTTACAGAGAAATCACGTTTAAAGATCATTAATAATTTATTTGTACAGTATACTTTTACTATTGTTTAATCATTTAACATAACCGAACATATGTTTGAAGTCAGTTTTTCATATCCATCTATGACCCGTTTGAGACAATTTTGTGTGTGAAGGTAATGGACACACTGAAGAGCTCCAAAGACACCGCAAACATTGAATAGTTTACCCTGATACAGTGATACACCTTTACAAAAATGTGAATATCTTCACTTAGAATTGACATACAGGCATCACTGAGGTACCATAAGATTTGGTTTTTCAAGGCCTATCTATCTGTGGTGTTCTCGTTAGTAAATACTCAAATTGAAAATCATGCTAGAAATTAGAAAGAACTTGCTATTTACACCACACAAACAACCATTATTATCTCAGCCTATAACAGACTGAGTCTGTTATAGACGGTCTAGAGACTTCACTGAGGTACGGTAGGATTACAATTTTCAAGAGCTAAGCTATATTCATAAAAACATCATAATTTAAACATTGTTTTGAAAATATTATTACTGGCAAAAATTACCTAAAATTGGTAAAATTAAAAATAAAATTATGCTAGCGTTTCATATTATTCAGTTTATATTCTAAACCAAACTCAAATGAAAACCCGTAGCAAAGGACTAAGATAACACTTTTACAGAAAAAACAACAATGAACACATAAACAGCTTTATCAAAACGCTTCTAAAGGAATTACCTTCCGAACTCGGCGCTTCTGAATGCACTCTGCTGCAAACACTCGCTCCCCCATCTTGGTTAGCTCCATACACCGACACCGGTGTTGCCAGGTACAAGTTCCAGCTCCTGTCAAACAGGAGGAAGAGAGACGGCCTACAATCCTTCAAGCCTGCAATTGTAAACAACAACACGAGAAAACAGATGCTCGGTGTAGATCTGGGTATTGTATTTCCAAGATTATTCGATCCTATGTAAGGAAAAATAAAATGTCCACAACAACTTGTTTTTCCCGCCTTCGTTATAATTGAGGTGGTTCCAAAATTATGATTCTATACCGCAGTTTCACTAATTTTATTCTTACTTTAGCATAATGCTAAGAATATATATATGAATATGACTGTTACTTCTGCAACAAAGAAGCATTACAGATGTGAAGTTTACCAACATTTTATTAACCCCTCTGCTTTGATAGCAATGGGAAATTTGTTGAAGTCAAAAGAAACTAAACTTATCACCACATGTGCCATATCCCATTCTAGCATTTTCAATTCATTCAATCGAGTGCCGTCTCCACAATGAAGGTTGGCTGCAATGGATCTCCAACACTGTCTGGCTCTCGCCTTGACTGTACATTCTGTCAGGCTGATGTTCGTCCATCTCTTGATGTTATCTTCCCACTTGTATCGTTGTCTACCCCTTGCTCGCTTACCCTCAACCTTGCTCTCTAGTATGGTTTTATAAGAGTATCATGTCTTTTAACTCCCCCGATGGTGTTTCCACCTTGTCGTGGTGGGGGAGCTTGAGTTTCTCAATGACCCTGAGAGCTATGCCGGCGGTAGCGTAGCTACCAGCAGGGCCTCCCAAGCCGGACAGGTCAAAGGGTAGAGAACAGACAAAGAGAAACACCCTGGTCCTCCAGGTTGGGGGTTGAAGCGTGGGGTTAACATCCCCACCTTTGTAAAAACCTTTCTTTGTTACGAAACAAATACATGAGCCTCGATATCGGACTGACTTATCTGGACAACGACTTTGGAACGTTAAAGGACTTTTGAGATTTGGAACATGGAATGTACGGACACTATATCGAGCTGGAGCGGCTGAAGAACTAACCCGGGAGCTGATTGAATATCAAATGGATATAACAGCAATTCAAGAAATAAGGTGGCCAGGAGAGGGTACTTTAGAACAAAATGGAATGATTATAATATATGGAGGAAACACCCAAAATAAACATGAATTAGGAACAGGATTTGTCATCAAAAAAGAGTTATGGGGTAACGTTTTAAACTTTAAAGCTTTTAATGACAGGATTAGTAAATTACGAATAAAAGGTAAATGGAAAAATATAACGATGATTAATGTACATGCACCTACTGAAGAGAAAGAAGATGATATTAAAGAAGACTTTTATAATGATCTGGAAGATATCATAGAAGAAACCCCCAAACAGGACATCCTGATTGTGCTGGGAGACTTCAATGCAAAAATAGGTAGAGAGCAAACTAATAAAAAAGTGGCCGGTATGGAAAGCCTACATACAACTTCAAATGATAATGGATGGAGAGTCATCAACCTGGCAGAAGCCAAAGGACTGCAGGTTAGCAGTACCAGACTACAAAGAAAGGATATACACAAACAAACTTGGAAATCATGTGACAAGAGAACCTATAATCAAATAGATCACATTTTAATTAACAACAGAAATGCATCAAACATACAGCAAGTCAGAAGTTATAGAGGAGCTGAGTGCCACAGTGACCACTTCCTCGTTGGAGCAAAATTTAAAATAAAACTTAAGAGAGCTTTCTATACTAAATTACAAAGATTACACCCAACATATAACAGAGAAAAACTGCAAGACATTACAGTCAAAGAGAAATTTACAGATGAAATAAAATGTAAACTTGAAACTCTGCAAAACCCTTTGGAGGAAAGCATTGACCAAACTTGGTTGAACATCAAGAATACAATTCAGTCTACCGCAGAAGAATGTCTCGGTGTGTTAACCACGCATAGAAAGAACAGATGGTTCAATCAAAAATGTGAAGAAGCAGTCATTAGGAAGAAGAATGCCAGACATGTATGGTTAAATGACATCAATAACATCCAAAAGGAAGAGCATTATAGAAATGAATGTAAAGAGGCTACAAAAATAGTCAGACAGCAGAAGCGAGAATATATGAGTAATATAATCAAAGATATGGAAACTAATCACCAGAAAAATGAATCCAGAAAATTTTTTAAAGAACTGAAGTCAATTAAACGAGGGCACCAACAAAACACATATGGTTTAAAAGACAAAAATGGGAATATGATAAATACCAATGAGGAAATGTGCAACACATGGAAAGAATATTTTATTGAATTACTAAATTGTGAAGCTCCAAGTAACATTTTCTCACAAGAAGAGGTTCTAACATGCGAACCACAAATTGAAGAACCTACATTTGAAGAAATCCTATATGTAATCACACGACTTAAAAACAATAAGGCAACTGGGACTGATGGAATTGCTGCTGAATTTATAAAGGCAGGTGGCCATGCATTACATCTAAAGCTATACGAACTAATAATAAAAATCTGGAGGACAGAAGAATTACCCCATGACTGGAAAGAGTCATTATTGATACCTATCTTTAAGAAAGGAGACAAGTTCCAATGTGGAAATTATAGAGGAATATCACTACTGTCCACAAGCTATAAGATACTATCCGCAGTATTACTAAATAGACTAAAACCATATTCAGAAGACATATTAGGTGACTACCAGGCGGGTTTTAGACAAAACAGATCAACAATAGATCAGATATTTATCTTACGACAAATAGCCGAGAAACATTGGGAATATAAAAGAGATCTCCATAACATTTTTGTGGATTTTAAAAAGGCTTATGATAGTGTCCATAGGAATAGTCTATGGAATGCTATGCAGGAATTTGGAATACCAAGGAAGTTAATCAACATGACCAGACTATGCATGGAAGATACTTATAATATAGTAACATATAAAGGCAGGAAATCAGACCCCTTCCAAATAACATCTGGCTTGAAACAGGGTGATGCACTATCGCCGCTACTCTTCAATCTGGCTCTAGAGAAAGTTGTAAGGAAGGTAAAGGAGGAATGTGATATTGGAGGAACATCCAAGCTGCTTGGTTATGCAGATGATATAGATATTATAGGGCAAAGTGAACAAAAGACATTGGAAATATTGACTCACTTAAAGGAAAAAGCCCAACAGATGGGGCTGGTTATCAACCAAGATAAGACAGAATATATGGTAATTTCAAGAGACGGAATGGCTAGAAACTCTGGCCACATACAAATAGATAATATGACCATTAAAAGAACGGAAACATACAAATACCTGGGTACGATCTTCAACTGCTCCAACATCATAAGGGAAGAAATACAAACTAGAATCAACTCTGGAAATAAGATATACTATGCACTACAACATCTACTAAAATCAAAGGCGCTATCTCGTAACACCAAAATCACAATATACAAAACACTGATCAGACCAGTTGTGCTGTATGGCTCTGAAACCTGGAGTACAACGAAAGGAGATGAAGCCTTGTTACAAACCTTTGAGAACAAAATTTTAAGACGCATCTTTGGACCCATTAGGGATACACAAAGTGGAGAGTGGAAAAGAAGAAGTAACAAAGACATTTATGATCTGTTTAAGACCCCGCTAATCACTGGTATCATGAAGGCTAATAGACTACAATGGCTGGGGCATATAGAAAGAATGGAAGATAATAGGGAAACAAAACTCGCTTACACTCAGGAAATAAATGACCGTAGACCCCGAGGTAGACCAAGAAGGCGGTGGAGAGATAATACATGTACAGACCTACAAGCACTTGGAATCAACGACTGGCAAGAGAAGGTCCACCAGAGAGACGAATGGAGACGGATTGTATTTGCAGCAAAGAACCTCAATGGCTCGGAACGCTGAAGAAGAAGAGATCATGTCTTTTAACGTGGCTGAGATATTTCACTTGCCTCCTGTTTATTTCTTTCATCAATTCTCTCTTCATTACCATTTTTTTCTAGAACCTCTGCATTTGATTGTTTTTGTTTCCATGAAATACGACATATTCATCTGTATATCCACATCTCCGGGGCCTCTATTCGACTTTCCAGTTGCTTGTTCAATGCCCAGGCTTCCGCGCCGTAGAGTAGCGTTGAATATATAAATACATAGCGTTTGACAATTCTCATTTTTAATGCGCTGTTATTGTTCATCTCTTTAGATGTTAATACTAATTTCATGCTGTTGAAAGCATTTTTAGCTATTCCTATTCTCTTCTTGATTTCTATTTCACTTCTGCCATCATCTGTTATTCTAACATAAAATCAGTACTACTGTATGTTTTCGAAACATGGAGAACGATTACAAATAAACTGCAAACATGCATTAATTGGCGTCTATGTACAATTGAAGGATTAAAGTGGAATGACAGAATCACCAATATTGAGCTCATGGAAAGAACTAGACAAATACCAGTGAACCTAGAGGTGAGGGACAGGGCAATCACTGAGAAAATTTTGGAAGTCTACTTAGAAAGGTGTTTGTCTGGAATCCCCAGGGTAAAAGAAGTAGTGGAAGATCTGACAGACAGACAGACAGACAGACAGACAGACAGACAGACAGACAGACAGACAGAAAGAAAGAAAGAAAGAAAGAAAGAAAGAAAGAAAGAAAGAAAGAAAGAAAGAAAGAAAGAAAGAAAAGATCACGGAGAAGTGGAATAGAGAAGAAATGAATAATATGGAGAGGGTTTGGAAACAGCAGCGCCGGATGGTTAAGGATATGAGTTTTTGGAGTTAGTTAGTTGAGGGATATGTCCCAATGGGAAATATATGGAGAAAGAAAAGGAAGAGAATGACTCTCTGGTAAACCAATCACTTTGGAATTTGTCAATCGAAATGAAAAGCACCTGAGTCCAATTATTGTAATTAAAAAACCGAAAGTCACGAAGAATGCAATTAGTCTTTCAATCAATCAATCAATCAGGTGCCGTCTCCACAATGAAGGTTGGCTGCAATGGATTTTCAACACTGTCTGGCTCTCGCCTTGACTGTACATTATGTCAGGCTGATGTTCTTCCATATCTTGATGTTATCTTCCCACTCGTATCGTTGTCTACCTCTTGCTCGCTTGCCCTCAACCTTGCTCTCAAGTATGGTTTTTATAATAGTATCATGTCTTTTAACGTGGCCGAAATATTTCACTTGCCTCCTGTTTATTTCTTTCATCAACTCTCTCTTCATTCCCAGTTTTTCTAGAACCTCTGCATTTGACTGTTTTTGTTTCAATGAAATACGACATATTCGTCTGTATATCCACATCTCCAGGGTTTCTATGCGACTTTCTAGCTCGGTGGTCCTCTAACCTTTTTTGGCCCTTGCCCCCCCCCCCCTTTTTCACAATATTTTCAGAATGTCATTCCCTCCTTTCGTATTTCCTACCTAAAATCCCGCCCCTGCCCCTACACAGTATACGTAATAATGAAAGCTAAATTTAATAGCACATACTAAAACAAGTCTAGACGTCCACATAAAACATGGTTTGTGGGTCTACTTACTTTATAAATTGAATTTTAGAAAGGTGAGACGTACAGAACCGCACAGTATGAAGGGGAAAAAATATCAAGTAATCGGTTCTTGTATTAACGCGATCTTGAAATAATCTTAATTCCCCGCGGTTGAGAACCACTGTTCTAGCTGCTTGTTCAATGTCCAGGCTTCAGCGCCATACAGTAGCGTTGAATATACATAACATTTGACAATTCTCATTTTTAACGCATTATTAATCTCTCTGGATGTTAATACTGATTTCATGCCGTTGAAAGTATTTTTGGCCATTTCTATTCTCTTTTTTATTTCTATTTCACTTCTGCCATCATCTGTTATTATATGTCCAAGATAGGAGAAGCTTGTTATTTGTTCTAGTATCTGCCCGTTTAATGTGATGTTCATTGATGACCTTTCCTTTTCACGGCTAATTATCATAGATTTTTTTTTTTTTAATGTTAATATCTGTAACATGCCTGGGTTCATCAACATTGGGATGGTTGCCCGGAGCGAAAGTGCTAGTACATAAACAAGTGACTGGGCCTGAGAAATTAGGCTGGGTGGTAGGTCCCCGGAAAGGGCAAATAAGAAGATAGACGGGGAAGGTTGGAGGCAGTGAATTTAAGTGGGAGTTGAGGAGGCATCAGCCGGCTAGTGTGGTTGTGAGGCAGACGGCTTGGGGCTGGGGAGTAGTGTTGTGTGGAGCCCGGGGAGGGCTGCACAGAAGGGTTAAAAGACAGTGGAAAACATTGATGGGGACAGTTGAGTTTTGGCACCCGACAGTGGAGGTCGGCGGTCTGGAAAATTGAATGATAGCGGAGTTAGCGAGAGAACTCCGCCCGGTGTTTTCAGGGATAGTTAGTTGAAGTCTAGACCCAGAGTGGGTTGGATCGAGTGAGTTCGGGTCGGGAAGAGTGGCTGGTTAACTGTGGTGGTGGATGCGATTAATAGGCCTGGAGAAGGCAGTGTTATTCGAGTGTTAGGTTGTGATGAGTATATATTCTGGAATTACTGTGACTGGATTTATATATGTTGCTTGTTTCCGTGTTCATTCATCATTAAAGGGATATTATGTGCGCAAACTCAATATTGTTCAGTGACTAATAGATGTGCACTACAGTAATGACTTGGGTTGTGGGAAATGAGGCTAACCCAGCTTACACTCTGCAGTGATATAGAAGGGGCATTAGGATCTAGACAAAGACCAATCTCATTCTGTTGCAAAAGAGATTGTGACAATATCTAAGCCACATTCTGCACTGTGCCTGTTTACTTCTTCCACTAGATCTTGTAACTCTTGCTCGCTTTCTGCTAGTAACACGGTATTGTCCGTATACCTAAGATTGTTTATGATTCTTCCATTGATGTTAAGACCAGGCATTTCAACTTGTTTAAAAATTCTTTCTGTGTATATGTTGAAGAGGCTTGGGGACAGTACACATCCTTGTCGTACCCCTCTTTTTATCTCTATAGGCGAAATTAGTCTTTCGATTCCCCTAGTTAGCAAAGTCACGGGAACTCATCTGACCCTAAATGTGGTTTTAAAGGGGTATAAACGGCAAGAGTTTCGACTTCATCGTACCGGGTTGTATCCCATATGGCTCTGTCTCTTTCAGCAGGGCGGCCAGCCGAAAGCGCAACACAAAGAACGAACTCCGTAGCTCAAGCAACGACCCCAAGGAGTGTACGAGAACATTGCACTCATTAACCTAACAACGCAGAACAGAATCGAACCCACGACTTTCGGAGCGCGAGGCAAACGGGGGAATCACTTCGCCACGGAGACTCAAATCTAAGCATGGACGATTATACTGATTATTACAGAATACGTCAGACAATATCTCCCAGAATTGTAATGGAAGGCAATGTCTGGTTCCAGCAAGGAGAGACAGGGATCGTCCAACACGAAGTTGGACAGATCATGGGGTTGAAATTGAATGATGTAGGGGAAACTGGCGAAACAGTATGAATCTTCCATGGGGTCCTGGGAAGTGTGTCGTTCTGCAAAGAACCTGTTATACAATGAGGCTGATGATGATGGCGATTATCTCCCAAGAGTGGTGGACTGCCCAGAGCGTCAGATTGCCCGCTGGTGAAGTTAGCTTCCTTAACATTAGACGATAGGCTGCATAGCTACCTGGTCCCCCTCCAAAAGCCAGGTGCATTGAGGGCTATGGCAGCAACCAGGGTAGATCAGAGGATGCTGTACAAGCTCTTTTCAGCAGTTAATAATTTCTGTCATTGAGTATGGCCTTGGTCGGTAACTGGTCTAGGATGGATGCTCTGACAGGCGGACAGTTAGAGCATTGCTTTGCTGATCCGGCAGCTTCTGCAGCTTGTCTTGTTCCAAACGTATCAGTGTAACCTTTCCTTTGGAGTAAACTAGACAGGCCGAGAGAGGGATCATGCTGCATATGTAACACATGGTCTCTACAATTCAGCCCAGAATTTGTGTTACGGAGAGGTAAAACTAAATTTTACAAACTATCGTTTGTCAAGACGGCCAGGTGCCAGTAAGTCAGTTAGCTCTTAACATGTCTTTCTCGTATTATCCATCTCTATTATCAGTTCTTTTTTCCAGTGTGTTTTTGGTCGTCGACGAAGTTTACGATATTTCCTTTTAAAATGTACGCTTACGATTTTTATGCCAGTGACCTATATTTAAACAACCTGTTTTACACTTATTTTAGGCGTGATAGAGCACAGGTGTTTGCATTCACACAAACCTAACCTTTTGAAACGACACGAAGTAAACATACTAATATTTGCAGACTTAGTACACCGAACTGTGTCATTGTAAATGTTCCTTTCGTGATTTATTTATCACGTATTCGGTACTTCGCAGAGCGTTGCTCGCGTCACGGCTCGCCTCAAAGCCTCACAATCTCTTGATATTTCTCCCGCCTCATGCTCCCTCATGTCCAGTGTGTCTGCAATGCCCTGTGTCCATCTTCGTGTTGGTTGACCCCGCCTCTTCTTCTTCTTCTTCTTTTTCTTCTTCTTCTTCTTCTTCTTCTTCTTCTTCTTCTTCTTCTTCTTCTTCTTCTTCTTCTTCTTCTTCATCTTCTTCGTTCATCCAGTTTTTTTTCGGAAGTGACTGCGTTGTGCCTGTTTACAGCAAAGCTGCGTTCTTGCGCCGTTAGGCCGACACATCCGACTTCGGGCATTTGTTGACCGAGTTAACCAACCCGGGCCTCTTCTTCTAAGAACCATGATTTCCATCACTCTTCTCTTCACGCCAGTGCGATGTTTAATGTTAGTAGAAGCATATCCTTTACAGGACTCCTTACTTTAACCTCTTCGCCACGGAACCGGTGACAGGAAAGATACACATTGAAACAACAAGATGCAAGTTTGCCACAGGAAAGCTGCAAATATTGTCACAGGAAAGATGCAAATGTTGTCACAGGAAAGATGCAAATGTTGTCACAGGAAAGATGCAAATGTTGTCACAGGAAAGATGCAAATGTTGTCACAGGAAAGATGCAAATGTTGTCACAGAAAAGATGCAAATGTTGTCACAGGAAAGATGCAAATGTTGTCACAGGAAAGATGCAAATTTTGTCACAGGAAAGATGCAAATGTTATCACAGGAAAGATGCAAATATTGTCACAGGAAAGATGCAAATGTTGTCACAGGAAAGATGCAAATGTTGTCACAGGAAAGATGCAAATGTTGTCACAGGAAAGATGCAAATGTTGTCACGGGAAGGATGCAAATGTTGTCATGGGAAAGATGCAAATGTTGCCACAGGAAAGATGCAAATGTTGTCACGGGAAGGATGCAAATGTTGTCACGGGAAAGATGCAAATGTTGCCACAGGAAAGATGCAAATGTTGTCACGGGAAAGATGCAAATGTTGCCACAGGAAAGATGCAAATGTTGTCACGGGAAGGATGCAAATGTTGTCACGGGAAAGATGCAAATGTTGCCACAGGAAAGATGCAAATGTTGTCACAGGAAAGATGCAAATGTTGTCACAGGAAAGATGCAAATGTTGCCACAGGAAAGATGCAAATGTTGCCACAGGAAGGATGCAAATTCTCAAAAACTGCACTTTAGTTAGCTTGTTTGCTAATGTTGTGCCATCGGTTCTTACAACTGATTAATCTCGTGTTTGCTTTATTACACCAGAAAAAAAAAACAATATGAAACTGTAGGTTCATAACTCATCTCTTAATACGGTCTTATTTATCATCATCATTGGAATTATTACCTTCATCATCACCACATATTTAAATTTAAATCCTGGCACTGAAGTCACGAACTTCAATACGTTATAGTAGCACCAGATTTCATCAGAAATCAGCAAGTTAAATGGTTCGACCATGTAACTAGGCTACCAACTAACAGTATACCACAATTAGCAATGATGTACAAATCAAATGGAACCGACAGGCCAGCATGGCCTAATGGATAAGAATGCGTGTTCTTAAACATCCGGTGTGCTGGTGCCGAGGTAAGGAGTTCAACCCCTACACCGGACAGCTGGACTAAAATGTTGACCTGTCGTCCTTGACTTGGAGATGTAAATTACAAGATCCTCTGAAGTCGGAGTGGGTTCGCCTGCAGGCGAGGGACGCTGTTTATAGGGAAAGCTAATCCACACGCAAAATTCAGTCCATCACTACTATAAATAGTGTGCATGGACTACGCCTGAGTTCAAAGCGAGCGAGCGAAACAAATGGAACTAGAAGAAGAGACCGACCATGTAAACGATGGGCAGAGGGAATAAGAGAGTCCAAGGGAATTTTGATTTATGAGGCCTATAAACGGGCATTCTTCCGCTGTTTATACTTCAACTCGACACTGCATGGTACAAGAGGAACAAGAGGAGTGTTCATATCACTGCTTGCTTGCTTGCTTGTGTTCGTTGGCTTGAGCTCCAACGCGAAGTCCTGTATGTCGGATGAAGGCATCCTGTTGTCCAACATCAGTGTGATGTCATACAGGACCTGAGGTTTGCGTGAGTATCCGTTGTCCCATGTCTGGCTTATTGGTGTGCAGACTGGTGGTTCCTCGCCGTACAGGCAGACACTCTCCGACTTCGGAGGAATCGGCGATCCTATTGACTTCAGCCAGGACCCCGAAGGGACCTGTTGCCCAGGACGCTCGACGAGGACGCGTCAATAGGTCTTGGCCAGTATATAACCCGGCCCTGGTGCCTTGGAAACACCTCTGCGTCCCATATCACTGCTAAATCCTCATGATTCATCAGTTCTTTTCAATTCAGTGTAAACGTGGATCCTAATGTACTTTCATGATTGTGTGTTGTCCATGTTTCTTTGAGGTAGCATACTCATGAATTCAAAATATCAAGTGTTGGTATACATCTAACGAACTATTACAGTCAGAACGACCGCCCTCGGACTATAGGCTAGCCCTAGAAACTGAAACAATGATTATCTCTGGCGATTATAACAGTTACCCACAGAGCTGGGGCTATGGTCACATGGACCAGAAAGGAGAGAAACTGGATGTTTGGCAATATAAGAAAATAATCATCATGTACAATACCGGTAAGCGTGGGTGGTCATGTTTCAATATCTTACACGATCATCAGAGTTGTGGATCAGCTCTGTGTTCTTGTCCTGACCATGCCACGTGGTCAAGCCATACAGATATTTACTTATCTGCCTTACCCTTGTTCTATTCCCCTCAATCTTGCCAGTTGTCACAAAGTTCTCTAGTTAAAAAAAAATATTTAAACTGTCTATGTTTAATTTCTCTTATCAGTTTGCGGTTGTAATTTGCCTCTTATAGGACTTGCTGATTGGTTTTTCTGTATGTCCATATTATTCTTTGCATTTTCCTTAGAAACTACATTTCCACTACTATTAGATGTTTTTCAACTTGTCTGCTCATTGTCCTCGTTTCACATCCATAAAAAAGTACAGGTTCTATTAGCACATTAAAACTATTTTTCTCGTTGCAAATAACATCTTTTTATTAGTCAGTATGTTTTCCATTTTTCAGAAGGCTGCCTTGTTTAATCTCTTCAAGGCACCTCCCATCAGATGTTATTACTGTTCCGAGATACTTGTATCGATTCACTTGTTTATGACTATTCCCATTTATCCTCATATTACATTGTGGTATATCTTTCTTCTTATAGACGACCATACTCTGTTAAATAAGAATATACTTAACTTGATTAACGGGCCAATCAACCAGATGTAGATCGCGACAGGCCACCATTACATCTAGACCTGGCTTTCTACTCACTGAAACTGGAACATCAGTGGAGTTGTTGGGAAACAACCATCAGCAATTATTTCAAACTAGAAACTTTGCTTCTAACAGAAAACAGCACTCTCTCGAGATGGAACTACAAAAAGGCAGACTGGTCAATGTGCCAACAACGCATCTGCATACTGGTTAGAAATCGAATCATGCATAAAGATTTAAATGAAGCATCTTTAAGAATTCAGAAAACACCAATATATAATGCATAATGATTTGGAAACACCCGGAAAGCAAGCCAATATAAAACCATACCAATAGCATTCCAATAAATACCAGCATGCAATAGATCAAATTGTAAATGGCCAAGTTGTATTTTTCTCTTGTTCTCTGTCCGCCATTGGGACACAGGTCCTCAGCCAACTCTAAACTCCCGTGTCATTAGCTATTCCACGCAGCTCTGTCAATGCCCTTCCCATATTGTTCATTTATGTTTCTACTTCTCTTCTCGCGAGTTTTTAGGTCTTGCTCGGCTGAAATGAAGCAGTTTCATTCGTCATGGCAGACAACAGTACAGACAAACCACCGACCTGGCTGCAGTCAATAACCTCCTAAATACTGCCCCAGAACACCCGACACGGTGAGAGGAACATAGAATACCGTCTCATATCGGAGAGCCTTGAAACGAGAGATTTGATCAACTAGCTAAGACAGGTGCAACAGAAGCGCAAACATATGTATCAGTCACATACCGACAAAAGAATAAAATCACCACATCACAGAGAACCAACCAACATCAGCACTAGACGATTACCATGTTACGTACAGATGAGTACAGAACGGAGATACATTATACTACACTACCACATATATGCGGTATATATTACGGGTAGCGGGGTAGGGGTACCCCCTATCAAAGGAGAAGTAAGGTGCCTCCTTCCCTCCGTTAGCCTACGGGACACCCTTGGGCAAGGTGGAGTACCCGTTTAGCCCCCCCCCCCTCCAACAGGGTAACGTGAAGCCATGTGAGCAGGTGGAGGATTGGACTTGGGAGCAGCCGAAAGATAGTTGTTGGTTATGGTTTCAAGTCAGTGACGGTGGGCTGAGGATCTCTCGGTAGAGACAATGGCTACGGTCATCCGATCATTATGGTCACTGCCAGGAAGGAAGAATGGTAGACTTCCCTCCTTATTGATTCCCTGGCAGAGGAGGCTCGTCAATCTTGGTTGGTATCTCTTCTAAGAGAGGGAACTCTAAATCTCAAACCTTCGCTACCTTGCGGGTATACCCATATGGGAAAGGCTTCGGGAGTAAACCCCGAGGACAAATCCGGAGATGGAGTCCCTAAGGCAGTTCCATGTTGTAAACAACATAGTTCTGGCAACTCCTGCGACGGCACCGATGCCAAGTTGCATTGGATACTGCCTTTCCCTTGGTCAACATCGGAGACGTGGAGAGGGGGAACTTGCTACTGGGCAACAGCTGGTTCTCCGATTTCCATTGCCCAGGCTTGTGCGTAAAGCGGTGACACAACACGGGAAGCAGCATTTGCCGGTTATAAGTCTTAATGCTCGATTGGCGTAGAGCAAGGAGCCAGGGTCTACTTCCGACGGTGGAAGAGATCTCGTATCTCACTAGACAGCTACCGCCCGCCTAAGCTTGGCATCCCCCAGTCAATAAAGTGTTGTCTCGCCACGGTTCATCTGCTCCTGAGGGTGTGTGGAGCTTAGGGGGAAAATCCTAACACATGGACCGCAATCTATACACCTACTAACAAGAAAAAAACAAAACAACCGGCCCTAAGGCTGGGAACATGGAACGTAAAAACCATGACCCCTGACATCTCAGACGATCTAAACGAGATTGTGGATGCCCGCAAAACTGCAGTGATAAACAACGAACCACTAAGACTGGGGATAGACATTGTCGCCCTGCAAGAGACCAGACTCCAAAAATCTGGAAGCATCAATGAGAGGGACTCCACTTTCTACTGGCATGGCAAGCCGTGCGGAGAGACCAGTGAGCATGGAGTTGGCTTCGCTATCAGAAACAAGCTGCTTAATTCCATCATACCACCAAGTGATGGCACTGAAAGAATACTGAAGCTCCAACTCCAGACAGAGGCAGGCCCAGTTAGTATTATAAGCGTTTACGCCCCAACACTAACTGCAGCATCAGAATCTAAAGGCAAGTTCTATGACGACCTTAGCAAAGAAGTCAGTGAAACACCAGAGAAACAACATCTTTTTATCCTGGGGGATTTCAATGCCAGGGTTGGCTCCGACCATACATCTTGGCCTTCATTTCTAGGACAGTTTGGCGTTGGGAAGATCAATGAAAATGGACGTCTCTTGGAATACTGCAGCCACCATAATCTGTGCGTGACCAACACCTTCTTTGACACGAAACCTCAACACAAGGTGTCATAGAGGCACCCTAGATCAAAGAACTGGCACCAACTCGACCTGGTGCTCACTAAACGCAGCAACCTCCGCAATGTACGGCTGACTCGCAGCTATCATAGTGCTGACTGCGACATCGACCATTCACTCGTCTCCAGCAAGATGAAGATAAAGCCCAAGAGAATCTACAGAAGCAGAACAGAAGGAAGACCACGCATTGACACCAGCGGCACCCAAAATAAAGAGACGGTCAACAAATTCATGCAGGCTCTAGCGGATACTCTGCCTGGCCCCACAAACGGAAATTCCACCGAGAGATGGAGTCATTTTCGCGACACCATCAACACTTGGCAAGAAGCAAACTAAGTCAACCGACTGGTTTGAAGCACACTCTGAAGAGATGCTCCCAGTCCTGGAGTTAAAGAGACATGCATTCTCAATGTATAAAACATCACCTTCAGAGAAAATACTGCAGGCATTGCGAACGGCCAGAAATAGAGTACAACAGATGGCAAGAAGATGTGCGAACAGGTACTGGCTACAGCTCTCTGCTCAAATTCAAACTTGTGCAGACACTGGAAATATAAGAGGAATGTACGAGGGCATCAAGCAAGCTGCCGGTCCATCAAAAAATAAGATGGCCCCTTTACGATCAACTGAGGGGGTAATCATAAAAGATCGAGCGAAACAAATGGATCGTTATGTAGAACACTACTCAGAGCTATACTCAGTGGATAACACTGTCAGTGAAGAAGCTCTGGAAGCCATCGATCAACAGTCCACCATGTATGCCCTGGATAACGAACCTTGCCTCACAGAAATCAGCTAAGCACTAGACTCTCAAATCCGGCAAGTCACCAGGAAAAGATAGTATTCCACCTGAAATTGTAAAATGTAGCAAAGAAACAATCATCCCAGAACTGTATGCAATATTTCAGCTCTGCTGGAAAGAAAAATCAGTACCACAAGATATGAAAGACGCAAACATTGTTACCCTTTATAAAAACAAAGGCGACAGAAGCGACTGCAACAACTATCGCGGCATTTCCCTACTCAGCATTACAGGCAAGAATTTTGCCAGAGTAATCCTTAAAAGATTACACATTCTTGCTGAAAGAATCTACAACGAATCGCAGTGCGGATTTAGACCCAACAGGTACACCATTGATATGATTTTCTCACTCCGGCAGCTCCAAGAGAAGTGCAGAGAGCAGAGGAAGCCATTATATATTGCCTTCATCGAACTCACAAAGGCATTTGACCTCGTGAGCAGAAGCGGTCTTTTTAAGGTCCTTGAAAAGGTTGGATGTCCACCCATCCTTCTTAGTCTCGTGAAATCATTCCACGAAAACATGCAGGATGCAGGGGACCATTTTATTTGACGGCTCAACATCCCAGTCATTCAGCATCAGCAGCGAAGTAAAGCAGGGCTGCGTGCTTGCTCCTACACTCTTTGGTATCTTCTTCGCCGTTCTCTTAAGGCAGGCATTTGGGACTGCCACTGAAGGCATATACCTCCACACAAGATCTGATGGCAAACTTTTTAGCCCATCAAGACTCAAGGCAAAGACCAAAATAAGATCAAGATGCCCCGAGGAAGGCTAACCTCATTAAAAAATGCCCGCCAGAAGTCGGAAGTGTCGTCCTACGGGTGGCAAACTAAAAATTAACACTACGCAATTACACCCGAGTGAAATGTCTCGTCCGAATGTCTCTCGTGCTAGGAACAGCTCTGACTACCTAATTTCCGAATGCCGCTCTTGTTCGGAACAGCTCTGACTATGTAGTTTTCCGAATGTCTGTCGTGCCTGGAACAGCTCTGACGGGCGCAACGACAAGCACATGTCCGAAAACTCGCTGAGTGGATATCGTCTGCAAACCTGTCTGGTATGTGCGGGAATGGCCCGGGGCAAACGAAATGACCAATATATTGAAGTGAGGATTTAAAGCAGCCATGAGCAGGACGTGACAATTCCCTCGGTTAGCCCAGAACCAGGGCGTTATGTGTCGGCCCTGCAACTATGGAAGCAACCCTGGATGGCGGAAAATGCTATGGACTGTCCCTGCCTTCCTTTGAGGGATGACCGTTGTCTTCGACCGTTCAACCTTGGCCAGCTGTGTTGTAGATGGCACCACAAAAGTGAGAGTCTCCCAGGAATGCTACCTGGTCAAAAAAAAGCACGCTGTAGCCGGATGTGCTGGCCTACGGGTTTCGGCCCAAGGGCGCATAACAGACACACCGCAATCACATCTGAAAAAACACTCCGGATGAACGAAAAGAAGAAGAGATCAAGATGCGTAAGAGAACTACTTTTTGCAGATGATGCAGCACTGACTACTCATACAGCAGAATATCTCCAAAGGCTCATAGATCGTTTTGCATCCGCCTGCAAAGACTTTAGTCTCACGATTAGCCTAAATAAAACACAGGTGATGGAACAAGAAGTCATGGCAGGGCAGACCAGGCCCTAAGCCTTGGTTGGCAGCTGGTCTAGGATCGAAGCTCCGACAGGCGGACAGTTAGAGCATTGCTTTGCTGATCCGGCAGCTTCTGCAGCTTGTCTTGTTCCAGATGTATAGGTGTTAACTTTCCTCTGGAGTGAACTAGGCAGGCCGAGAGAGGGATCATGCTGCATGGGCAACACATGGTTTCTTTATTTTAGCCCAGGCTTTGTGCTATGGAGAGGCAATAACTCCATCCCTGGTCTTAACCGGTCTCGGAATCAAAGCGAGAGGCAACTGTTACGGGTTATAAGTCCTTGTCAGTTGGCGTAGACATGGGGCGCCACGCGTTGCCTCTGACGGTGGGAGACACCTACAGGTGTCACTGATCAGCTACCGCCTGCCTCAAGCTGGGCAGCCCCCGGCCAATTGGGTGCTGATCCGCCACAGCCTGCCTGCTTCAATGGGTGCTTGGGGCTAGGACAAAATCTGAATCGCAGGCTGTAAAACCAATGCACCAGGCACTACTAAAAAGAATAATAGAAACCTCAAGCTACGGCTTGCAACCTGGAACGTGAGAACCATGTGTCCAGGATTTTCCACTGACTTGACAAATATTGACGATGTGAGAAAAACGGCTGTGATTGATGCTGAACTCAATCGTCTTAACATTGATATTGCTGGCCTGCAGGAGACTCCCCTCGCTGAGGAAGGGTCACTCAGGGAAAACAATTACACCTTTTTTTGGAAGGGAAGAGGGCAGGCAGAAAAAAGGCATCACGGTGTGGGCTTTGCAGTGAAGAATTCGCTACTGGGAATGATTGATATCCCAGCTGGAGGTAATGAAAGATTATTATCACTGCGCTTGGCAACCTCTTGTGGATTTGCCACCATTCTCACTGCATATGCACCGACACTCACGTCCTCTGATGATGTGAAAGATACGTTCTATGAGCAGCTAGACTCTGCGATCAAGGCAGTTCCAAAATCCGACTACATTTATATGCTCGGTGATTTCAATGCTCGTGTGGGCAAGGACTCGAGTTCATGGCCAGTGTGCCTTGGAAAATACAACATCGGTCGCATGAATGATAATGGGCAAAGGCTGCTGGAGCATTGCACTAAAAATGACCTATGTATTACAAACTCCTTTTTTAAAACAAAAGAGATGCATAAGGTCACATGGAAACATCCAAGATCCGGCCATTGGCATCAGCTGGACTTCATTATCACACGGAGACAACATCTGAACCATACATCATTAACTCGAAGTTACCACAGTGCTGACTGTGATACAGATCATTCTTTGGTTGTTGCAAGGGTTAGACTGAGACCAAAGAGAATCTACACAGCTAAACACAAGTCTAGCCCCAGGATTAATATTATTAACACTCACGATCCTGGAAAGTGCTTTGAATTTCAACAGCAACTTGAGGACGCTTTCAACGATACATCAGAAAATTGTATAGTAAATGATAAATGGAGTAAACTTAAGGAAACTATTTATAAAACAGCGGTAGGGGTTTACGGCACTGTGGATCATAAGAGGCAGGACTGGTTTGCGGCAAACAGCCAGATACTGCAGCCCTTGATTGATAAAAAGAAGATAGCTCTCTTAAGAAACAAGGAAAGACCAACGCGTAACACTCTGAGTGAGCTGAAGCAAGCGAGGAAGGATGTACAAAAGGCTGCCAGGCAGTGTGCGAATGACTATTGGATCAAGTTATGTGAGTCCATTCAAATCGCAAGTGATAAGGGAAACATCAGAAGCATGTATGAAGGGATAAAGAAAGCCTGTGGTCCAATGATCAAAAGAAGTGCACCGCTGAAAACCTTGACTGGAGAAATCATCACTGATAAGAAACAGCAGATGGATAGATGGGTCGAGCACTATTTAGAGCTTTACTCAAGTGAGACCAAGCTGGCGGATGATGCCCTCAACGCCATAGAGGCCCTGCCAACTCTTGACCACCTGGACACACTTCCCACTATAACAGAAGTTAAGTGTGCTATAAATGAGCTTGCATCTGGCAAGGCTCCAGGTAAGGATGGGATTCCAATAGAGGTTATCAGGAGTGGGCAAGACACCCTCGCTCTGCAGATCCACCAGCTAATAGAGCTATGCTGGCGAGAAGGACAAGTCCCACAGGATTTCAAAGATTCAAACATTATAACGCTGTACAAGAACAAGGGAGATCGGAGCGACTGCAACAACTATAGGGGTATCTCACTTCTGTGTATTGTTGGGAAAGTATTTGCCAGAATTGTCCTGCGCAGACTTCAAGTCCTGGGAGATCAAGTCTACCCCGAATCACAGTGCGGCTTCCGTCAGAACCGGTCTACCATTGATATGATATTCTCATTGCGACAGATGCAAGAAAAATGCCGGGAACAAAATCAGCCACTGTTTATTGCCTTCATCGACCTCACAAAGGCATTCGATTTGGTCAGTCGTGAGGGTCTGTTCAAAGCACTAAAGAAGATTGGCTGTCCACCAACTCTTCTGTCCATTGTGGAATCGTTCCACACAGGCATGAAGGGTATAATCAAGTTTGATGGCTCAACTTCAGAAGAGTTTGAAATCAAGAGTGGAGTTAAGCAAGGTTGTGTACTAGTCCCCACCCTCTTTGGGATATACTTTTCACTTCTACTGAAATATGCCTTTCGTGATCAGGATGACGGTATATACATTCACTCACGCTCAGATGGTGGCCTCTATAATGCTCAGAGATTGAAGGCCAAGACCAAAATTAGCAGGGTACTAATCAGAGAGTTGCTTTTTGCGGATGATGCTGCGATTACGACCCACTCTGAGGAAGAATTACAACATCTACTATCTGCATTCTCCAATGCTTGTTCTGAATTTGGTTTAACAATTAACAAAAAGAAGACACAGATTATGTCACAAGGTGCACATGGTGTACCATCAATCCTTATTGACGACGCCGAACTGGAGATAGTAGACCATTTTACATATCTTGGATCAGAGGTAAATAGCAAATTATCCCTCGATCAGGAAATCAACATCAGGATTGGCAAGGCAGCAACAACAATGAACATGTTAGCAAAAAGAGTCTGGGAGAACAGGAAGCTTACTGCCAAAACAAAAGTCCTCGTCTACCAAGCCTGTGTCCTTAGTACTCTTCTTTATGGCAGTGAAACCTGGACAACTTACTCACGCCAAGAGAAACGTTTAAACAGCTTTCATATGCGGTGTCTGCGAAGAATACTTGGTATTAAGTGGCAAGACAAAATCACAAATGCTGAAGTATTGGAAAGATCAGGTTGTGTGACGGTGTATTCCATGCTCAGTCTTCGTAGACTTAGATGGATAGGACACGTTAGGAGGATGGATGATGGTAGAATACCAAAGGACATCTTTTTTGGTGAATTACAGACGGGTAGGAGATCTCAGGGTCGGCCTCTACTACGATACAAAGATGTGTGTAAGCGGGACATGATTGATACAGGCATTGATAATGCACAATGGGAGCACGTCGCCGCTGAACGTGTTGCATGGAGGGCAACTATCAGAAATGGAATAAAGACAAAGGAGAAAATGATTGCAGATAAAGCACACACAGAGCGTGAGAGACGTAAGATGGTGCAAAATGGTGGAAATGACCATGTTTTCACATGCACCTACTGTGGGCAAACATTTGCAGCAAGGATTGGCCTTACCAGCCACACTCGCCACCGCCATGGATCGTAGTTATTGCCATATGACAGTTATTAAGCCTTTTTGAAGCACAATGTACCAAACTATCGTCTGTCAAGACGGAAAGGTGCCAATGCAAGATGGAACAAGATGCTGGTGCGCCTCCGTCAATCAAAATTTCTAATTACGAATTGAAGGTCGTCCACGAGTTTGTGTATTTGGGGTCGACAATATCAGATAATCTTTCATTAGAGACAGAAATCGACAGACGCATTGGAAAGGCGGCCACAACATTTTCCAGGCTAGCTAAAAGAGTTTGGGAGAATAATATACTAATAGAGCGTACAAAAGCTCAAGTATATAAAGCTTGTGTTGTTAGCACACTACTCTATGGGTCTGAATCCTGGACCCTGTACTCAAGACAGGAAAGGAAGTTGAATTACTTCCACGTGAGATGTCTGAGACGTATCCTGGGCATAACATGGAAAGACCACATAACAAACAAACATGTGCTTGAAAGAGCAGATATTACAACAGTGCACACCCTCCTCAAGCAGAGACGCCTCCGGTGGCTGGGCCACGTATCTCGAATGGAGGATGAACGTATTCCCAAAGATCTCCTATACGGAGAACTAGCCACAGGAAAGAGGCCAACCGGAAGATCCCAAATGCGATATAGGGATGTGTGTAAACAAGATATGAAAACCCTTGGAATAGATCCAGATACGTGGGAAAGAGTTGCAACAGACAGATGCTCCTGGAAAAGAGATGTACGAAACGGACTGGTGCTCTTTGAGCGCAATCTGATCCAACAAACTGAGGATACGCGGCACAGGCTTAAAACGCAGTCACTTACTGCGGGACTTGCCCCGTCTTACAGATGCGGAAACTGTGACAGGGATTGTCACTCTCGCATTGGACTATACAGTCACCAGCGGTGCTGCCAGGTACCTCCCAAGCGGCACAACTCTATAGTCCTTCAGGACTGAAAGAGGCCTACTACATATACACAAAATTATAAATGGGCATTCAGCCATATATACGTTTGAATTGGTGCTTGAAAAATCAGCCAAGTGTATATGAGGATTGGCGCCCCAGACAGTAGATCACATACACCAAGACTTCCCCGAATACGACACAGTGGCGTCACTGGGGTTGGTGTCATCCAGTGCGGTAAACTCTTGGTATCACCCCTCTAGACTTTCACCATGGTCTTCTTCCGAGTGTTCCTGTACCATATATAATCGCATATAGTAATGTTTGTAAAATAAGTCAAAAAGTTAATAAGGACATAAGAAAGAAAACAAATTGAACAATATAACTTCAATACTTCAGGTAAAACATAAATAAAGAACTTCGACAAACTCGGACAAAGTTAAATTTTTTTTATTTAACATTAAAATTTCTAAAATTAACAATGAACGGTTATGAAACCCGACTAGACAGAGCTATGTCTGCTTTGTCAAATTTGCAATTTTTTTATTTTGGTGTCACCCCTTGATGGTGTCACCCCTTGATGGTGTCACCCGGTGCGGCCCGCACCCCCCGCACCCCCCTAGTGACGCCCCTGATACGACACACCTTGTAGCATGTAGAAACAACAATGGAAGTGCAACTTTGTAGACCACTAGGTATAGAAGTTTATGTGTGAGACAACACTTGCAGGTATTAACAACATATTTTCAGTTAACGAAAAAAGGAAAAGAAGCGCTTAGATCCTTACAATCACAACTGTTTGTAGCCACGCTCAGATTCAAAGAGAATACGTACTTTACCTGTGGCATCTGCTGTCTTATCACTAGCCTTGTAAGTCAAAAATCTAAAATCGTGATTTCAAGATCCGGATGCCATCGACCAGCATGGCACAGGCATGCTTGGTCGCGATTTCTTATCTCCCTTTTAGAAATATATGGCATCCGCTTTAACCGAACTGTTTAAAAGGAATCTGGACAATTAAGCCAGCTGTCACTTGAGCTGTGTAGCCGTGGTTAATTTTATCTAGCTTCCTAAACCAAGGCAATGATGCTGCCCACAGCAGTGTTGGCCATTGTCCTGGGTAAGTTTTAGAGCCAGTTCATGCTCCATCCAGCATCATTTCTCAGGGTCTACCTTTCCCTCTCTTTCCCTCGATCTTTCCAGTCGTCACGATGTTCTCCAATGCCTCTCTTCTCATCACATGGCCAAAGAAAGCTGTTTGTCTCTATCTTATTGTTGTATGTAATGTTCTAGTTTCATTAACCTGTTTCAGGCAGTCGTTGTTGGTTACTTTGGCAGTCCAAGGAATTCGCAACATTCGACTCAGGAACCACATCTCTGTTGCTTCCAAGTTCGTCATAATGTGTTCATTTACAATCCAAGATAAATATATAAATACTATCTTCTTTTTCAGCGTTCTGATCTGGAGCAAACATGGGCGATCATGACGTTCAAATCCCCTTTATCACTTGATAATTTGATGAAGCTGAAGTTGCTTATATTATTATTATTCTTGCCAAGCTGTTTAAGCTTTCCACATACACATTCCCCTGTCTTCCCTTGTCTTTCTCGGTCTTCCTCTGTCTTCCTCGGCCTTCCTCTGTCTTCCTTGGACTTCCTCGGTCTTCCTAGGTTTCCCCCTGTCTTCCTTTGTCTTCCTCTATCTTCTTCTGTCTTCCGCTGCCTTCCCCTGTCTTCCTCATTCTTCATCTGTCTTCCTCACATTAATTCAGTCAGCAGACTTGCCGTGGTATGTTCTCCCTAGTGCTGTTCGTTCTTACCATGGACAGACAGAAAAGCCAATGAGCTAGTCCTACAAGAGGCAAATAAAAACAGCAAACCGATTGGAGAAATTAGACGCAGACAGTCGTACTTTTTGGGCACGTTGTGAGAAAGAAACAAACCAGACAACTAGGTGACAACTGGCAATTTAATCGACCCACAACACTTTACACCCTTTTAAACCCTCTTAGAATGTTATAGGGATTTACTGGAAAGGAAAGTCTCCGAGGATGAAAATATGCCATTCCACGTCATTATGTCGTATAGCTAACATTTCACATCCCAAAGACGGTAGGCCTATCTGAAATGACTGACCTGACTCCGGCGTCTGTCTACTATTAAACGCTAGATATGAGATACATCTCTGGGAAGTTAAAGGCTTCTGAGGTGGTACCAAGCACATCACACATCGTGCCAACTGTCTTAGACAAAAATGTGGGCTTAGTACCATATGTTCAATTTGCCACATGGATGGAAACTAAGTCTTTAACTATTTAAATTTAATCTCACGTGTTAAAAAAAAAAAACAAAGTTGCATGTCCTTCACAGGACGTAGCAGTCAACCCCAGCATTTTCGCTGTTCGTGATTCCTGGGCAAATTTTACGTTCAGTAGTTTGCCATTGCTTTCTGAACGACCGGCTCCTATACCTTTTTCGAAAAAAAAAAACCAGCACCGCCGTGTTTCAAATCCGGGTATACGGGCTCACAAACCCTTAGCCACAGGGACCGATTATTACACGTGTTAAATTGTGTATATTCCAAGAAGGGCAAGGGCATTCTTTAACTTTACATAACTGGCCCTATAGATTATACCATTCCTCCTTGACACATAACCAATGTGATTTATATTTCTCATTTCAGCCCTGGCGTCAAACGTACTTTCAGAAGACGATTTCATTAAGAGAATCGGTAAGAAACAGAGTTTACGTAAATATCTCCTTCTTCGGCGTTGCTACGGAGTTCGTGCACTGGACTGAGAACCTCCTAATGTGATCTATTGGAGGAGGGGAGAACACGTATGGAGATACCCATGTGCAATGAAAGTTATCCTTATAAAAAAATCCTCAAATCTCCGCCTTGACCTCCTTATTTGTGTATCTTGCTTGTTGTGCAGCACACGCTTTTTGTCTGAGCCAAGTTTTGGTTTGATAAGATGTCGTGGCAGAATATTCAGTAACAGGATTATTATTGTTTCGCCTTTGTTCGCTCTGAACTCGAACGTACACCATACACGTGCTACTACTTCTAGTGCCTGGACTGATTTTTGGATGTGGGTTAGCTTTCCCTATTACCAGTGTCCCTCGCCATCAGGCAAACCCACTCCAACTTCTAAGGTACTTATAATTTACGTCCCCAAGTCAAGGATGAGAAGTCAAGATTTTAGTCCAACTAACGGCTGCAGGGGTTGAACCCGCTACCTCAACATCAGCACACCGAAAGTTTAAGCGCTCTTGTCCTTTCGACCATGTTTACCCCTAGTCCGAAGATGTGCATGAATTTTCTGAACAAGTCACCAAATAGCATGCTGAAGACAGTATGGTCAATTTCTTCCTCTTCTTCATTTACCCTTTATGCCCCACTGGGGTATAGGCCCCCATATTATTCATCTCTGTCTTCACTTCGTTTTTGGGTCTTCCTATGTTTATTTTGCCCTGTGGATTCCAGACAAAGCTTTGCTAGTTATAATATTCTCAGAGTTTCTCAGTATATGTTCTATCCAACGCCAGCGTCACCCCCAGATTCACTGGTGTTTTAGTTCTCTCCAAGTGCTCCACTTTTATAATTTTGTCAAGACATTTTAGTCCTTCTATTTTGCGCAGTACCAAACAATGAATGATTTAGTTTAGTTTAGTTTAGTTTAGTCGACGGATCAACATCACGGCACACGGGTGTAACCCATAAGTGCTCCGTTCTTCTCCTAACTCATGCCTGAGTCCGGAGATACTCAGCTCAGTGCACGAACTCCGTAGCACCTGCGAGGATCCTGAAATACTCTGAGTATATTTTTAACTCCAAATTTTGCCCAGGCAGCGCCGTTAGGCTACTCTTTTTCGATTTCCAACTGCCAAGGGATTTTTTACGTGCGCAACAATACACACGGGCGTCCGATCTCACTACCCAGAGACCAGGGGAAATTTTGTTACTAGAAATCCACGTGGAAAAATCCCGGTCCTCACCGGGGCTTGAACCCGGGACCTCCAGCTCTCGAGGCTGACACCATACCTCGAGATCACTCACACCCCCCCCCCCCCCCTCCATATCAACAATGAATGGTTGTAGTTTACTATTAAATGTTTTAATCGTTGACCATGGTTCTGATCCGTACAGTAGTACGGATTTAACGTTAGCATTGAATATTCTATTGGCATTAAGATGCAGTTTAAAATGAGCATGAAACATGTCCCCACAAGTGATCGTTTAGGTTAGGGGTGGGCAAACTACGGCCCGCATGCGGCCCGGCAACTGATTTTATGCGGCCGGCCAGGGCATTTAAAAATAAAAATATTTACTTCGTTTTTAAGTTATTTTGTTGTATTTTATAGAATTTCATGTACCGTTATGATTGTTTTAACATTTTTGATAAAATGTTTTTCTAATTATCTATTTTTGTAAATAGTTCTTGACCTTCGTAATGTAATGCTTCTTCTTCTTCTTCTTCTTCTTCTTCTTCTTCTTCTTCTTCTTCTTCTTCTTCTTCTTCTTCTTCTTCTTCTTCTTCTTCTTCTTCTTCTTCTTCTTTCGTTCGCCTTAAATATGACTGTAACTGCAATGTTGCCTCTTGTATGAATTTAACTGTCCTTTTTAGTTCACTCAGCAGTCCATAGAGTTTATCTTCCACTGTCGTCTCTCTAGGCCAGAAGGTTTGCCTAGACATGTTGTAATTTGGGCAGTCTTTGAGTATGTGCTTTGCTGTCTGCGACGCCAATCCATATGTGCACATTGCTGATTCACCAATTTTGAATCTTGTATACATATAGTTGCGTAATCTACTGTGTCCTTTTCTGAGGCGCAGAATAATGACTTGTTCTGGTCTGTCCATAACGTGGTAGTCGTCTTGAGCAGGTATTGGTGGTCTTCTGACTGATTTGAGCATTCTTTTCTTTTGGTGGTATGTAACGGGCACATCAGGCTGTTCTTCTTTTGCTCCTTCCTTAGCCAATCTATCAGTTCTGTTGTTTCCGGGTACTCCACAGTGGGATGGTATCCACTGTATGGTGACCCTTTGCTGGCTGCTAAGTTCAGAAATTAGTGTCCTTAGTACTGGCAATTTCCCAGACATCATTTCGTTTTCGTTGAAGTGAGTTTCTTGCAAGCAACATACGCCTACCCTTTTTTGGTCCAAGATGTTTTCTAGTTCTATTTTTTTTTTTTTTTTTGCTGACTCCCTCCGCATTCCAGAGCATTAGTTTTAGTCTTTGTTTGGTATGGCCAGACGCTCTATTCTCAGGTCCCCCGGCTCCACAGGACATCTGAGAAGGACCTCCAGTAGCTGTGGATGGACCCTTTCGAGGCATAGGACCCGGCACTGCACCTGCATGAGGGCCCAAAGCAGGGCGAGCACCAAAATATTTAGCAGTAGTCGACATATTTCATTACGCGTGACTGCGTGGCATCCTGATTTCTGTGGTGCGCCTCATGGCTGGTTGCCAGTCTTTAGCATTTCGTTTGCTAGAGCAGACTGTGGTCTTACTCGAGTTTAGGTGTGTAGGCACGCACACACATGTCTGCGCATGCATGTACGTGCATACACATCTAGAGCGTTATGGTTATTTCTCGGCGCCAGTAACTCGCCGTCGCCCCTTCTCCTGTTAGTTAAAACAATTCCGTCACTAGAAGGCCAGGAGTTGGACGTTTGCTGCATAGGTGATGAATGCACGAGCCATTGGGGTAGTTATGCAAGGTTGGGCGCTCACCCCAAAACCGCCCCCGGCTACATACAGAAACATTTGGAACCATGTTTTGCTAAAATGCGAATTTATCCATTTTCATATAGAGAAATATTTATCGACATGTAAAAATTTAATAAGGATAATTTTATGAAAAACACATTACCCTCTTGCTCTCCAGTGAATAAAATGATGTATTTTGCAAGAAAATATTAAATTTAAAAGTTTTTTGCTGTTGTAAACTATTTCCATATTTACAATGTTCAAGTTAATTAATTTGTTGTAGTAGTCTTGATATATTTCTGAAATTTATTCTGAGTTTACTACTTGTTTCTGACTATTTCATTTTCACACACAGCCAGAAGTAGGTTTTCTTTCATTTCCGTTTTAAAGTTTTGTACGATTCTAACTGTTCGAATTTTATTAAAACAATGGATGTTAATAACAAACGTATGACTGAAGATGAATGCCGTGTTTTTAATGGTAAATGGACAACTAAGTACTGTTTTATAAAATTTGGTAGCAAATAAGTTTGCTTGTTGTGTCGTGAGTCAGTGGCTGTCTTCAAGGAGTACAATATGAAAAGACATTATCAAACAAAACATTCCGATTTTGGATACAATTTAACAACCGAAGGGAGGGAAAGGAATTGCCTGGAGTTGGTGAAAAATTTGGAGAAACAGCAAACTGTTTTCACTAAACAGTCTTCAATTCAAGATGCTGCAACTGAAGCTAGTCTTGTGCTGTCACACAGAATTGTAAAATAGAACAAACCATTTTCTGATGGCGAGTTCATCAAGGAATGTTTGCTAGATGCAGCAAACATTTTGTGTAAAGAACCAAAAAAAAAAAAAAAAAGATTTGACAACATTACTTTATCAAGGAGAACTGTGGTCAGACTTGTTGACAAAATAAGTGACAATTTGATGCATAAACTTCACGATGCAAGTAAACAATTTTTATGGTACTCTCTTGCATTGGATGAGAGTACCGATGTACATGATACTGCCCAATTATTTATATTTATACGTGGAATAAACACTTCTTTCAAACTCACTGAAGAGTTACTGAGTGTTGAGTTACTCAAAGACACGACCACAGGCCATGATATATTCAATGCTATTACTAACTGTATTGAAAGATTGGTTTGGAACAAGATGGCAAGTGTTACAGCTGACGGAGCTCGTGCTTTGACTGGAAAAAATGTAAGTCTGGTAAAGCCGATAAGTGATAAGATTAAAGCAGAATATCCAGACCACACATTATTACCACTTCACTGTGTGATTCATCAAAAAAGTCTTGTGTAAAACTGTTTTGAACATCAAGCATGTTATTGACCCAGTTGTCAGTGTCATCAACCTCATCAGATCAAGAGGACTTAATCACAGACGAGACAGTTCAAGACATTACTTGAACATTTCAATGTCCTGTACCACACCAGTGTTCGATGGCTGAGTCTCGGCAAGGTGTTGAGGCGAGTGTGGGAACTCAGAGAAGAAATAATGATGTTCCTAGAGATGAAGGGCATTGAATGTGACTTTAATACTGACATTGTCAATAAAGAATGGAAGTTAGACTTTATGTTGCCATTGAAATTATGGAAAAGTTAAATGAACTGAATGTCAAACTTCAGGGCAATGGTGTGTTTGCACATGAATTGTATGTACATGTAAAATCATTTCAGGCAAAACTCTCACTGTTCTCCAGACAAGCAAGTGAAAATAGATTCTGTCACTTCCCTTTGCTGAAACAAGAAACCATTTCTGGTGAAATGACTGAAATGTACAAAGCCCAATTAGATGCATTGATTGAAGAATTTGGATGGAGATTCCAAGATATCAAGAACTTAGAGCCACAGTTCAATATTCTCAGCTCCCCTTGTAGTGCAGAAGCTGATTCAGCCACAGGGGACATACAGTTGAAGCTGCTTGACTTACAAGCAGACCATGACCTGAAAGAGAAATTCAAGTCAATGGTTTGCTATATTTCTATGGATCTTTATCACAAGAATCATTTCCCAACTTGAAAAACTTTGCAGCTAAACTTGTATCATTGTTTGAATCAACATACATTTGCGAACAAGCATTCCCTTGCTTGAAGATCAACAAATCTAAGAATATGTCTTTATTGTCGGACTGCAACTTGCATTCTGTCATGCGAATTTCAACAAGTAAACTTGCTTCAGATTTCAAGAATATTGTCAAAAAGTGCAAGCAGGTACATACATCGCATTATAAATCAACATTTATAGTGACCATGTAGTCGGTTTGTGTCTTAATTAAAGCCATTGATAGATAATAAAGAATATTTGTTATAATAACAAGTTGTAAAATCTTGTTAACAAATTAGTAAAAGTTTTTGTCCATATTGTCAAATATAATGTATAAGTTTATAAGTAAAGTAAAATTGCAATTATTAGTTATTTATACTGCTTAATAACCTATAAATAATTAATAATTACTTATTGTAATAGGTTGGTGAAACAAAATGGACATTATATATAAGATATATATATATATATATATGTATATATATATATATATATATATATATATATATATATATATATATATATATATATATATATATATATATATATATATGCGGCCCCCCAATAGCTTTACATTTGTCAATGCGGCCCTACGCACAAAAAGTTTGCCCACCCCTGGTTTAGGCTAATAGTTAGGTGATAAAAAGCCTGTGTGTTACTAACGCCCATCAGGGAAGCAAAGAATAGTAGTATTATAAATTGCCATGCATGTTGCAAGAGGCAGCCATGGAGAGTTGCCTGGAGACTGGTACCACATCCCGTAACAACTTCAGCTGCAAAACCCAACCAGTTATGAACAAGTCTACAAAAGACTTGGCTTGAGTTAGTTGAGAGCATATACTCTAAGGCAGAAACAGGAGAAGACGCTGTATTAACATATTTTATGTAGCTTAAATAGGAAAAGAGACAAGAGAACCCCCGTCCTCTACGAGCGATCGACTTGAGGGAAAGTCGAGGCAATACAATGTGGTTTAAAAAGAACGATGATAGAAGGTATGATTACCTGGACGATGACACAGGGGTCGGCCAACACGAAGATGGACCAGGACATTGCAGACACATTGGACATGAAAATATATGAGGCAGGAGAACTGGCAAAGCCAAACGCTCTACCCGTATATTCATTCCGCAGCTCATTCTTTACCTTTTCATATCTGGCCCATATCAATATACGGCGCTGAAACATGGATTCTAAACAAATGAAACGAAATGAACTTGGAATCTTGTGACATGTGATGTTATCGCAGGATGCAAAGAATACGCTGAGCAGAAAACAAATCAAATGCACACATTTTGAAGGCCACCGTAGAAAATAGACAACTATTAACATACCAATCTATTCTAAACTGCTCAAACAAATTCACGTTTTCGATCCGCATCGGAGCAGATTCGAATTTGTAAAGTTGGCATGGGTTCCCAGGTTCGACCCAGTCTAAAAATAGGTACCAGGAAATATCATCAGAAGTAAAAGTGGCAGGCATGGCACTGAGCACATTACTAACAGACTGACGACTGGTCTATACAGATATCGGTCTAGCACAATATAAACAAGGCAACTTAATGGCGTAAGAGTGTTCTTTACTTTACTCACTTACAATACAACTTTACTCACTTACAATACAACTTTACTTTACTCACTTACAATACAACTTTATTTTACTCACTTACAATACAACTTTACTTTACTCACTTACAATACAACTTTACTTTACTCACAATACAACTTTCAACTTTACTTACTCACTTACAATACAACTTTACTTTACTCACTTACAATACATTTTTACTTTACTCACAATACAATTTTACTTTACTCACTTCAATACAACTTTACTTTGCTCACTTACAATACAATTTTACTTTGTGGCTTAGAGGTTAGCGACTTCTTTCCGTAATCTCGTATACTCTCGTAGGTAACGTGATGACGGTAAGAATCAGCAGTGGTTCGAATCGCATCAGTAACTTACGGGGTATGTGAGCCGGCCGCTCAGAAAGCAATGGCAAACTACTGAGCGTAATCTTGCCAAGAAATCAACATACAGCTGAAAGATGCTGGTGTTGACAGCGATGTCCTGTAAAGCCTAAAGGATATGCAAAACATTTACATTTTACACTTACAATACAATTTTAAAAAGTCCCCTTTCGTTTCAAATGTTAGTGAACTAAATTATAACAATCTTACCAAATTATAACAATCTTACTAAAGTATAACAATCTTGTATTGTTAGTTGACGAAACTGAAATCAGTGAAGATGTGCTTTACGAGGGAGAGGAGTTTCCAATAACGAGAAGGTTAGTGTGTGTCTCATTTCTGAGCTCATTACTTTACTGCCTGTGTCATTGCTGAGCTCAATATATTTCTGTCTGTGTCATTACTGAGCTTATTACTTTACTGCCTGTGTCATTGCTGAGCTCATTGCTTTTCTGTCTGTGTCACTACTGAGCTCATTACTTTTCTGTCTGTGTCATTACTGAGCTTATTACTTTACTGTCTGTGTCATTACTGAGTTCATTACTTTTGTCTGTGTCATTACTGAGCTCATTACTTTCCTGTATGTGTCATTACTCAGCTCATTACTTTACTGTCTTTGTCATTAGTGTGCCATTACTTTACTGTCTGTGTCATTACTGAGCTTATTACTTTACTGTCTGTGTCATTACTGAGTTCATTACTTTTGTCTGTGTCATTACTGAGCTCATTACTTTCCTGTATGTGTCATTACTCAGCTCATTACTTTACTGTCTTTGTCATTAGTGTGCCTTTACTTTACTGTCTGTGCCATTACTGAGATCATTGCTTTACTGTCTGTGTCATTACTGAGCTTATTACTTTACTGTCTGTGTCATTACTGAGTTCATTACTTTTCTGTCTGTGTCATTACTGAGCTCATTACTTTACTGTCTGTGTCATTACTCAGCTCATTACTTTACTGTCTTTGTAATTAATGTGCCATTACTTTACAGTCTGTGTCATTACTGAGCTCATTGTTTTACTGTCTGTGTCATTACTGAGCTCATTGCTTTACTGTGTGTGTCATTACTGAGCTCATTGCTTTACTGTCTGTGTCATTACTGAACTCATTGCTTTACTGTGTGTGTCATTACTGAGCTCATTACTGTACTGTCTGCTTCTTCCCCTGGAAATTGGGTTGACGTCTGTTGGCAATAGACCCGACACTGTGGTTTAGGTTTAGGTGTCACAATTCCCCAACATACAGAGTTGAGGGTTTGAAATCAGTCATTTGGAAGCAGACCTCTTTGCGTTGATTTCAATGGTATGAGCGTCGGTCTTTCAGAAAGCAATGGAACACTTTTGAACGTAAAAATTGCCTAGCAATTCGCTACCAGTAAAACAATGATGGGGTTGATTGTGGCGTCCTGTAAGGGACATGCCACTAACTGTTGACAATGAACTGTTGACAATGAACTAACTGTTCACAATGAACTAATTGTTGACAATGAACTAACTGTTCACAATGAACTAACTGTTGACAATGAACCAACTCTTGACAATGAACTAACTGTTGACAATGAACTAACTGTTGACAATGAACCAACTGTTGTCAATGAACTAACTGTTGACAATGAACTACCTGTTGACAATGAACTAATTGAAGCCAGTGGAAGAAACATTACCACCCTAGGTCTAATAATACCAGCCACTCTGTAAGTACTGTGCTGAATGATAACCCGTTTACATTCTAATATGTCTAATATGTCTCTCCGATGATATGAAGTTCCAGTGCCGTTCTTACATACCCTGCTGATGTTTGGGCTTGGAGAGAGAGGGGAGAGGACTTTGCAACAGACTCCGCGGAAATGATACTTTGGTACTTTCTGTGGCAGGGAAACCATGCAGGCTTTGGTTAAGACACGCACTGAGAAAGCTTCGTGATGGTGTAACCACGGAACAACGAGATAGAGCGAGAGCTATGTACACATGGAGATGAGAGTTACATACTGCGGTCAATAGTATGGGGAGGTCTTTGAGGGAGGTGAAAGACATAGGGGGAGATCTAAATACACATGGAGACGAGAATTACATACTGCGATCGATAGTATGGGGACATCTTTGAGGGAGGCTATGGAGAGAGAGATTGGCAGTATGAGGATGACTTTGGGGGAGATGAAGGAGGTAGTATGCAAGGACTTTGAATGAAGTGGAGGAGATAATAGAAGATAGGACGGCAAGGTGTGAGTTGATGGAAGACTATTCTTCAGGGGGAGATCAAGGGGGGAAAATACAGATGAATACTCGAGTTTGGGTAATAATCTTCCATAAACTTAGATAATGTGGCGCGACACTGTGAGCTGTGAGTTTCGTGTGAAATGCTTTTGAATCTGCCCAAGGTCTTTTGGAACGTGACTGCATGTTCGGAGCGATGGCAGATGGCTATGTCCCAGAGTTGACCGGTTTTTGCCTTATGCAGAAATGCGTGGCTGCTGGGCTTCTGGTTGACTGCCACTGCCATTGACGATGAACTGTATTTCGTGGACTGTGTGGGTGAACATCTAGGAAACATCCAGATGGGAAAATGACTGCCGATTCCATCAGAAATGAACTGGGTGCTTTGTGGGGGACTATTGTGTTGACATTCTGGTGGCGGCATTATGCACAGTGTATCTGTGCGGGCTGTTATTTGTCGAGACTCCTGTCTTTTCCACTGTTCACATTGGGCAGTGGGAGCGTTTTGTGTGATATTCACTGGCACAGGAATGGAGCATAATGGGGACGACCCGCTGCTGTGAAGTTGGAACTGCGACTAACTAACTAACTAACAATGTATTGCTGGCGAAAGCACTGTCTTCTACATACTTTATAGCCTTAATGTTCGTTGTACTATCCTCCTGATTTCATTGATGTGTTCGTTGGAGCTGTTGTTTCTTGTAAGATTATTCGCTGTAATATCCGTTCGTACTAAGTTAGTTCATTGTAGCATAATATGTTATATACGCCTTTGTTTTGTCTTATGGCTGCAGCCAGTTCGACAAGATTGATGCTGCAGGGTGTGGCCAGCGCCCTCTGGTGGCAAACAATGGTGCTAGCGAGCTGACCCTCAGTGCCAAGATCGTCGGTGGAAAAGTCACCGTGCCTTATTCTTGGCCAGCTATTGTAAGTTTACATGTACCTTATTCTTGGCCACCTATTGTAAGTTTACATGTCGTGCCTTATCTTGCCCAGCTATTGTAAGTTTACATGTACCTTATATTTGGCCAGCTATTGTAAGTTTACATGCCGTGGGTTATGGTTAGGGTTAGAGTTAGGGTTCGGTGAATTGTGAAAATAGATTCACAATCATACAATCATATAAGCCACAACGCCGGTTGTGTTTTTATTACTGAAACTGCATGTTTTTGTATATGAATAACAAATGTGGTTAAATCTGCCCCTCTACAGTGCAGTTTAAGAACCTCCACATCACCAACGTCTCATATGTGTGGCGCCAATTTGGTGAAGAACTTGGCTGGGCAATATTTCTTAATCACAGCAGCTCACTGCACAAGGTTAGTTGCACCACTGAATGTCTCGTTAATTCTCTGGTTTAGTTTGTAAACTGATTTTATTCATCACTAATATTTGTTTGAAAAATACTATATGTATATCTCATCTCATCTCATTTCACCATGTTTCTCTTGTACCTTGCGGTGTCGAGGTGAAGTATAAACAGCGGGAGAGTCCCCGCTTCTAGGCTTTCTGTATCGATATGCCCAAGGACTCTGTTATTCCCTGCCTCCATCGTTTACGTGGTCGGCCCTCTTCCTCTGCTTCCTTCTGGGTGGTATACTGTTAGTTGGTAACCTACTTTCATGGCCAAACCATTTTACTTGCTTCCTTCTAATAAAATCTAGCGCTGCTATAACCCCCACTTTAGTGCTGATTTCTTCATTTCTGATCTTATCTCTTCTTGATACATTGAGTATTCTTCTCGGGAATCTCATTTCTGTTGTGATTTTTCTTTTCTCTTTTTCTGTCATTGTCCAGGTTTGGCATTGGTAACATAGAGTTGATAGGAAGATTGTGTTGTAATGTGCTTTCTTAGTAGTTATTGATACATGTTTGTTCTTTAGTATTGGTACCATTAGTCCAATGAGTTGGTTTGCCTTATTGCATCTACTTTCGATCTCGTCTTCTGATTTGCCATTTGATGATATCATACTTCCTAGGCACTCGAAATTCTTTACTTGTTTCAAGGGATGTTCGTTTAGATGAATTGTTGTTGTTTTTTCTTCTTTAGTTATAGTAATTTCCTCTGTTTTACTTGTGCTAATTTTCTTGGTATGTTCCCTACACATTTGGTTTAGACTATTCATGTGGTCTTGTAATTCAGCTTCTGATTTTGCTATTAGTGCTTGGTCGTCCGCAAACAGAAGTTCTCTAATGGTGTAATTTGCAGATGGTTCTTCTTCTGTTTTCTCGTCTTGCGGTTTTCTTGCGGTCTCTGTTTCAATGTTTGGCTGGTTTCTTTACATATGTTGTCTATATATGTTATGAACAAGAGAGGGGACAGGACACAACCTTGTCGAACTCCGGATCTTATGGTAAAGGGTTCTCAGTGTCCTCCAGTTGCTCTCCCTATGCATTCACTGTTATTGTATAAGCTTCTACATAGGTTTGTTAGATGTGTACTCACTCCATATTGTTTAAGGATTTCTCACAGCTTGTTTCTATCTACTCTATCAAATGCCTTTTCTTGGTCGACAAAGACTAAGTAGATATGTCCAGTCAAGAAGGTGTTTCTCTGTGCCTCTTTTCTCATTCATCATTAGCATCATCTTCAACTTTTGCTTTCAAGCGCTGTGGGGAGATTCAATTGACATACATACATACATACATACATACATACATACATACATACATACATACATACATACATACATACATACATACATACATACATACATACATACATACATACATACATACATACATACATACATACATACATACATACATACATACATACATACATACATACATACATACATACATACATACATACATACATACATACATACATACATACATACATACATACATACATACATACATACATACATACATACATACATACATACATACATACATACATACATACATACATACATACATACATACATACATACATACATACATACATACATACATACATACATACATACATACATACATACATACATACATACATACATACATACATACATACATACATACATACATACATACATACATACATACATACATACATACATACATACATACATACATACATACATACATACATACATACATACATACATACATACATACATACATACATACATACATACATACATACATACATACATACATACATACATACATACATACATACATACATACATACATACATACATACATACATACATACATACATACATACATACATACATACATACATACATACATACATACATACATACATACATACATACATACATACATACATACATACATACATACATACATACATACATACATACATACATACATACATACATACATACATACATACATACATACATACATACATACATACATACATACATACATACATACATACATACATACATACATACATACATACATACATACATACATACATACATACATACATACATACATACATACATACATACATACATACATACATACATACATACATACATACATACATACATACATACATACATACATACATACATACATACATACATACATACATACATACATACATACATACATACATACATACATACATACATACATACATACATACATACATACATACATACATACATACATACATACATACATACATACATACATACATACATACATACATACATACATACATACATACATACATACATACATACATACATACATACATACATACATACATACATACATACATACATACATACATACATACATACATACATACATACATACATACATACATACATACATACATACATACATACATACATACATACATACATACATACATACATACATACATACATACATACATACATACATACATACATACATACATACATACATACATACATACATACATACATACATACATACATACATACATACATACATACATACATACATACATACATACATACATACATACATACATACATACATACATACATACATACATACATACATACATACATACATACATACATACATACATACATACATACATACATACATACATACATACATACATACATACATACATACATACATACATACATACATACATACACAGACATACATACATACATACATACATACACAGACATACATACATACATACATACATACATACATACATACATACATACATACATACATACATACATACATACATACATACATACATACATACATACATACATACACAGACATACATACATACATACATACATACATACATACATATATACATACATACACAGACATGCAGACAGACACATATAAACAGACAAACCGACTCACAGACAGGCTGACCATCCGACAATCAGACATACCAGTTTATCTTTCATCATACATGTTTCAAATGTGCTTTCATGTGAATACAATTGTTGGTTTCAGTGACAAAAGACCGGCTCGCTACGTTGCTTATTGTGGTATTCACGATACCTCGGCGTCGTCCCAGCCTTACAGGTTCATTGCTTCATTCTCAGCGCTGACCATCCACAGGTATGTGTGCCATGTTTACTTCTTGATCTCTTTATGGGGGTTTCGTGGTCAAGAGGTTACGGTATGCACCTCAGCCTCTATCCACAGGTTCTATCCCTGCTGCCAATGTTTCAAAGAATCATTCGTATCTAATGAAGGCTAAGCCTGCCTGATCTCTGAACGACCGACGCCTCATACCACAGGAATCAACGCAAACAGATCTGCTTTCAAATCGCCCGCTGGTGATTTCGAAACTTCGATTCGGTTTATTGGGAAATTGTGACATCTTTACTTTTGATAACCTCATGTCATAGCTTTACATATATGATAGGCCTTGTCATAACGTTACATATATGGTAACTTTATGAAATAGCTTTACATATATGGTAACTTTATGAAATAGCTTTACATATATGGTAACTTCATGAAATAGCTTTACATATATGGTAACTTTATGTCATAACGTTACATATATGGTAACTTTATGAAATAGCTTTACATATATGGTAACTTTATGTTATAGATGTACATATATGGTAACTTCATGAAATAGCTTTACATATATGGTAACTTTATGTCATAGCTTTACATATATGGTAACTTCATGAAATAGCTTTACATATATGGTAACTTTATGTTATAGATGTACATATATGGTAACTTTATGTCATATCTTTACAGATATGGTAACTTCATGTCATAGTTGTACATATATGGTAACTTTATGTCATGGTTGTACATATATGGTAACCTCATGTCATAGTTGTACATATATGGTAACTTTATGTCATAGTTGTACATATATGGTAACTTTATGTCATAGTTGTACATATATGGTAACTTTATGTCATGGTTGTACATATATGGTAACCTCATGTCATAGTTGTACATATATGGTAACTCTATGTTATATCTTTACATATATGGTAACTTTATGTCATAGTTGTACATATATGGTAACTTTATGTTATATCTTTACATATATGGTAACTTTATGTCATAGTTGTACATATATGGTAACTTTATGTTATATCTTTACATATATGGTAACTTTATGTCATAGTTGTACATATATGGTAACTTTATGTTATATCTTTACATATATGGTAACTTTATGTTATATCTTTACATATATGGTAACTTTATGTTATATCTTTACATATATGGTAACTTTATGTCATAGTTGTACATATATGGTAACTTTATGTTATATCTTTACATATATGGTAACTTTATGTCATAGTTGTACATATATGGTAACTTTATGTTATATCTTTACATATATGGTAACTTTATGTCATAGTTGTACATATATGGTAACTTTATGTTATATCTTTACATATATGGTAACTTTATGTTATAGTTGTACATATATGGTAACTTCATGTCATAGTTGTACATATATGGTAACCTCATGTCATAGTTGTACATATATGGTAACTTTATGTTATAGTTGTACATATATGGTAACTTCATGTCATAGTTGTACATATATGGTAAGTTCATGTCATAGTTGTACATATATGGTAACTTTATGTTATAGTTGTACATATATGGTAACTTTATGTCATAGCTTTACATATATGGTAACATTATGTTATAGTTGTACATATATGGTAACTTTATGTCATAGCTTTACATATATGGTAACTTCATGTCATAGATGTACATATATGGTAACTTCATGTCATGGTTGTACATACACGGTAACTTTATGTCATAGTTGTACATATATGGTAACCTCATGTCATAGTTGTACATACATGGTAACTTCATGTCATAGTTGTACATATATGGTAACTTTATGTCATAGTTGTACATATAGGATAACCTCATGTCATAGTTGTACATATATGGTAACTTCATGTCATAGTTGTACATATATGGTAACTTCATTTCATAGTTGTACATATATGGTAACTTCATGTCATAGTTGTACATATATGGTAACTTCATGTCATAGTTGTACATATATGGTAACTTTATGTCATAGTTGTACATATATGGTAACTTCATGTCATAGTTGTACATACACGGTAATTTATGTCGTAGTTGTACATATATGGTAACTTCATGTCATTGTTGTACATATATGGTAACTTCATGTCATAGTTGTACATATATGGTAACTTCATTTCATAGTTGTACATATATGGTAACTTCATGTCATAGTTGTACATATATGGTAACTTCATGTCATAGTTGTACATATATGGTAACTTGATGTCATAGTTGTACATATATGGTAACTTTATGTCATAGTTGTACACGTATGGTAACTTTATGTCATAGTTGTACATATATGGTAACTTCATGTCATAGTTGTACATATATGGTAACTTCATGTCATAGTTGTACATATATGGTAACTTCATGTCATAGTTGTACATATATGGTAACTTCATGTCATAGTTGTACATATATGGTAACTTCATGTCATAGTTGTACATATATGGTAACTTCATGTCATAGTTGTACATATATGGTAACTTTATGTCATAGTTGTACATATATGGTAACTTTATGTCATAGGTGTACATATATGGTAACTTTATGTCATAGTTGTACATACACGGTAACTTTATGTCGTAGTTGTACATATATGGTAACCTCATGTCATAGTTGTACATATATGGTAACCTCATGTCATAGTTGTACATATATGGTAACTTTATGTCATAGTTGTACATATATGGTAACTTTATGTCATAGTTGTACATATATGGTAACTTTATGTCATAGTTGTACATATATGGTAACTTTATGTCATAGTTGTACATATATGGTAACTTTATGTCATAGTTGTACATATATGGTAACCTCATGTCATAGTTGTACATATATGGTAACTTCATGTCATAGTTGTACATATATGGTAACTTTATGTCATAGTTGTACATATATGGTAACCTCATGTCATAGTTGTACATATGGTAACCTCATGTCATAGTTGTACATATATGGTAACTTTATGTAATAGTTGTACATGTCATAGTTGTACATATATGGTAACTTTATGTCATAGTTGTACATTTATGGTAACTTTATGTCATAGTTGTACATATATGGTAACTTTATGTCATAGTTGTATATGTATGGTAACTTTATGTCATAGTTGTACATATATGGTAACTTTATGTCATAATTGTACATGTATGGTAACTTTATGTCATAGTTGTACATGTATGGTAACTTGATGTCATAGTTGTACATATATAGTAACTTTATGTCATAGTTGTACATGTCATAGTTGTACAGATATGGTAACTTTATGTCATAGTTGTACATGTATTGTAACTTTATGTCATAGTTGTACATGTATGGTAACTTTATGTCATAGTTGTACATGTATGGTAACTTTATGTCATAGTTGTACATGTATGGTATCTTTATGTCATAGTTGTACATATATGGTAACTTTATGTCATAGTTGTACATATATGGTAACTTTATGTCATAGTTGTACATGTCTTATTTGTACATATATGGTAACTTTATGTCATAGTTGTACATGTATGATAACTTTATGTCATAGTTGTACATGTATGGTAACTTTATGTCATAGTTGTACATGTATGGTAACTTTATGTCATAGTTGTACATATATGGTAACTTTATGAAATAGCTTTACATATATGGTAACTTCATGAAATAGCTTTACATATATGGTAACTTTATGTCATAACGTTACATATATGGTAACTTTATGAAATAGCTTTACATATATGGTAACTTTATGTCATAGCTTTACATATATGGTAACTTCATGAAATAGCTTTACATATATGGTAACTTTATGTTATAGATGTACATATATGGTAACTTTATGTCATATCTTTACAGATATGGTAACTTCATGTCATAGTTGTACATATATGGTAACTTTATGTCATGGTTGTACATATATGGTAACCTCATGTCATAGTTGTACATATATGGTAACTTTATGTCATAGTTGTACATATATGGTAACTTTATGTCATAGTTGTACATATATGGTAACTTTATGTCATGGTTGTACATATATGATAACCTCATGTCATAGTTGTACATATATGGTAACTCTATGTTATATCTTTACATATATGGTAACTTCATGTCATAGTTGTACATATATGGTAACTTTATGTTATATCTTTACATATATGGTAACTTTATGTCATAGTTGTACATATATGGTAACTTTATGTTATATCTTTACATATATGGTAACTTTATGTCATAGTTGTACATATATGGTAACTTTATGTTATATCTTTACATATATGGTAACTTTATGTCATAGTTGTACATATATGGTAACTTTATGTTATATCTTTACATATATGGTAACTTTATGTTATATCTTTACATATATGGTAACTTTATGTTATATCTTTACATATATGGTAACTTTATGTCATAGTTGTACATATATGGTAACTTTATGTTATATCTTTACATATATGGTAACTTTATGTCATAGTTGTACATATATGGTAACTTTATGTTATATCTTTACATATATGGTAACTTTATGTTATATCTTTACATATATGGTAACTTTATGTTATATCTTTACATATATGGTAACTTTATGTCATAGTTGTACATATATGGTAACTTTATGTTATATCTTTACATATATGGTAACTTTATGTTATAGTTGTACATATATGGTAACTTCATGTCATAGTTGTACATATATGGTAACCTCATGTCATAGTTGTACATATATGGTAACTTTATGTTATAGTTGTACATATATGGTAACTTCATGTCATAGTTGTACATATATGGTAAGTTCATGTCATAGTTGTACATATATGGTAACTTTATGTTATAGTTGTACATATATGGTAACTTTATGTCATAGCTTTACATATATGGTAACATTATGTTATAGTTGTACATATATGGTAACTTTATGTCATAGCTTTACATATATGGTAACTTCATGTCATAGATGTACATATATGGTAACTTCATGTCATGGTTGTACATACACGGTAACTTTATGTCATAGTTGTACATATATGGTAACCTCATGTCATAGTTGTACATACATGGTAACTTCATGTCATAGTTGTACATATATGGTAACTTTATGTCATAGTTGTACATATAGGATAACCTCATGTCATAGTTGTACATATATGGTAACTTCATGTCATAGTTGTACATATATGGTAACTTCATTTCATAGTTGTACATATATGGTAACTTCATGTCATAGTTGTACATATATGGTAACTTCATGTCATAGTTGTACATATATGGTAACTTTATGTCATAGTTGTACATATATGGTAACTTCATGTCATAGTTGTACATACACGGTAATTTATGTCGTAGTTGTACATATATGGTAACTTCATGTCATTGTTGTACATATATGGTAACTTCATGTCATAGTTGTACATATATGGTAACTTCATTTCATAGTTGTACATATATGGTAACTTCATGTCATAGTTGTACATATATGGTAACTTCATGTCATAGTTGTACATATATGGTAACTTGATGTCATAGTTGTACATATATGGTAACTTTATGTCATAGTTGTACACGTATGGTAACTTTATGTCATAGTTGTACATATATGGTAACTTCATGTCATAGTTGTACATATATGGTAACTTCATGTCATAGTTGTACATATATGGTAACTTCATGTCATAGTTGTACATATATGGTAACTTCATGTCATAGTTGTACATATATGGTAACTTCATGTCATAGTTGTACATATATGGTAACTTTATGTCATAGTTGTACATATATGGTAACTTTATGTCATAGGTGTACATATATGGTAACTTTATGTCATAGTTGTACATACACGGTAACTTTATGTCGTAGTTGTACATATATGGTAACCTCATGTCATAGTTGTACATATATGGTAACCTCATGTCATAGTTGTACATATATGGTAACTTTATGTCATAGTTGTACATATATGGTAACTTTATGTCATAGTTGTACATATATGGTAACTTTATGTCATAGTTGTACATATATGGTAACTTTATGTCATAGTTGTACATATATGGTAACTTTATGTCATAGTTGTACATATATGGTAACCTCATGTCATAGTTGTACATATATGGTAACTTCATGTCATAGTTGTACATATATGGTAACTTTATGTCATAGTTGTACATATATGGTAACCTCATGTCATAGTTGTACATATGGTAACCTCATGTCATAGTTGTACATATATGGTAACTTTATGTAATAGTTGTACATGTCATAGTTGTACATATATGGTAACTTTATGTCATAGTTGTACATGTATGGTAACTTTATGTCATAGTTGTACATATATGGTAACTTTATGTCATAGTTGTACATGTATGGTAACTTTATGTCATAGTTGTACATATATGGTAACTTTATGTCATAATTGTACATGTATGGTAACTTTATGTCATAGTTGTACATGTATGGTAACTTGATGTCATAGTTGTACATATATAGTAACTTTATGTCATAGTTGTACATGTCATAGTTGTACAGATATGGTAACTTTATGTCATAGTTGTACATGTATTGTAACTTTATGTCATAGTTGTACATGTATGGTAACTTTATGTCATAGTTGTACATGTATGGTAACTTTATGTCATAGTTGTACATGTATGGTATCTTTATGTCATAGTTGTACATATATGGTAACTTTATGTCATAGTTGTACATATATGGTAACTTTATGTCATAGTTGTACATGTCTTATTTGTACATATATGGTAACTTTATGTCATAGTTGTACATGTATGATAACTTTATGTCATAGTTGTACATGTATGGTAACTTTATGTCATAGTTGTACATGTATGGTAACTTTATGTCATAGTTGTACATATATGGTAACTTTATGTCATAGTTGTACATATATGGTAACTTTATGTCATAGTTGTACATATATGGTAACTTTATGTCATAGTTGTACATATATGGTAACTTTATGTCATAGTTGTACATATATGGTAATTTTATGTCATAGTTGTACATATATGGTAACTTCATGTCATAGTTGTACATGTATGGTAACCTCTTGCCATAGTTGTACATATATGGTAACTTTATGTCATAGTTGTACATATATGGTAACTTTATGTCATAGTTGTACATATATGGTAACCTCATGTCATAGCTTTACATATATGGTAACTTCATGTCATATCTTTACATATATGGTAACTTCATGTCATAACTTGACATATATGGTAACTTCATGTCATAACTTGACATATATGGTCAGCCTTGTTATAACTTGTCATATATGGTAAGCCTTGTCAAAATTTTAAATATATGATAACTTTATGTCATAGCGTTATATATATAAGATAAGCCTTGTCATAACTTTACATTTATGGTAAGCTTTCTCATAATTTTACATATATGGTAAGCCTTGTCATAACTTTACATATATGGTAAGCCTTGTCATAACTTTACATATATGGTAAGCCTTGTCATAATTTTACATACATGGTTACCTCATGTCATAACTTCACATATATGGTAAGTCTTGTCATAATTTTTCATATCTGGTAACCTCATGTCATAGCTTTGCATATATGGTAAGCCTTGTCATAACTTTATATATATGGCATCTTCTTTTGTCATAGCTTTACATATATGGTAAGCCTTGTCAAAACTTTACATATATGGTCAGCCTTGTCAAAACTTTACATATGGTAACCTCCATATCACAACTTTGCCTACGTGACCCCTATCATAACTTCACATATGATAACCCCATCTCATAACTTTACGTAACTTTACATATGGTGGGCTGTGTCATATCTTACATATAGTAGACCATGTCATAACTCTATGTATGGTAACCCCCTGTCATAACTTTACTTACGACGGCCCATGTCATAACTTTACATATGGCAACCCCATATCATAACTTGTCCTATGGTGGGCCGTGTCATAGATGTACATATTGTAGGACATGTCATAATGCCATAAGGTGTTTAGTTATCTTCGTCGACACCTGTCCTGCCCAGAAAATGTGCCTGAATACTGCCAGATGTATCCCATTGCTCCGCCACACCAGGGAGCCGCGGTGGCGAAGTGGCTAGACACACGTCCCGACCGCATAGTCTTTGGTTCAATCCGTATCGTGGCGGAATAATTTTTTTTTAAAACTGACATGACCTCCCATGTCGACCGAGCCTATAATGTTAAAGTTAGTTGCATATACTTTACAGGACGTCGCAATCAACCCCATCATTATTGGCTGTTCATGATTTCTTGGCAAGTTTACGTTCAGTAGTTTGCCATGTCTTTCTGGACGACGGCATTCATCTCATTTTCATTTTTAAACCAACGCAAGGCGGTCTACTGCCAAATCGCCCGCAGCTGTGTTTCAAAACGCGATGTGCGGGATTACGAACTGCGTCCGTAAATACTTCGCCACGTAGCCGACAGCACAGAATGAGTACTAGGCAATATCTTGGGACGTGCAGCGAGCAACGTGTTACTGCCCAAATAACCCACCGACTGCCCACTGGTCAATAACAATATCCGCCTAGCACCATGCGCCCATGTTCCCTAATGCGTGTAAAATGGCACTTTACTGACTGTACTTGGCAGCCACTCTAACGAACATTCCTGCACGTATCTCTTCCAGCCAGTACAACAGCTGGAATCTTGATTACGACATCGCGGTGTTCAAGCTGTCCACGCAGGCACCAACCAACAATTACATCTCTGCTGTCTGCATCCCCAATGAAGGATGGTCGGAAGGCGAGCTTGCCATTGTTTCCGGGTGGGGCACATTGTCTTCAAGTAAGTCATAAACAAGCATCTTTAAATCATAAACAGGCGTCTTGAAGTAAGTCATAAACAGGCATCTTAAAATCATAAACAGGCGTCTTGAAGTAAGTCATAAACAGGCATCTTAAAATCAAAAATATGCGTCTTCATTTAAGTCATAAACAGGCATCTTAAAATCATAAACATGCGTCTTCATGTAAGTCATAAACTTGCATCTTCATGTAACAGGCATCTTAAAATCATAAACATGCGTCTTCATGTAAGTCATAAACTTGCGTCTTCATGTAAGTCACAAACATCATAAATAGCTACATTAACTTTAAGACAATTCTAAACAGACATATTATCTTCAACTTAGTCATAAACAGACACATTATCTTCAAGTTAGTCATAAACAGACATATTATCTTCAAGTCAGTCATACACTGACATATTATCTTCGAATAAATCACAAACAGCAACAGTGTCTAGATTTCAGTCACAAACAGCTACATTGTCTTCAAGTAAGCCATAAATGGCTTCATTATCCGCATGTTATTCATAAAAAGACATCTTCATGTAAATCACAAACAGCTACGTTTTCTTCAAGTCAGTCATAAACAGATATATTATTGTCAAATGTGTCATAAACCGCTAGATTTTCTTGGAATAAGTCACAAACAGCAACATTGTCTAAATGTCAGTCACGAACAGCTGCATTGTCTTCAAGTAAGTCATAAATAGCTTAATTATCTTCATGTGAGTCATAAACAGACATATTCATGTAAATCCCAAACAGCTATGTTGTCTTCACGCCAGTCATAAACAGACACATTATCATCATCATCATCATCAGCAGCAGCAGCAGCAGCATCATGTGCCTTGCCAGTTGGCGTAGACATAAATCTCAGTCATAGGCGACCTGGATCAACTCTGCTAATCACATTCCTCCATCACACCGTCTCAGACCATCGGGCACCATTTCTCTTGGTCTGCCTATTCCTCTTTTCCCACTAATTTTTCCAGTTGTCACGATGCTCTCCAATGCCTCTCTTCTCATCACACGATCAAAGAATGTTATTTGTCTCTTTCCTAGAGTTGTACATACTGTTCTAGTTGCATTAGCCTCTTCCTGGCAATCATTGTTAGTTGGGTGCAAGGTATTCTCAGCATTCGTTCCAGGAACCAAATCTATGTTGCTTCTAAGTTCTTCCTAATTTGTTCATGTACATTCCTTGGTTCACAGCCATACAGGAAAATTAAGGTTCTAAATAATATTTCATCACTTTGTTTCTTATTTTCAATTATTGTGACTTATTGTATAAGATACTTTTCATGTTCTGAAATGCAGCTTTTGCTTGACCTATTCTGTTTTGAATCTTCGCCGTGCATCTTCCATCTGATGTTATAATTTTTTACACTAGATTTAGCTAATTCAAATTATTCACACGCAGACGGCGCAGCACCCTACAAACTACACCAGGTGACCAAACCCATCAAGTCTAGGGCTACCTGCCGACAGAGGTACGGTGCATCGGCCATCACCGATCGTATGCTGTGTGGTGGTCTACCAGAGGGAGGTATCGACTCCTGCCAGGTCAGTTTAGTTTAGTTTTGTTTAGTTTAGTTTAGTTTAGTCGATGGATCAACATTACGGCACACGGGTGTAACCCATAAGTGCTCCGTTCTACTCTTAACTCAAGCCTGAGTCCGGGAAATCTCAGCACAGTGCACGAATTCCGTAGCACCGGCGAGGATCCTGAAATACTTTGGGTAGATTTTTAATTCGAAATTTTGCCCGGGCAGCGCCGTTAGGCTACTCTTTTTTTATTTCCAACTGCCAAGGGATTTTCGACGTGCGCAACAATACACACGGGCGTCACATCTCACAACCCAGAGACCAGGGGAGATTTTGTTACTAGAAGTCTACCTGAAAAAATTCCGGTCCTCGCCGGGGCTTGAACCCGGGACCTCCAGTACTCGAGGCGGACTCCATACCTCGAGGCCACTCAGCCAGGTCAGAGGGTTGCTAGTTGTTTCTTATTTGTTTTATTTCGTAAGATCCTCCTCTTGTCAGACTTCTCTCTCTCTCTCTCTCTCTCTCTCTCTCTCTCTCTCTCTCTCTCTCTCTCTCTCTCTGTATGTGTCTCTCTGTCTCTCTGTCTCTCTCTCGTCCTCTCTTCCTATCTCTATCTTTTACACACAGACACATACACATCAGCTCTCTTTCCCAGCCCCTCCCCCACTCCCTTGCTCTCTCTTTTACATACACCCTTCCCCACACACACACAAATATACGAACGAAAGAAAATCTTTATTTTCAGAGCGTTAAGAATTGGACACGCAGGTCCGTCTGACATTCTGCCCTTCTTCTCTATTTCCTCTCATACATTCTTTCATTCAACATCACTTATGAAGCAAATTTTTCAAATCAAAAGAACAATAAGCATTAAAACGCATGAAAAATAATCAATTACAAATGACTCACTGAGGCAATGTTTAACATGGGCATTATAAATACCTAAGGAAGGTGTAACGTGCATACATATGGGAATGTTTTTTGGCTAGTTGTCGTTTGAGATAATTTACCATTATTATTGTCTTTTTTTTTAAATGGGGGAATGTAGTCTGTACTGAGGTAGTGTTCAAACAGGTTGTGAATGTATATATAATGGTTGGTGGTGTCTTTGATTTCTTGTGGAAAATTGTTCCACAACTGAGCGGAAGAGTATGCTAAGTTTGTTTTATATAAGTTTATCCTAGGTTTCTCTGGTCTCTGTGGCTAAGGGCTGGCGAACGCGGTTTCTGAGCCCGTATACCCGGGTTCGAAACACAGCGGGGCTGGTTTTTTCGAAAAACGTATGGGAGCCGGTCGTTCAGAAAACAATGGCAAACTACTGAACGTAACATTTGCTCAGGAATCACGAACAGCGAAAATGCTGGTGTTGACTGCTACGTCCTGTGAAGGACATGCAACTTAATATTTTTTAATCCTAGGTTTAGGGACATGAAGTATATTTAGTCGTTTGCTATGTCTTGCGTTATATTTAAACACTGGCCAAAAGTAGCTTGGAGAATTTTGAAATAGGATTTTGTGAATTAGTTTAGCCTTATTAAAAAGTAGGCGTTTGTGGAGTGGCAGTAACCGAAGACGTTTATGTAGAATTGTCGGTAAGCTTTTCACCATTAATTAAACTAACCGCCCTTTTCTGGAGTGACTAAAGGCGTTTGGTTATTGATTTGGGGCACCCATCCCAGATTGTGGAGCAATAATCAATATGTGTTTGTATGTGGGAAGTGTAGAATATATTTTGTGTGTTTTCGTCAAGGAAATTTTTAATTGTGGCAAGTTGGTATACTTTTTTGGCTATTTGTTTAACGAGAGCATGAACATGGGAGTTAAAGGATAGATTTTGATCTATGATAAGACCCAGTGCCTTGTGCTCGGTTACACTTTCTATAGGCATGCTACCAATGTGCAGCTCTAGAGTTCTCTGCGAGTTTAGCGTGTGAAGTCTTTGCCTGGTTCCCATTAACATAGATTTTGTTTTAGAAATGTTAATTTGCATGCGGTTTGCATGACTCCAGTTAACTACACTATTTATTTCCTGTTGCAAGGATAATTCTAGTACATTACGATCAATAGCGTTTGTATATACTGTGCAGTCTAGACAGACAGACAGACAGACAGACAGACAGACAGGCAGACAGGCAGGCAGGCAGGCAGGCAGGCAGGCAGGTTGGTAGGTGGATAGATGGATGGGTGGATAGAGGGATAGATGGATGGAGGGACAGACAGACAGACAGACAGACAGACAGATAGATAGATAGATAGATAGATAGATAGATAGATAGATAGATAGATAGATAGATAGATAGATAGATAGATAGATAGATAGATAGATAGATAGATAGAGCAAACTTTATTTTAAAAGGGTAACAAATTGGGCACGAAGGCCCGTCTTACATTCGGCCCTTTTTATCACTCATCTTTCATTCATCAAATGTGCATGTTACATTAACATAGAGGAAAAAACATTGTCAAATGGATTTTGTAAGCATAAACAATGCATATTACGCATGATACATTCACATGAGGAAAAACAACAACATTGTTTATGTTTACAACATTCATTTGACATTGTTTTTTTCCTATGTGAATATATTATGCACTATTGACGAACAAAAGATGAGTGATTGGAGGGGCCGATGTAAGACGTAATCTTTCTGTAATCTATCTGTCTAGACAGACAGACATACAGACAGACAGACAGAAAGACAGACAGACAGACAGACAGACAGATAGACAGACAGACAGACAGACAGACAGACAGACAGACAGACAGATAGATAGATAGATAGATAGATAGATAGATAGATAGATAGATAGATAGATAGATAGATAGATAGATAGATAGATAGATAGATAGATAGATAGATAGATAGATAGATAGATGGGCGGGCGGACGAACGGTCGGACTATCGGACGGACAGACAGACAGACAGACAGACAGACTGATCGATGGATGGATGCATGGATGGATAAATGGGTGGATGGATGAATGGATCGAACGAGCGAACGGACTTTATTTTCAAAAGGTAACAAATCGGGCTCGCAGGCCCGTCTTACATTCGGCCCATCCAATCACAAATCTTTTGTTCGTCAATAGTGCACAATATATTCACATAGGAAAAAAAACATTGTCAAATGAATGTTGTAAACATAAACAATACATATTACCATGTTATGTGACACATACCCCAGCCACCCAACCATTCCCCATCCACCCACACATCCCCCGCCCAACCACACACACACTCCCAGGCACACAATTCCCCTACCCATCCCCCACCCACACATTCCACATCCACACACACCCCCCACCTACACACATCTCACCAAGCACACACATCACCCATCCACCACACATTCCCCCACATCCACCCCCACCCACCCACACACACTCCCAGGCGCACATACATGCAACCGCCTACCCATCACCCATCCACACATCCCCCACCTACACACATCTCCCCACCCGCACACACATCCTCCACCCATCCCATAACCCATCAACACTCACCCACTCACATATCCTCCGCCACACACGCACAATCCCCCAACCATATAGTCAAACACATATCCTATCACACATCTCCCACCCACACACACACATATCCCCGCCAACCCACACATTACGCACCTACCCACACACAAAACTAGCACTCACCCACACATCCCCTACTTTTACACATCCCCTACCCACACAATCTCCCCCACCCACCCACCCATCCCGCGCCCATACACACACATCCTCCATCCCCCAACCTACACACAATCACCCATCCACATATCATCCACCAACCCACCCCCAATCACCCATCCCCCAATCACACATCCCTTAACCCCACATCTCTTAACCGCACATCCCCACCCACACACACACCACACATACACTCACACACACACATCTCGCCACCCGTACACACATCCTCCACACACAAATCCGCACACACATATCCCCGCCCACCAACACATCCCCCATCCACAAACACACACAACTCCCACCCACATACAGCCACTCCACCCACACACATCCCCCACCCATACACATCTTCCCACCCACACACACATCTCCTACCCATTCACGAATCTCCCACACACATCTACCCACTCACGTACTCATCCTTCAACCACTCAAATCGAAACTTCCCCCACCCACCCATCAAAACATACATCTCCAATGTACCCACCCACACTCACACACCCCAACCACCCAGCCAAACACACAACCCCACCCTCACATACATCCTTTACCCACCCGCAAATCCCACACCCAATAAAACCTACCCCACCTTCCCACACACACATCCCTCACACACACACACACACACACACACACACACACACACATCTCCCCTGCCACACAACACCCCACCCATATACACATCCCTCACCTCAGACACACATCCCCCCACACGCATCTCTCATACACAAACCCACCACACATCCCTCACCCACACACACACACATCTCCCCACCCACCCACACATCCCCACCTACAAACACCCTCACCACTCACACATACATCCTTCACCCACCCACAATTACCACATGAAAAATAATGATAATAATAAGAGAGAGAGAGAGAGAGAGAGAGAGAGAGAGAGAGAGAGAGAGAGAGAGAGAGAGAGAGAGATCATCATGACGTACGTCCTTTGTAAATTGTTGCTCTCAGAACGGCGAGCGGAATATCGCCTCTATATGTGACCATCTCCCCCGCCTCATGTGCACCCTCATGCCCCAGGTGTCTGCAATGTCATGTTTCCATCCTCGTGCTACTCGACCCCTGCCTCTTCTTCCAGCAACCATAATTTCTCCGCCTCTAGTGACTTTTCAACCACGGTGACTTTTTATATGGCCAAAATATTTCAGTTATCTAGACATAATACCGTTTAAGAGCCAGTTTTCTTTCTCCTGTTCATTTTGAATGTCGGTAATGTTCTTCTTCCTGGTCTACGGTAATCTAAGACTGTACACACACATGCGCGCTCACACACACACACACACACACACACCACGAACACACACACACGCAAACACGCGCACACACAGACGAGGCTATGAATTCAGACTACGAACCCGTATACACACAAATCAAATCAAATCAACTTTATTAGGGTCACAAATTGGGCGCGCAGGCCCGTCTTACATTCGGCCCTTCCAATCACTCGTCTTTCGTTCATCAAGAGCATTATACATTTACATAGGAAGAAAAATAAACATTGTGAAATGAATGTTGTAAACATAAACAAGGCTAAACATGGAGAAAAATGTGTACATAAAAAGTATGTGACGTAAAAGTAGTGATGCCAGCGCGTCCCACACACATACACACACACACTCTCTCTCTCTCTCTCTCTCTCTCTCTCTCTCTCTCATTCACTCTCACTCTCATTCATTTACTCACACACACACACTCTCACTCATTCACTCTCCCGCTCACTCATTCACTCTCCCGCTCACTCATTCACTCTCCCGTTCAATCATTCACTCTCCCGCTCACTCATTCACTCTCACTCATTCACTCTCACGCTCACTCATTCACTGTCCCGCTCACTCATTCACTCTGCCGCTCACTCATTCACTCTCACGCTCACTCATTCACTCTCACGCTCAATCATTCCTTCTCACGCTCACTCATTCACTCTCACTCATTCACTCTCACGCTCACCCAATCACTCTCACGCTCACTCATTCACTCTCACGCTCACTCATTCACTCTCACTCATTCACTCTCCCGCTCACTCATTCACTCTCACTAATTCACTCTCCCGCTCACTCATTCACTCTTCCGCTCACTCATTCACTCTCCCGCTCACTCATTCACTCTCCCGCTCACTCTCACGCTCACTCATTCACTCTCACACTCACTCATTCACTCTCACTCATTCACTCACACTCATTCACTCCCACACACAGACACTCTCACTCATTCACTCTCCAGCTCACTCATTCGCTCTCACGCTCACTCATTCACTCTCCCGCTCACTCATTCACCCTCACGCTCACTCATTCACTCTCACGCTCACTCATTCACTCTCCCGCTCACTCATTCACTCTCACTCATTCACTCTCCCGCTCACTCATTCACTCTCATGCTCAATCATTCACTCTCCCGCTCACTCATTCACTCTCACGCTCACTCATTCACTCTCACGCTCACTCATTCACTCTCACGCTCACTCATTCACTCTCACGCTCACTCATTCTGTCTCTAATTCACACTCACTCACTCTCTCACTCAAACTACAGTAATGAACATAAGTTTAGATTATACATGATAAAATCAAATGGTATTTAACTTATAATATGACAGATGAGAATACACAAACATATGGATTCGCGTGTTACATAACATGCGTGTTACATGACATGCATCTGCTCAGCTCTCTCTCTCTCTCTCTCTCTCTCTCTCTCTCTCTCTCTCTCTGTATTCTTTCATATATACACACTCACACGCATGCGTACGCTCACACACACACACACACTCTCTCTCTTTCTCTCTCATTCACTCTCACTCTCACTAATTCACTCTCCCGCTCACTCATTCACTATACCGCTCACTCATTCACTCTCACGCTCACTCATTCGCTCTCACGCTCACTCATTCACTCTCCCGCTCACTCATTCACTCTCCCGCTCACTCATTCACTCTCACGCTCACTCATTCACTCTCACGCTCACTCATTCACACTCCCGCTCACTCATTCATTCTCCCGCTCACTCATTTACTCTCCCGCTCACTCATTCACTCTCCCGCACACTCATTCACTCTCCCGCTCACTCATTCACTCTCACGCTCACTCATTCTGTCTCTCCCGCTCACTCATTCACTCTCCCGCTCACTCATTCACTCTCCCGCTCACTCATTCACTCTCCCGCTCACTCATTCACTCTCCCGTTCAATCATTCACTCTCACTCATTCACTCTCACGCTCACTCATTCACTCTCACGCTAACTCATTCACTGTCCCGCTCAATCATTCACTCTGCCGCTCACTCATTTACTCTCATGCTCACTCATTCACGCTCACTCATTCACGCTCACGCTCAATTATTCACTCTCACGCTCACTGATTCACTCTCACGCTCACTGATTCACTCTCACGCTCACTCATTCACTCTCACTCATTCAATCTCACGCTCACTCATTCACTCTCACGCTCACTCATTCACTCTCACGCATTCACTCTCACGCTCACTCATTCACTCTCCCGCTCACTCATTCACTCTCCCGCTCACTCATTCACTCTCCTGCAGACTATGAGGCTATGAATGCAGACTACGAACCCTCGTCAGACCACTCTCATGTTATTATAAGTTCAGTTCCCTATCAGTTATGCTAACAGATACACTGACCTGGCTAATGATGACACCTTTTCAAGGTTGAGAAGATGGCCATGCCTGCAAGTACACTTGTTCCTACAGAGAAACGCTGTCGTCCTGTGGAGGCCACAGGTTCGAACCCATGTGTGGTATCTATATTGCTTGTCCTTTGCAGCCCGTTGTGGTCAAGCCCAGGTTGATTTTCTTTGCAATTTTGAATTTCATAGTTTGCCATTGCGCTCTGATCGAGAATTCAGTGTCATCTGACGGGCATATTTACTGAGCCACTACACACAGCTTTCTGAACGAGAGGTCAATGTTGAAATTCAACTGACGGGCGTATTTACTGAACCCACTACTCACAGCTTTCAATTTCAAGCCTGATCTTTGGCGAACGTGTTGTTGACCAGTTTGTAATCGCGTTTACCGGGTTCGAAACACTGCTGCGGGCGATTTGGAAGAAGATCGACTTGCGTTGGTTTCCCATACAAAACTGTTAATCTAATGTGTCATCTAATCTCCAATTCATTCCTCTACTTCTATGCATGCTGATCAAGACCTATAAATGTAATTATATGTTGTTTCAACGCCCGTTCCATAACATATGTCTGTGTATTGCTATTTTCCAGGGTGACAGCGGCGGCCCACTGTACACATACAGGGAGAACAGATGGACCCTGACAGGTAATACACTTTTGCTATTACAATAGGTTCTTTCTTCTCGACTGTTATTGTGGCCTCGGGGCGGGGGAGTAGAGAATGTGAAGACTTTAAACATCTTGAGAATGCCGTAAAGGGCATCTAGAGAGGGTTGATATTAGACTGGCTGTCTCAGATCGTAGGAAATATCAGCCAACATTCAATCAAACATGAAGACGTCTACAAAGGGCGTGGTATGCGTGATTGTAGGATTTTACTTCACTGGGAGTCTTACAGGCAGAAGAGAAAGGAGGGGATGAAGAAGGAGCAGGAGAAGAAGAAGAACTGCAACAACAACAAAATAGGTTGTCTTCAGTCGCAGTATGTCAACAGTGTTTCTGCGAAAGCAATATCGCTCACATTAGTAACACTCATCGGTTGACAGAAAGCAAAGGGCAGTCTTTGCTAAAGATAGAAAAGCGGGTTGAATGGCAACAAACCCCGCTTTATAAGGTGAAGATAACAGAGGTTGTTGCATAAGTCTGTTTATTTTTTGACGCGGGAGAGTAAACAGGCAAGGAAAGAGTAGGGAGGAAGGATGGATTGGAGGATGAAGATGAGAAGGAGGAGGACGTAGAAGAAACAAGAACAACAGAATAAGCTACAGGGCAAACAAAAACGTAGAAGAACAGAAAGAAGAAACAGGTCATATTCTTCAGTATGAGAACCATCTTTGAGAAATGCAAATATACTTGGTATGTAGACTACTGTAAGGCATACTATAGAAATTGTGGAACATCATGAGAAGTAAGAGGTTTTTGGCATATTTGATATGCGTTAGCCTTCACTTGAGGACTTAGAACCTGGCGAGGAGTGGGTACAAGTGCCAACAGACTTCTGCACATCCTTTTCAGTTTGCATCCAACTAGATAGAAAATGCAGACAAGAAACCGGCTGCTGTGGAGGCTGAAGTACAAGCGTTGATTTTCGAGAATTCCCTAGACGGTGATGCTGACATCTACACAGATGGGTCGGTCGTCCGACTTGTGAGAAGCTCATGGGCCTTTACGGCTCGGGCCGGAGGGAGAATTGTGAAGGAGGACTCTGGTGCTTTCACTTAAACCACAAGTAGCCTAACTATGGAAGTCATGGCAGTAAGTAAAGCATTAACATGGCTCGAGACATTCACTAGGGCATGTTTCCTTAGCGACTCAATGAGTATGCTCAAGAGGATAGAGATGGGGTGGATCCGAAGAGAATGGTTGCTGTCTCTGGAGCGGTCTCGGCTGGCAAAGATTAGTTTCATCTTCGTGCCAGGGCATGCGGGAGTACAAGGAAATAAGCGGGCTGACAAGCTTGCAGGTGAGGCTACGGTGGAGGGCGGACGCGCCATGGACCAGGCTGACATTCTGAATGCTCTACGAGAAGTAAGACTTTTGCGTGAACCAAGTGATGACTGTGAATCTACAACAATGGCCAGACTGCTAGAGCAGCAAATTAAAAGAGGGGTGGGCAAACAAGAACACTACGCAGGAAGCCAAAGAAGATTGATAAACCAACACAGAACTTGTGCCGTTAGCCGCTACACGCTGCGGGATTTGCTGAGGAGGGAATCCGAGCACTTATGGACTGAATGGTTCGATGTGCAATGAGGATGATCTGTCGACTAACTAACTAACTAACTAACTAACTAACAGTGAATCATTACATTATTAATAACCAGCTTCTATCAGAGTAGTCAGTGAAACATCACATTGGTTTGGAATTCAGTTTTAAGTTCAGTAGTTTGCCACGGCTTTCTAAACGACCCATACTCATACCATTGTGAAAATCATCATAAAACGGTCTGCTTCTAAACCGTCGGAGGCTGATTTCCAATACAGATAGCAGAATTATGAAAATGCATTCACTGTTCTTAAGCCGTAGATGATGGCCATAATCACTCTATAACTTTGCAAATATTTTAAATTGACGAATGGCTGTTTTCTGGGCATCTGTAAAGAAGGTAGTCTGCTTGGCTTTCCTTCTTGATAGTGACTATACTGGTCAGTGACTGGGGCCACTATCTCTGTAAAGACAGCGGCTACGGTCACCGACTAAAACTATTCGTTTGATATAATGAACCATGACACCCTTGCTTAACGATATGGCACATGCTGATGATGATGATGATGATGATGACGATGATGATGATGATGATGATGATGATGATGATGATGATGATGATGATGATGATGAACTTTGCAAATATCTTTCTAGGTCTCGTAAGCTGGGGCTACGGCTGCGCAGAAGCCGGCAGACCCGGTGTCTATGCTGATGTCTTCGTGCTCAAAGCCTGGATTAATGGTATCATCAACGCTTAACTTGATCAGGATGGCGCTGGCAAATCTGATGCCAACAACTGGTCGTGAACTACATTGGAGAAAACGTATCATTAGCCAAAATATTACAATTTTACCTGAATTCACAATGATTTAAATTTGACTCCTGGTTAATCTTAACTACTGAAATATCAAAATATGAAAGTACAACAGTGTTCATGATAATAAGAATGTAATAGCTCAAGAAATGTCTACTCTGAAGCAGAACTTTGCACATGGAGAGATCTTAATAAAACATCTAATTTTCCAACTTGCTGCTGTGTTTGTCTGTTTGTTTGTTTGTTTATATTCATTCATTCATTCATTCATTCAATCAATCATTCAGTAGCATGTCCTTTGCAGAACTTCCTTCCCATAACAACCATCCAGTAAACTTCTCGGTCATAAGCAAGATGCCCCATGTCCGATACACCCATCTGGAGATCATCTACCACATCCTGCACTCATATTTTCTTTGGCCTTCCTTTTCCTCTCTTTCCGGGCGCATACCCCTCCATGATTGTCCTTTCCAACCACATATTTCTTTAAATCAAAACAATGTTTTCCCCATAGTGAATTTGAATAACGAAGACATAGACAATAGATTGCACGGTTTATTGCCTGGCATATTTCGCTGCATCTCGTCAGGTACATACTGCAGAATTCATATAGTTCATATCCAACCTATTTCTTTCTCCATATTAGTGTTATCTGTAAGCATTATCTTTGTTTTTGCTATGTAAAGATTTTTTTTTAATATGCAAAATAAAATTTGTTCAATGAATCTTCTTCTATCCTGTTATCTTCCATTGGAGCATGGGCTCTCAACCAACTCTCACCAGTTCGTCCTTTATTGTTCTACCTCCTGCAGCTCCACTCATGTCCTCCCCTTATTAAACATATATGTCCCTAATTCTCTTCTCGGTGTGTTTTTTTATTTGTCCCGTGGGCTTCAGACTATAACATCTTTATAGTTACACTATTCTTGTTTTTTTCTCAAAGTGTGCCCTATCCCACACCAACGCCTTCTCTGTATATCTTGATTCACTGATATCTGTTTTGTTCTCTTCATTTTTTTCCTCTCAGTCGCTTTGACCTCAAGCATAGTCCAACAACGTGCTACTACGTCTAATGCAATTGGCTCATTTTTGTTTGTAGACTAGCTTTCCCAATTACCAGTACCCCTCACCATCAAGCGAACCTACTCCGACTTCAGAGTTACTTGTAATTTACATTTCCAAGTCAAGGGTGAGAAATCAACATTTTAAACCAGCTGATCAGTGTAGGGGATGAACCTGCTACCCCGGCATTCGCACACTGGATGTTTAAGAACGGGAGCTTTTATTCACTCAGTCAGGCTGACCTCCTTTTCTTTCGCTTGAAATTTGTCTATATTTTCAGTGTTGTCTCTTATATAAATAGCACTTGTCTTTTTTATTTCACTCTGTGGTCCATGGAGTTTAACCTCCTCTAAAACATATGTTAACAACTGGAAAGCTTTATAGAACGAGAGACAAAGGAAGACAACGAGAGGACATTCTTGACAGCTTTCATAATGATTTTAAAAATGCCAGCAAACAATTACATTCTGTTCGAGATCACCAGATGCAGAAAATAATGATCGTATTCGTCTGCCGGGAAAGCACCCGATGATGATGAAGCAAATCGATAGCTGAATGAGTTTCATTCTACAAGTTGTCAGAACCATTGTATTAATTTATTTAGTTTTCCTCTAGTTAAATTCGCGGGTAATAATTAAAAGATTCAGTGCCAAAGAAAAACGTAGGTTTGGGCCGAACGGAAAAAGATGGCGAAAAATAGGAAGTAGAAGTATATCACAGTTATGATTTAAAAGTTGTTAATATGGTAGCACTGGGACGGTGGAGAAGGCGGATGAATCTAAATAGATCAACGGCTTCGAAGGCGAAACAGCAGAGTGTGTGACACACATGAATCGTGTTCAGAATACGATAGTGAACATGGCTGGCCTTCGTGGAAGAGATTGGGACCTCACCATGTAATATCCCAAAGACAGCAATGGTAATTCAACAACAAGAAAAAGGGGATACGGGTAATTCTTGGCCCCCTGGAGAAGACCCTGTTGTAAATATTCACTGGAAAGAGAAAACTCCTATAAAATCAAATCAAATCAAATCAAATCAACTTTATTAGGGTCACAAATTGGGCGCGCAGGCCCGTCTTACATTCGGCCCTTCCAATCACTCGTCTTTCGTTCATCAAGAGCATTATACATTTACATAGGAAGATAAAATAAACATTGTGAAATGAATGTTGTAAACATAAACAAGGCTAATTACCATGTTATGAAGCCCATCTCCCACCTATCCATACATCACCCCACCCACACAACACCCCCACCTACCCACACACACGCGCACCAAGGGACACATACACACCCCCACCTACCGACACACACGCACACCAAGGGACACATACATACCCCACCAACCGATCCATCCCCCTCCCGCACATCCCCCACCCACACACACTGCCCTCACCTGATCCCCCAACCAAAACACACTCGCCACCCACAAACATTCCCCCACCAACCCACACATCCTACGCCCATCCACATACACATACTACCCCACACATCCTCTCCCCACCCACACCTCAAACCACCCATCCCCCAGCCACATCTCCATCGACAACATATTCCCCACCCATGCACACAATCCCCCACCAACCCACACATCGCACATCCACTCACACATTCCCAAACCATACACACACATCCCCACCAACTGACATGTCCCTACCCCCACCCCACACACACACACACACACACACATCTCTCTAACCACCCATACATCCCCAATCCACTAACACACACCCCACCACCCACACATACAACTTCCACCCACCCACACATGCCTTAACCTAATCCCCCACCACACAATCCCCCACCCGCACATCACATACACCTCCTACCATGCACTATTCCCAACCCACGCACCACACACACACATAACCCTCACCAACACATCCCCACCTACACACCACACACATATCCCCCACCCAGATACCACACAATATTCACACCCACACCCACACCCACACAGATACCCTTACCCATCCACCCCACATACCCCCACTCACACACCACAAAAATCCCCCACCCACACACACATACCTCACCCACACAATATCCCCAACCAACACACCACACACCTCTCCCCACCCACACACGCATTCCCTACCCGTCCACCAACACACACTCATTCACGCATACATCCTCCACTACGCACCCACACCCCCCCCCCAACCAAACATCTCTCGATCACAATACCCCTACCCCACACACATCCTCCACCCACTCACACATCCCACCCCGACACATACAACTCCCTCACCCACTTACACATCCCTAAGCCACTCACACACCCCCACCCACACATTCCCCATCCAAACACACACATCTCCCACCAACACTCCCCCACATACTTCCCCTAACCACCACAATCCCCTACTCACCCATACATATACCCCACCCATACGCACATTCCCCGCACCCATCACACACATCCCCCACACCACACACTATCCTCCACCAATACCACCACAAACATACCCTCCACCCACACATCATTCACACATCCCCCACCAACACACCGCACACATATCTCAAACCCACACACCATACACTTCTCCCCACCCGCCCTTGCATCCCCAATCCACCCAACACAATCCCCTACCCACACAACCCCGCCTCCTACACATACTTCCTCAAACCGTCCACACATCTCCACCCACATAAACACACATCCCCTGCATCCGTCCCATACACATATCCTCCACCCATACACACATCCCCCACACCCATTCCAACACCCCTACTTTCACCCCCACACATCCATCCACACATCCCACCAACACCCACAAATACCACTACCCACCAAAACCCACACACCCCAACCCATCCAAACGCATACCCCCACCCATACACCCCCCACCCACACACCCACTACCCACACATATCCCCACACTCACACACATCCTCCACATACACTCACACTTCCTCACATCTAGACACATACAAAATGTCTCACGTTAGTATTGAAACTAGTATGAAGAAACTCCCACACTTTACTCACACATATACACTGACACTTGTCATGAGCAGTCTCATAAAAATGTTAAACATGGAGAAAAATGTGTACATAAAATGTATGTGACGTAAAAATAGTGATGCTCTCTCTCTCTCTATCTCTCTCTCTCTCTCTCTCTCTCTCTCTCTCTCTCTCTCTCTCACACACACACACACACACACACTCACTCACTCACTCTCACGCTCACACATTCACTCTTCCGCTCATTCATTCACTCTCCCGCTCATTCACTCTCCCGCTCACTCATTCACTTTCCCGCTCACCCATTCACTTTCCCGTTCACTCATTCACTCTCCCGCTCACTCATTCACTCTCCCGCTCACTCATTCACTCTCACGCTCACTCGTTCTGTCTCTCATTCACACTCACTGACTCTCTCACTCAAACTACAGTAATGAACATTAGTTTATATTATGCATGATAAAATCAAATGGTATTTAACTGATAATATGACAGATGAGAATACACAAACATATGGATTCGCGTGTTACATAACATGCGTGTTACATGACATGCATCTGCTCAGCTCTCTCTCTCTCTCTCTCTCTCTCTCTCTCTCTCTCTCTCTCTCTCTCTCTCTCTCTCTGTATTCTTTCATATACACACACTCACACGCATGCACGCGCTCACACACATACACTAACACATCAACTCTCCCACTGTCTAACTCTCTAACACACAATCCTTCACACACTCACTCTCTCAATCACACTCTCTCACACATACACATACACATGAACGCATGCACATGAACGCACGCACGCCTACATTCCCTCACTCACTCTCACACATACACGTACGAATGCATGCACTGACACATTCCCCCACCATTTCTAGCTCAATCACCCTCTCCACACACACGCATGCACATGCGCACACACGCATTAACTCTCTCCCTCTCTCTAACACCCACTTTCTCTCTCTCTCTCTCTCTCTCTCTCTCTCTCTCTCTCTCTCTCTCTCTCTCTGTCTCTCTCGCTCCCACACGCACACACATATATAGTGAACAATTATAGTTAAACAATTATAATGAACAATTATCCATCCATTGGCACCTTGCCGTCTTGACAGACGATAGTTTGTGCTTTAAAAAGGCATAATAACTTTTAACTATGGCGGTAGCGAGTGTGACTGATAAGGCCAATTTGCGCTGTAAATGTCCGTTTCACAGTGGGTGCATGTGAACACGTGGTCATTTCCACCATCATGCACCATCTTACGTCTCAAACGCTTGGTGTGTGTCTTTTCTGCAATAATTTTCTCCTTTGACTTTATTCCATTTCTGATATTTGCCCTCCATGCAACACGTTCAGCGGCGACTTGCTCCCAGTGTGCATTATCAATGCCTGTATCAATCATGTCCCGCTTACACACATCTTTGTATCGTAGTAGAGGCCGACCCTGAGATCTCTTACCCATCTGTAATTCACCAAAAAAGATATCCTTTGGTATTCTACCATCATCCATCCTCCTAAGATGTCCTATTCATCTAAGTCTACGAAGACTGAGCATGGAATAAACTGTCACACAACCTGATCTTTCCAATACTTCAGTATTTGTGATTTTGTCTTGCCACTTAATACCAAGAATTCTTCGCAGACACCGCATATGAAAGCTGTTTAAATTGTTCTCTTGGTGTGAGTAAGTTTTCCAGGTTTCACTGCCATAGAGAAGAGTACTAAGGACACAGGCTTGATAGACAAGGACTTTTGTTTTGGCAGTAAGCTTCCTGTTCTCCCAGACTCTTTTTCTTAACCTGTTCATTGTTGTTGCTGCCTTACCAATCCGGATGTTGATTTCCTGATCTAGGGATAATTTGCTATTTACCACTGATCCTAGATATGTAAAATGGTCTACTATCTCTAGTTCGGCGTCGTCAATAAAGATTGATGGTACCTCATGTGCACCTTGTGACATAATCTGTGTCTTCTTTTTGCTAATTGTTAAACCAAATTCAGAACAAGCATTGGAGAATGCAGATAGTAGACATTGCAATTCTTCCTCAGAGTGGGTCGTAACTGCAGCATCATCTGCAAAAAGCAACTCTCTGATCAGTACCCTCCTAATTTTGGTCTTAGCCTTCAATCTCTGAGCATTGTAGAGGCCGCCATCTGAGCGTGAGTGAATGTATATACCACCATCCTGATCACGAAATGCATATTTCAGTAGAAGTGAAAAGTATATTCCAAAGAGGGTGGGAGCTAGTACACAACCTTGCTTAACTCCACTCTTGATTTCAAATTCTTCAGAAGTTGCACCATCAAACTTGATTATACCCTTCATGCCTGTGTGGAACGATTCCACAATGGACAGAAGAGTTGGTGGGCAGCCAACCTTCTTTAGTGCCTTGAACAGACCCTCACGACTGACCAAATCAAATGCCTTTGTGAGGTCGATGAAGGCAATAAACAGTGGTTGATTCTGTTCACGGCATTTTTCTTGCATTTGTCGCAATGAGAATATCATATCAGTGGTAGACCGGTTCTGTCGAAAGCCACACTGTGATTCGGGGTAGACTTGATCTCCTAGGACTTGAAGTCTGCGCAGAACAATTCTGGCAAATACTTTTCCAACAATACACAGAAGTGAGATACCCCTATAGTTGTTGCAGTCGCTCCGATCGCCCTTGTTCTTGTACAGTGTTATGATGCTTGAATCTTTGAAATCCTGTGGGACTTGTCCTTCACGCCAGCATAGCTCTATTAGCTGGTGGATCTGTATAGTGAGTGTGTCTTGCCCACTCCTGATAACCTCTATTGGAATCCCATCCTTACCTGGAGCCTTGCCAGATGCAAGTTCATTTATAGCACACTTAACTTCTGTTATGGTGGGAAGTGTGTCCAGGTGGTCAAGAGTTGGTAGAGCCTCTATGGCGTTGAGGGCATCATCCGCTAGTTTGGTCTCACTTGAGTAAAGCTCCAAATAGTGCTCTACCCATCTGTCCATCTGCTGTTTCTTATCAGTGATGACTTCTCCAGTCAAGGTTTTCAATGGTGCACTTCTTTTGATCACTGGACCACAGGCTTTCTTTATTCCTTCATACATGCTTCTTATGTCTCCCTTATCACTTGCGATTTGAATGGACTCACATAACTTGATCCAATAATCATGTGCACACTGCCTGGCAGCCTTTTGCACATCCTTCCTAGCTTGCCTTAGCTCACTCAGAGTGTTACGCGTTGGTCTTTCCTTGTTTCTTAAGAGAGCTTTCTTCTTTTTATCAATCAGGGGCTGCAGAGTCTCGCTGTTGGCCGCAAACCAGTCCTGCCTCTTATGATCCACAGTGCCGTAAACCCCTACGGCAGTTTTATAAAGAGTTTCCTTAATTTGACTCCACTTTTCATTTACTGTACAATTTTCTGGTGTATCAGTGAAAGCATCTTCAAGTTTCTGTTGAAACTGAAAGCACTTTTCAGGATCATGAGTGTTAATAATATTAATCCTGGGGCTAGATTTGTGTTTAGCTGTGTAGATTCTCTTTGGTCTCAGTCTAACCCTTGCAACAACCAAAGAATGATCCGTATCACAGTCAACACTGTGGTAACTACGAGTCAATGATATATGGTTCAGATGTTGTCTCCGTGTGATGATGAAGTCCAGCTGGTGCCAATGGCCGGATCTTGGATGTTTCCATGTGACCTTATGCATCTCTTTTGTTTTAAAAAAAGAGTTTGTAATACATAGGTCATTACTGGTGCAATGCTCCAGCAGCCTTTGCCCATTTTCATTCATGCGACCGATGTTGTATTTTCCAAGGCACACTGGCCATGAACTTGAGTCCTTGCCCACACGAGCATTGAAATCACCGAGCATATAAATGTAGTCAGATTTTGGAACTGCCTTGATCACGGAGTCTAACTCCTCATAGAACAAATCCTTCACATCATCAGAGGAATCGAGTGTCGGTGCATATGCAGTAATAATGGTGGCAAACCCAAAAGAGGTTGCCAAGCGCAGGGATAATAGTCTTTCATTTCCTCCTGCTGGAATTTCAATCATTCCCAGTAGCGAATTCTTCACTGCAAAGCCCACACCGTGTTGCCTTTTTTCTGCCTGCCCTCTACCCTTCCAGAAAAAGGTGTAGTTGTTTTCCCTGAGTGACCCTTCCTCAGCGAGGCGAGTCTCCTGCAGGCCAGCAATATCAATGTTAAGACGAATGAGTTCGGCATCAATCACAGCCGTTTTTCTCACATCGTCAATATTGGTCAAGTCAGTGGAAAATCCTGGACACATGGTTCTCACGTTCCAGGTTGCAAGCCGTAGCTTGAGGTTTCTATTTTTATTTTTGTTTGTACCTGGTGCATTGGTTTTACAGCCTGCGATTCAGATTTTGTCCTAGCCCCAAGCACCCATTGAAGCAGGCAGGCTGTGGCGGATCAGCACCCAATTGGCTGGGGGCTGCCCAGCTTGAGGCGGGCGGTAGCTGATCAGTGACACCTATAGGTGTCTCCCACCGTCAGAGGCAACGCGTGGCGCCCCATGTCTACGCCAACTGACAAGGACTTATAACCCGTAACAGTTGCCTCTCGCTTTGATTCCGAGACCAGTTAAGACCAGGGATGGAGTTATTGCCTCTCCATAGCACAAAGCCTGGGCTAAAATATAGAGATCATGTGTTGCCCATGCAGCATGATCCTTCTCTCGGCCCGCCTAGTTCACTCCAGAGGAAAGGTAACACCCCTACATCTGGAACAAGACAAGCTGCAGAAGCTGCCGGATCAGCAAAGCAATGCTCTAACTGTCCGCCTGTCGGAGCTTCGATCCTAGACCAGTCGCCAACCAAGGCTTAGGGCCTGGTCTGCCCTGCCATGACAATTTTGTCTTTAGCTTGCATTTCCTCGCACCAGGGTAAGGCTTGTACCCTCCCAATTGCGCTCTTCCGCCCGAAGCCGTTGGCACAATGTGGGGTGTCGGGTTTGGTAAGCGTCGCCCAACGTTCGGCGCTAACAGAGACCAGGTAGTACCGTCTACTGTTATATGGTAGCTCAGTCATATCTGACTAAGACCTGACTGACGGAACAATTATACTGAACAATTATACCAGTAAATGAATTATGGTGGCATATAGTCGGTATGGATAAAGTATTGAAAGAGTTTTCGGTTAAATGTGTAGGGACTCATTGGAGTTTTCAGATCTGGAGGCAGATCATTCCATAAGTGAGCACCAGAATAGGCGAAACATGTTTTGTATAGGTCCAATCTAGGCTTTGAGACATGTAACAAATTTAGGCGCTTGCTGTTCATTGCATTAGATTGAATCAGCGGCAGAAGATACTCTGGGGTATTTTGAGATATAATTTTATTCACTAATTTGGCTTTGTTGAAAAGGAAGCGCTTTTGTAGTGGTAGAAGTCTTAGATGACTGTACAAATTACTACTTTCAACGTGCTTTATGCCAGAAACCAGACGAATAGCTCGGTTTTGTAGAGAACATAGTCGTTTTAAATTAGATTTAGGGCAACCATCCCAAACTGTGGAACAGTAATCGAGATGTGATTGGATATAGCATGTATAGAACATTTTTCGTGTGCTTTCGTCCAAGAAGTGCTGAATTTTAGCAAGTTGGTAAACTTTTTGTGCTATTTTCTTGGTAAGAGCGTGAACATGAGAGCTCCAGTTCAAATGGCTGTCTATTAAAAGCCCTAGTGTTTTATGTTCAGTCACATTAACTATAGGTAACACGCCCATGCGGAGTTCGAGCGGTGATCCAGTTATGGCTAGTGTCTGTAGTTTTTGTCTGGTCGTTATTAGCATGGATTTGGTTTTGTCGATGTTAATTTGCATGCGGTTTTTATTGCTCCATCTAGTAAGATTATCAAGTTCCTTTTGTAAAGAATTCTCTAATTCACTACGGTTTTCTTGACTAGTATATATAGTACAGTCGTCTGCAAATAGATCACAAGTTGTATTGATATATAAAGGAAGATCATTAATATAAACTGCAAAAAGCAGCGGACCTAGTATTGAGCCCTGAGGCACACCAATATTAAGCTGTGTGGGTCTTGATAGACAGTTGTTGAAGGACACGACTTGTTGCCTGTCGGATAGAAATGACGTAATTATGTTCACCATGTTGGTGCTTGTCTTCATTTGCTTTAGTTTTCTAATTAAAATATCGTGATCTACCATATCAAAAGCTTTTTTAAAGTCTACAAACACCGCTCCACAAATTCTACCGTTGTTGATGTTTAAGTTCCAGTTATCGGTCATTTTTGTTAGAGCACTATGGCAAGAATATTTAGGTCGAAACCCAGATTGACTGTTAATTATTAGATCATTGTTAATTAAATGGTGTAACGTTATTTTATGAATGTGTTTTTCTAGTGGTTTTGATAGCGACGATAGTAAGGAAATAGGTCTATAATTACCCAAAACACTATTATCGATTGAGCCATTTTTAATTAGCGGAAACACTTTAGCAATTTTAAATGCAGATGGAAAGTAGTTTTTGGCCAGGCACTGGTTATATATGAACGTTAAAGACTCGCTAATGACTGGTGCAGCACAACGAAGAATTCTATTACTGATACCATCTAGGCCGTGTGAGTTTGTTGATTTGAGGCTCAAGAGATATTTATAAACGTCTGCAACAGACATTAAAGGAATCTCAGCGGGAATATTTCTGGTGCACTTCTCCTCACAGAATGATGTCAGTGAACTTAAATTACACGATGAGTCTGGTATTGAAGACTTTAGATTCTCTATTTCCGATTGAAAGAAACAACTGAATTCATCGCATGTTATAGAATTTGGTATTGCTGATTCTGTAGGACGTTTCTTATTGGTTAGCAAGTTAATAGCCTTCCATATATTTGTACTGTTTGAATTATCTACAATCAAATTTTTAAAATGATCTTATAATGAATAAGGAAGTGCATAATGACGAATGCATGCCAAATTTTTTGAAAGGGTGCATTCTGACATTGTCATGGGAGACATGAAGTTGGAAACAAGTTGGAAAAAATAAATATAAGCAGATAGTAGGGCAATATGGTATGGGAAACAGAAACGACAGAGGAGACCGGCTGATACAGTTCTGTGGAAAAAAATAACAATCTTATTGTTTGCAACACATTTTTCCAACATAACCCTAGGAAACTGTATACATGGAAAGGTTCTGGAGATAGGGCAAGAAATCAAATTGACTACATTATGATTATAAATAGATTTAAAAACAATGTTAAAAATGCCAAAACATACCCTGGTGCTGATATCAACTCTGACCATAATCCTGTAGTTTTAAAATTACAAATAAAACTTTAAAAAACCCAGGAATAAGGGAGTCGAAGACACCTCAAGTAGATATATCGGCATTGAAACAACCAACAAACAATACAAAATGGGAAAGTGTAAAAACCAGTATTCAGATTGCAAATACCACCTTGCCAGTGAAGATTAATAAGAAAAAACAATTATGGATAACCGATGAAATCTTGAGTAAAATGTCTCAAAGAAAGAAAGCAAAGAACACTCCAGAGCATATAGTAATAGATAGAGAAATACGTCACGTGTGCAGAGTTGCCAAAGAAGAGTGGCTGCAGAAACATTGCAAAGAATAGAGGATCTGGAAATAAAACACAACTCGAAAGAATTACATGAACATAAAAAACAGATTTACAAAGAAGAAACATAATATACCAGGAAACGGTTGTATCAGACGAAAAAATTGAGAAATTATAATTAATCAAACTGGCATAATAAAAAGATGGACAAAGTACACAGAAGATTTATTCTGGGACAACAGGGTCAATAGACCACCATTGTATAATACTCAAGATGGACTAAAAATTTTAACGGCTGAAGTAGAAAAGGCTATTAAAAAGATGAAAGAAGGAAAGACTGCAGGCCCTGAAAAGATAACAACAGAGATGATAACATCCTTATCCAGCTTCGGCATTGAAACTATCACATAATTATGTAACGATATATATATATATATATATATATATATATATATATATATATATATATATATATATATATATATATATATATATATATATATTATACTAGGTACATCCCCAAGGATTTGAAAACATCTATTTTCATCACACTACCGAAGAAGCCAAGAGCTGTTGAGTGTGAGGATTACAGAACTGTTAGCTTAATGAGCCACATAACTAAGATACTACTCAAGGTCATACAAGAAAGAATTCAACATAAAATAGATGAGGAAGTAGCTGAAGAACAATTTGGGTTCCGCAAAAACAGCGGCACCAGATAATAAATCATCTGTTTGAGGATGCTAATTGAAAAATATATAGAAGTTCAAAAAAGTATATATGTTTGGTTTATAGAATACTAGCTCCCGTTCCCGTTCCCGACTATCTATCTGTCTGCCTATCTGTCTGTCTGGCCCGGCCTGGCTTCGCCCTGACCCTGATGGGGAGCATCTCATTTAATTCATATAAGTAGTCATATAACTTCCCGTTCCCGACTGTCTGTCTGTCTGTCTGTCTGTCTGTCTGTCTGTCTGACCCGACCCGACTTCGCCCAGCCCCTGTTGGGGAGCATCTAATTTAATTCATATAAGTAGTCATATAAGCTCCCGTTCCCGTCTGTCTGTCTGTCTGTCTGTAGGAGGAGGAGGAGGTAGGAGGAGGAGAGAGGAGGAGGAGGGAGGAGGAGGGAAAAGGAGGAGGGAGGAGGATGAAGAGGGAGGAGGAGCGAGGAGGAGGGGCAGGAGGAGGAGGGAGAATGAGGAGGAGATCGCAGGAGGAGGAGGGGGAGGAGGAGGGAGAGGAGAGGAGGGAGAGGGAGGAGGAGGGGGAAGAGGGAGGAGGAGGATGAGGGAGGAGGAGGAGAGGAGGGAGGATGAGGGGAGGAGGAGGAAGAGGGAAAAGGAGGAGGAGGAGAACGCAGGAGTAGGAGAGGGGGAGGAGGAGGGGGGAGAGGGAGGAGGAAGAGGGAGAAGCAGGATGGAGGAGAAGGAGGGGGAGGAGGAGGAGGAAGAGGAGGGATGTGGAGGGAGGAGGAGAGAGGAAGAGGGGGAGGGAGGAGGAGAGAGGAGGAGGAAGGAAGAGGAGTGATTAGGAGGAGGAAGAGGGAGGAGGAGGAATGAGGAGAGCGAGGAGGAGGAAGGAGGGCGAGGAGGAGGGAGGAGGAGGTGGAAGAGGAAGGAGGAGGATGGAGGAGGAAGAGGAGGGAGAGGGAGGAGGGGGAGTGGAGGAGGAAGAGGGTAGGAGGAGGGGAGAGGAGGAGGAGGAGGATTATAACGCATATGCCTGTAGATAACTGCAGCGAAAAGGTGGGGAGCATCTCATTTAATTCATATAAGTAGTCATAAAAGCTCCCGTTCTCGACTATCTGTCTGTCTATCTATCTGACCCGGCGTGGCTTCGCCCAGCTCCTGGCGGGTAGAGTCTCATTAAATTCATACAACAACAAAAAGTAACTTAAAAGAATGTCCTTCCACACACCATCTATTATTTTTAATGAAAACTGTTTTTAATCACCAACATGACTGTAGGTAACTTCTTAAGCATAAAAAGATGAGTTACAATGTTATGCATTATGCATTATTTTTATGAAAACTTTGAAAATGCCTTAAAGATTGTATCATGATTTATTATAACTCATATGCCGGTAAATAACTATAGACAAAGAGTTTATAAATCTTTGAAAACCATGCAACAATATGACTATAAGGTATACAGAAAAGTTATTAAAAGTTATGCCCCTTGAAATAACTTTTCTAGAGTTAAGTCCCCTTGCTATATAGAAATTATAATGAAAAATGAAAAATTAAATAATATTAAGTAAGTAGCCGATTTCACACTAAAAAATATCACATTTGGCAGCGCGGGAATGAGAGGAAGACGTGTAGAAAATTTCATCTCCATCGGATGGACCGTTCGCGAACGCATAAAGGACATACACACCCACCCACACACATTGCCTTTTATATATAAGACAAGAAAGCTTTTGACAGTGTACAACATGAACGACTAATTACGTGCCTTCAAGAAATAGGAGTAGACGGAAAAGACATCAGAATTATTAGTAACTTGTACTGGGAACAAGTAGCGTCTATTAGATGCGGTAATAACTATTCGTCATCTATAGAGATAAAAAGAGAAGTACGGCAGGGATGTGTACTGTCCCAAAGCCTCTTCAACCTATACACAGAAAGAATTTTTAAACAAGCTGAAATGCCTGGACTTAACATCAATGGAAGAATCATAAACAATCTTAGATATGCTGACGATACTTTGTTACTAGCAGAAAGTGAGCAAGAGTTGCAAGACCTAGTGGAAGAAGTAAACAGGCACAGTGCAGAATGTGGCTTCGATATTAACATCAAAAAAAAAAAAAAAAGTATGATAATTAGCAATGAAAAGGAAAGGTCATCAATGAACATCACAGTAAATGGACAGACACTAGAACAAGTAACAAGTTTCTCTTATCTTGGACATATAATAACAGATGATGGCAGAAGTGAAATGGAAATCAAAAAGAGAATTGGAATGGCCAAAAATGCTTTCATTGGCATGAAATCAATATTAACATCTAGAGAGATTAATAACGCATTAAAAATGAGAATTGTCAAATGCTACGTATAAACAACTCTACTGTATGGCGCGGAAGCCTGGACATTGAACAAGCAACTAGAAAGTCGCATAGATGCACTGGAGATGTGAATATACAGACAAATATGTCGTATTTCATGGAAACAAAAACAATCAAATGCAGAGGTCCTAGAAAAACTGGGAATGAAGATAGAGAGTTGGTGAAATAAATAAAGAGGAGACAAGTGAAATATTTTGGCCACGTGTCAGCAACTTGCTTGCTACAGGACTTTAGGACTCTCCTACTTTTGCACCGCACGAAATAACAACTCGTGTCATTTGCAAAAGGAATGCAATTTATTTAGAGCTGGCAATTTACAAGCTCTGCGAGCGGTATGCTTCATTGATATTAAACAACATGATTGCAATGAAGTGGTAAGAAATGATGCTAGTAATCGCAATCTAATTCTACAGCCTATTATTAAACTATTGCCTAGAAACTTATAGCATTAGTCAAGAACACGTCTACTCTCTATCCGTCTCCAGTCGGGTCTGTCCACACGCTACACATTGCGTGGTCAAGCACGGACGCTGTACCCTCCGTGCATTAGCGGGTCTTGCGTGCATGGAGTCCCAAGCACGCTGGCTCGTGAACTTGAGTAACCGGGCACACCACGGTTACTCGCAAGGCCAAGCTTCCCAATGGCTTGGGGAAGCCCTCGCTCACTTGTACTTCTTGCCCTCTTGGTTGACACAAATGTGTCCCCTTGTGCAGCTATTTATAGCGCTGGTGTCTCTCCTGTCTGGTGTCTCCCCACTAGACTTGTGTTAACTTTTATTAACTCTCTAACTCTTTATTGGAGATTCTGACAGGCTCCCCTCCTCTCTGTGAAGTGTTACTCCCCTTTAACTCATGTTTGTAACACGTATGGTCACAAAGAAAAATTGGATGTCCAATTTTGTCAAGATATCCAATAAGTTATAAATATCTCGTTTGGGGATAGAACAACTCTCTTCTTCCTTTACTCACACTGTTCTATCTTTTCACTCGGCTAATTGAGTAGCCCATGTATCAGTATAGTTGGTTCTATAGATATCTTTGGGAATTGTTTTGAACCGGATCCGTTGTCTTATGACTTAGTCCTGGCTTCCGTCGTTAGACCCTATGTCTTTTGACTTTCACCCGTTGACTTCTGTCTCGATCTGTCCTCATATTGCCCAAAATGACAACCCAAATAGAAGTTGACTCTGTTATGAGTGCAACACATGAGCATAAATATGTTCATGTTCCCATTAATATCCCCTCCAACTCATATACATAAAGTTCTACTTTTCACCTTCTCGCTTCCACTTGTGAAAATCTATTTTCAATGTTACATTAAGGTTTTTAAGAAGTTATTGTGTCCCCTGAATTTAAGTTGTTGTCCTTTGAAACAAATATTGTGTGCAACTTTTATGTGTTTATTTTCCTGTTTGTTTGCGTGTTTCCTAATAAACTACAGTGTACTTAACTTTTCAACCTGTGAATGCGTTACTGTATTAAATGTGTGTATTCCTTCGAGCGCCGTAACTCGGTTTATTGTGGTTACAAATGTTTGTTATTCTTATTTATGACCACAACTCCGCTTTAAGACTCTCAAAGTATATTCCCTATGTAATCTATTAAAGTATGGCAGTAACACACATAAAAACGTGACAACACATTGGTTACACAGATGACACAGACAAGTCAAAATAAGATGTTTTCAGCGGTGAAAAAATTTGCCGCTACCTTTCTCTCTCACTCTCTTTCTTTCCATGTTTACTAATTTTTACATTCTCTTCTCTCATTTATTCCTCTTGCATACATCTTTCACTCGCTTTCATACTCTCCTTTTACTCAAACATTCACTCGTCATTAAAATATGTTTCATAGCATTAAATAAATGAACATTATATATTTACACTAAATGATTGGCTGAATTATAACAGTATTCACGCCAAATGACTGTGCGTTTTGTTTGCACGTGTCATGTCTATACAAAATATACACGTTTGTGAGGATGGTTTGTCACCGATCCTGTAATAGTAACTAATAAAATTTGGTGTGCTGTTCTAAATTATCCCAAGGGAAATAATCTAACTACTTAATTTCATTTAAGAGAATTGAGTTGCATACCTTAAAGTGTTATTTGTAAATAAGATGATGTTAATTCCTAAATGGTTGGGTTAGTTTATAAATGATATTTTAGATAAATGAATTTATAAATGATTATGATTATGCGGTGATAAACTAATGTAATATCTAACAATTGTATTTCTATTTTTGGTGTTACCTTAAATGGTTTATTACTTAAATGATGGTGATTTCTAACTAACACATGACATAAATAAAGTTATATATGCATTTGAACATTTTGCAATTCGATTATTCATAGAAAAATGAAGTTATGCGCACTGTTAATAAAATAATATATATATATATATATATATATATATATATATATATATATATATATATATATATATATATATATATATATATATATATATATATCACAGTTACATTTCTATATCTAATTACACTAACTGAAGTCCTCCTTTCCGGTGTGACGATGGAGCAATGTTCTTTGTAGACTATTATAACATAGTTCATTTCGGCAAAGTCATTCTATGCTCTCCTTCATGGATATAAATATAGTTTCCCTACTAAGTTATGTAGGTTCATAGCTAGCACTTCAACGTTAATATAGCTTATGTGTGTGTCAGCGCATGTTACTTCTGCGTCTGTTCGTTACACTCTTTATAGCACTGTTACTTTCACACAGTTTACATGCTTGGCGATGATAACGCACTTACAATGTATCTTAATCACCACATACGGCACTGAGTTACCTAACATTTACAGTGTTACTGTTTCTGGTGATCTGTGGTCGATCCCTTCATGTAAATCAGGTATTTCAATGGTTGACGGTCGATTCAAAATGTCTGCAACAGTGTTCAATCTTCCCTTTAAGTGCTGAATGGTAAATGTGTAATTTTGGAGAATTAAAGCCCACATGTAGACTCTGTTGTTGTGGGGAACGCCTGATTGCATCACAGACAACGGAGAATTATCGGTTTCGATCACAAACTGTGCTCCTGCCAAAAATCTATGAAATTTCTTAACACAATAGATCAAACTGAGGCCCTCCAATTCTGTTGCTGAGTATCTAGATTCAGCAGGGGTAATCTTCCGACTTACGTACATTACTGGGTGAAACTTCCCTTCGTAGAACTGCCCTAGTATCCCAGATATGGAGATAGCACTCGCATCTTTACGTAAAAAATAGGTAAGTTTTGGATTAGGCAAACGAAGGATAGGTGGAACGCTAAAAAGATATTTCAATTTTGATAACGCGCTAATTAATCCTGCATCTTGTACAGGTAATTTAGCCGAAGCTTTTAAGATGTTAGAAAAAACACTGGTGATTTCCGCCAGATTTGGAATAAATTTACTATAGTAGTTTACCAGACCCAGTAAACTTCGGACCTGTTTCTTGGTCGTTGGCATTGTCAAATTCAGAATCTTTGTGACGATTCTGTCATCTGTTCTTAATTGGCCCCTGCAGGTGGTATGACCAAGGAAGTCAATTTGTTCCATGCCCAACTCTACTTTGGTCGGCTTCACTGTAAGCCCGAATACTCGCAACCTGTCGAAGTCTTGTCGTAGTTTCAGTAGGTGTGTTGTCCAGTCTTCCGTATGGATACATATGTCGTCTATATATGTAGAAATATCGGTCATCCCATGGAGAAGATCCCTAGTTAGACGGACGAAAGTCGCTGGAGCGTTACGAAGGCCAAAAGGAAGAAAGCGCCACTCATACAGACCTAAAGGAGTGGAGAAAGCTGTTAAAGGAATCGAATTTATTTCCATCGGGACTTGTCAATAACCTTTCGTGAGGTCAAGCTTGCTAAATATGCGAGATGTAGCCATGTCTAAGATCAAATCCTCGCCTGATGGGATTGGTTCAGCATCAATTTTGATTATTTTGTTTAAACGGCGATAATCGACGCAGAGTCGAATAGTAGAATCCTTTTTGGCGACAAGGACAATAGGGAAAGAATACTCTGACTGAGATTTCTGAATAATTCCGCTCGACTCGAGAGATAGTAGTTCTTTGTCGAGGTTCGACCTATAGTTTAGAGGGATAGAATAAGGTCGACACTTGATTGGTGTGTTGTCAGTCAGAATAATAGAATGTTCTATTCTGTCTGTCTTTCCTGGGATGTCGGAGAATATGTCTCTGTATTCCGTCACTAGTTCTATTATTTGTCGTCGTTGGTCGTCTGTGAGTTTAGTTTCTATCTTTATGCTGTCAATGGTCGCAGTCGTGTCTACAGTAGGGACTGGTAATTCCATCTCGTCTTCGTCTGTCTCGTTCAATACTGTTGTGGTACTAGCTGTGTGTGCTGTTACCTGGCTAAGTGTGTTTGCATTGTCGCTGTCGTGTGTCGCCCTATCTAGTGAAGTTGTGTTGTGTATGTCTGTCGTCCGATTACTTGGTGTTAGTGCATTTTGTTCGTCTGTCTGTTGTTCTTGTCGTGAGAAGTATGGTTTCCGCATGTTGATATGAAATATCTTTAATTGTCCTTTTATCGATATTTCATAGTCCACATCTGATATTTTACGTTCAACGTTGAATGGCCCTTGCCAAGATGTTAGTAACACATTATGTTTATCAGGTAGTAGAAGCAAAACCTTCTGATTTGGTTCAAGGTGAATAGTTTTAGCACCCTTATTTGCATAGTCGTGGTTTCCATTGCTCGACACCTGCTTTAGGGGCCCAGCAATATCGACCGCTACATTCTCATATGGACTAGATGCTAATACTGACCGTTGAACTTCGGCCTTCACATGCTTTCCCTTTCGTACAAGATGTTGACAAATAGTACAAGAACGACAAAATTATTTTATGTCAGAACAGAATTTAGGCCAGTAAAAGTGTGACAAAACTCTGGCTCGCGTTTTATCATAGGCTAAATGTCCAGCAAACGGTAATTCATGTGCGATCTTTAGCACATTTTGTCGGTATGTTACAGGTAACAGCGTCTGCTGAATTTCATGGTTATTATTTGTGTAATAACGCATGAGAATTCCGTTAAATTTTCTAAAGTACCAAGATGCATTTTTAGTAAGTTTCGCTCGCTCACCCAACAATTTAAAATAAGGTGCGATTGTTTGGTCGGTGCTTTGTTCCTCGATAAATTTCTGTCGAGTAGTGTTGGTATCTGCACCACTTGGTGTTAATAGCTGTAGCATTTCATTTTGTAAGTCAGTATAGTTTGTTTGTGTATCTGACCTAGTTACAGCGTTAGCCATGTGTGTATGTTTCCAGGCTCTTGTGTCGTCGTCTGTACATTGTTTCAATGAATCTAGGCATCCTAAAATGAGATCCGTGCATGGATCTTGCAGGATTGCGCAAGTAAATGTGCCGGTAAGGAACGGAGTATTGATATGCGCTTTTGCCAGTAGGTATTTCTCAATGGTTCCAGAGAAAGTACGGCATTTGACAAATTCACCCGTGTAATCTTCTGGTCTAGCCAGTTCTTTCCTTAAACCCAGTAGAGTGCTTCCGCTATCGATTAAACATTGGCATGGTTGATCATTGACCAGTGCATCGTAGAACTTAAGTTTACCTCTGGAGGTACTCGCTGCGTTAGCATCATCATTTGAACATGGTACTACGTGCCCACATTTCAATTTACCATCCGCATGAAACTGGTGGCATACGTCACATTTCTTAAAGTCTAATATGTCTGTTACTAATGCTACACTCTCACATTCATTCGTTGGCAGCACATTCACAAGTTCCGGATCAATGTCACTCTCATCGTCTGATGATGTATCGATGAGTGCTGCATTATTTGCCTTCATTCTTTGTCTACCAATACATTTATTGCTATAATGGCCATAACTGGAACAAAAGTAACATTTAACAGCACGTTTAAATGACGATCTTCTGCTTTCTTGCTTCTTTAACATTGCTTCTAAGTGTGACGGATATGCTGGGTTTCTAACACACATAGAGTAGCTAGGATGAAAAAGACTACAATATCCACATCGAGGTGGTTTCTGATATGGTTTGTCCTTCTTACGGTAATCTTTCTGATTGTAAGATCTATCAGGTACTTTGTTTGCAAAAGCAGTTATTTCTGTATCATGTGTTGTAGATTTGAATATGTCCCGATTAGATGAAAAATATGCTGACCCCCGTTTTTCTAATTGCTGAATGGACTCAATATCAGACTGTTGGAGAAACTTTGCAAAAGGGGTAGGAGCGGTAGATATCACCTTGTCCATTACCATAAGGTCTTCTAATTTTTCATAGTTGATACCCACTTTCGCTGCTCTAGTCCACTTTTTAAATTTGCTCTGCACGTTAGAGATGAAGTCTAAGAAGGTTTCAGTTGCTTTTGGCTTAATTTGGGAGAACTGAATTTGGTACCCAGTGGCGTCTAAAAGAAAGTGTTGCATTATCCTATCGTGAATGTACTGATAATTGTTCCTTAGCTCTGTAGGTATGGATTCTATTACTTTTAACGGCTCCCCACTGAGGTTTCTCATGTAGATCATTGCCCAGTCATCCAACGGTATTTTCTGCGTCTTTAGTTGGAATTCTATGTTCTCAGTCCATGCGCTAATTGAATCCCCTACACTGTATGGTTTGATAAGGCCTTTATACTTACTAAATTAGTTTTGTTCTTCTTGGCTCTTTTGTTTGCTAGAGGCTATTTGTATGTTAGAATCTACTTCCATTTCCTTCATCTTTAATTTAGTCTCTGAGTCTACTTGTATCTGCTTTTGTTTGGTAACTTCCTCTGCTTGTTTGTTGGCATGATCTAAGTCTAACTGTTTCTGTTTGGTAGCTTCCTCTGCCTCTTTCATTTCTTTTTGATGTTGCCTTTCTAATGCTCTTTCGTCTCTCTCTAAAGCAGCTTTTCTCTCTGTTTCTTCCCTCTGTCGAGTTAATTCTTCTTTATATTTTTGATCTACCTATTTCTCTAATTTTTCACCAGTATGGCCCATTTCTTTACCTGCCTGAATACAATCACTTAGTGTCGCCATTTTATGGCTTTATGTTAGTTCAAAAATGATATCACAGTAATATTCACACAATAGTTTGTAATAATGTGTTAGTAAATATACATCTTTACTGAAAAAGAAGATGCATGATTAATTTAGAGCATACCAAAATATTCTGAAAATATACTCATCTAATTTAATTATGTGGTTGTTTCGGGATTTGAAATTTAAATATTGAGCACAACCCACTACTGGCAACGCCGATCGCATTCTGGTATGAACCTAAGGCCTATCCACGTCAATCTGGAAGCACTATACTCGAGTTTCGCCCTCGTTTGAGCTCATCAGTAGTGCATATCCCTGACCGGATCCGGAAACAGTCCCGGATCACGCGTGTGAAGCGGGTGTGTAACCACGCGGCACACACTGGACACACCAAATTACCACAACAGAACATCACAACGCTACCCATCGTAGGCTATGCTCAAGATTGCCCAACCGCCGCGACCGACGTCCGTCAATCGATGGGACCCGAACGATCAGGTCTTCTCACTGGCAAGGAACACCAGGCCTCCTAAATCCAGTGAGCAATAATAACTTAATTATGTGGTTGTTTCGGGATTTGAAATTTAAATATTGAGCACAACCCACTACTGGCAACGCCGATCGCATTCTGGTATGAACCTAAGGCCTATCCACGTCAATCTGGAAGCACTATACTCGAGTTTCGCCCTCGTTTGAGCTCATCAGTAGTGCATATCCCTGACCGGATCCGGAAACAGTCCCGGATCACGCGTGTGAAGCGGGTGTGTAACCACGCGGCACACACTGGACACACCAAATTACCACAACAGAACATCACAACGCTACCCATCGTAGGCTATGCTCAAGATTGCCCAATCGCCGCGACCGACGTCCGTCAATCGATGGGACCCGAACGATCAGGTCTTCTCACTGGCAAGGAACACCAGGCCTCCTAAATCCAGTGAGCAATAATAACTTAATTATGTGGTTGTTTCGGGATTTGAAATTTAAATATTGAGCACAACCCACTACTGGCAACGCCGATCGCATTCTGGTATGAACCTAAGGCCTATCCACGTCAATCTGGAAGCACTATACTCGAGTTTCGCCCTCGTTTGAGCTCATCAGTAGTGCATATCCCTGACCGGATCCGGAAACAGTCCCGGATCACGCGTGTGAAGCGGGTGTGTAACCACGCGGCACACACTGGACACACCAAATTACCACAACAGAACATCACAACGCTACCCATCGTAGGCTATGCTCATCTAATTCTTTGGAAAATACGGTTCTTGGGATGTTTCACCGCTGTCTTCCACACTCACAAAATGATTGACTTGATAACACAATGGATGCTTCTGTTTGGTAGAGCATCAAAAATTAGACACACGCATATGTTGTAAATACAAATTTATCTTTCATGCGAATGATGAATGAAAAAATGTGGTAGATAATGATAAATGGTGTTAATGGATGAATGATATGATCGTCTGAATGATTGTTATGATATGTAAGATGATTCGTCGTATGACAGTCGATGTCGTCTCGTCTTCACTTTCTGACTAGCTTGGTATAACTTCGTTCTAGGCTTCAGTTCGGTAGCTAATCTATTTACTGAGTAGAAAGAATGGTGACATTGATGGCTGTATCAAACAAAATGAAATGTACACGATGGTTAGCTTGATAATATTCACTGATGATTGTATACATTATCATTAATTTCCGTAGAATGACACACTTTCAAATTAATTTTAGTAGAATTTCACAATTTATAATTTACTTCTACTTCATTGTGGTTCAAGCTCCACAAATGGTATGATCGTAATAATTCACAAGAGAAAATTATTTCTGCTCTATATGCAAACAAATTTACATTACTTTCAAATATTTTAACACAGCAATGATGTTGAATCGTGCAATTGTCTAATTGGCGTTGGTTCAGTGGTTTCTGAAACCAATTGGCTAATTGGCGTTGGTTCAGAGGCTTCTGACACCAATTGGCTAATTGGCGTTGGTTCAATGGTTTCTGACACCAATTGGGGTCCTGCCTGTCAGCAACTTGCTTGCTACAGGACTTTAGGACTCCCCTACTTTTGCACCGCACGAAATAACAACTCGTGTCATTTGCAAAAGGAATGCAATTTATTTAGAGCTGGCAATTTACAAGCTCTGCGAGCGGTATGCTTCATTGATATTAAACAACATGATTGCAATGAAGTGGTGAGAAATGATGCTAGTAATCACAATCTAATTCTACAGCCTATTATTAAACTATTGCCTAGAAACTTATAGCATTAGTCAAGAACACGTCTACTCTCTATCCGTCTCCAGTCGGGTCTGTCCACACGCTACACATTGCGTGGTCAAGCACGGACGCTGTACCCTCCGTGCATTAGCGGGTCTTGCGTGCATGGAGTCCCAAGCACGCTGGCTCGTGAACTTGAGTAACCGGGCACACCTCGGTTACTCGCAAGGCCAAGCTTCCCAATGGCTTGGGGAAGCCCTCGCTCACTTGTACTTCTTGCCCTCTTGGTTGACACAAATGTGTCCCCTTGTGCAGCTATTTATAGCGCTGGTGTCTCTCCTGTCTGGTGTCTCCCCACTAGACTTGTGTTAACTCTTATTAACTCTCTAACTCTTTATTGGAGATTCTGACACCACGTTAAAAGACATGATACTCTTATAAAAACCATACTGGAAGGCAAGGTTGAGGGCAAGCGAGCAAGAGGTAGACAACGATACAAGTGGGAGGATAACATGAAAAGATGGAGGAGCATCAGTCTGACAGAATGTACACTCAGGGCAGGAGACAGTGTTGGAGATCCATTGCAGCCAACCTTCATATGTGGAGACGGCACCTGATTGATTGATTGATTGAATATGCTAGCAGACATGTTGCCTGTCGTACAACTCACACTACACCTTCCTATCTGTTAGCCTGTCGTACAACTCATACTACACCTTCCTATCTGTTGGCCTGTCTTACAACTCACGCAATAACGTCTTATTAGTTAGCATCTCTTAAAACTCACATTACACCGTCCTATCTGTTGGCCTGTCCTACAACTCACACCAAGCCATTCTATCTGTTGGCCTGTCCTACAACTCACACTACACCGTCCTATCTGTTGGCCTGTTCTACAACTCACACTACACCGTCCTGTCTGTTGGCCTGTCTTACAACTCACACCAAGCCGTCCTATCTGTTAGCCTGTCTTACAACGCACACTACACCGTCCTGTCTGTTGGTCTGTCCTACAACTCACACCAAGCCATCCTGTCTGTTGGCCTATCCTACAACTCACACTACACCGTCCTGACTGTTGGCCTGTCTTACAACTCACAACAAGCCGTCCTATCTGTTGGCCTGTCTTACAACTCACAACAAGCCGTCCTATCTGTTGGCCTGTCTTACAACTCACACTACACCGTCCTATCTGTTGGCCTGTCCTACAACTCACACTACACCGTCCTATCTGTTGGCCTGTCCTACAACTCACACCAAGCCGTCCTATCTGTTGGCCTGTCCTACAACTCACACTACACCGTCCTATCTGTTGGCCTGTTCTACAACTCACACTACACCGTCCTGTCTGTTGGCCTGTCTTACAACTCACACCAATCCGTCCTATCTGTTGGCCTATCTTACAACTCACACCGAGCCGTCCTATTTGTTGATCTGTCCTACAACTCACACCGAGCAGTCCTATCTGTTGGCCTGTCCTACAACTCACACTACACCGTCCTGTCTGTTGGCCTGTCTTACAACTCACACCAATCCGTCCTATCTGTTGGCCTATCTTACAACTCACACCGAGCCGTCCTATTTGTTGATCTGTCCTACAACTCACACCGAGCAGTCCTATCTGTTGATCTGTCCTACAACTCACACCGAGTCGTCCTATCTGTTGACCTGTCCTACAACTTCATCCAAGTCCTCCTCACATTATACATCTGTCTGTAATTCCCCTCTCCGTGTGTCGTTGGGTCTCTCTGTCTCGTGTGCCCTGTGAATTTCAGAGACTGAACTTTCTTGTCTTTTCCTCTCCTCTTAAATGGCTGGAAATTCTTTAATTCTTCTGCCGCTGTTTTATAGTTTTCTAAAGTACAACCCATTTTTTATTTGCTGTACAATTTTCTGATTTATCAGTAAGAGCGTCTTCAAGTTGCTGTTGGAACTCAAAACACTTATCAGGATCTTTGGTATTGGTAATATAAACCCTGGGAATAGATTTGAGTTATCTCCATAATATCCACATTAATTATTCTATTTTAGCCCTTCTATTCTTCACAGAGAACAATTAATGAATGTGTGTAGTTTATTAGAACTTGTTTTAGTTGCTCTCCAATTTCTAATTCATTCAGCTGTGTTAAACAGAAATATACTATGTATCACCTGTCGCATGATTTCTGTACCGTTGGCACATGCTGAAGTATTTGGTACGTCACTACTTCAGGTGTGTTTCTTAATTTAATTATAGCCATCGGCCGACGCCCGACGCTTAGAAGAAAGGCGAGACGCACATATAATCAGATTGCTACTGGAGGTTCAGAATGCTCTTAACCATATGAAATCTGGCAAGACCCCCGGTTCAGACAGCGCCACAACAGAAATGATTAATGCCTTAGAATATGGAATAGATAAAGTTACCAGTCTGCTTAATACAATATATGATACTGGAAATATATCTCATGAAGTATGTAATTCTGTATTTATTGCAATCCCAAAGAAATCAGAAGCCTTGGAATGTGATCAACATCGAACAATAAGTATATTGAGTCACATCACGAAGATTTTGCTAAGAATTATCATGCAAAGAATTAGGAGGAAAATACAACCTGAAATAGGAGAAGAACAATGTGGGTTTGTAGAAGTAAATGCTGTGTATTTACTGAGAACCGTAATCGAACGATCTATAGAAGTAAACAAAGATCTACACCAGTGGTTCCCAAGCTTTTCAAGCAGAGGGCCATATCTACTATTTTCGGTAGATAAGCGGGCCACAACGTTATAAAATTATAAAGGTCGTGCAATATCATTCTTACCTTTCTTAACTTTCGTCAACAAAGTTCTGAAACTTTAGAGGCAGTTAGTGTCAATACTACACTGCGGTCATTTGTTGGTTTAAAATCAAAAGTTCATTTAACAATAAATTTTAAATCAGTTTCGAACATCGCTATTAATGTAATCAATGGTACTTCATTATAATTGTAACTATTCTTCAAAACAAGTTATTTAAGTTCAGATGCCAGTTTATCAATGTCTGGACACAAATCTGTCGTGCCCATAGCCATAAGCGCAGCTAGGTTACTGTCGGTAAGTCTGGAACGTTGCTTGTTTTTGTTTTTTTTTATAACGGTCATTGCGGAAAATGACTGCTCGCATCTGTAAGTCGAACCAAAACGACAAATGTATCTCTGGGTGAATGAACGCAAGTGTTCAAATTGTTCGACTGGCAATAGTCGCCAGAATGAAATCATATGATCAGCTGAAGGTGAAGCAGTCAGCTACAGAAATTTACATCTCATTGCAGAATTGCATTTCAAATCAATTACGTCGTGCTGAAGGTTTTGCTGGAATTGACAGAGTTTGGCATCAGGGAATACGAACGGATTTATGAAGAGGGCAAAATTATCCTCCTCTATTGTGAACTCTTGAAATCTCGACTGAAAGATATCCAGAAGACTTTCAACTTTTACTTTGTACTGTAACAAGTCACATTTCTTTTCCACCACAAGCGTCTTCATAGTTGGAAACACCTCTAAAGTCCCTTGTGTCAGCTGTCCGATAAACAGTCGTTGTCTTATTTTAAATGAAGAAATGCCATCGCACAAATTTGCGAATAGTTTTTTTTTTTCTTTTTTCCCCTGGATCCTCGCGTTTAAAGAGTTTACATGAAACGTGATGTCCACCAAAAATGCCAGGTCATTAAGTCAGCCATCGTTCATCAGACATTTCCCGGTCTGTAGGCAATTCATTTATTTCAGACAGAAATAGATAGACACTATTTTCAGTGCCCAGAAACGTGACAGAACTTTCCCTTTAGATAGCCATCTGGCATCACAGTGTAACAGTAGGTCACAGTATTTCTCGTTCAGGTCTGATAGAAACTGTCTGAACTCACGCCTGTTCAGCGCCTTACTTCGAATTTTGTTCACACATCTCAGAACAACATCCATGACATGTTCAGATTTAATGTCTTTCCACGCAGAGCTTCTTGGTGAATGATACAATGATATTTTAATATAGTGCGGCCAAGAAACTGTTCCGATAATGCTAGGCATCCAGACATTTTACCGGTCAAAGCCGTAGCACCGTCGGTGCATACACTGTCCAATTTGGTTCATCCGATGTTGTTTTCACAATACTACCGACTCTCCTAAACAGTTGTAACAGACGACAACATGGCACTTTTCGCACTCTGATTGGTCGACAAGGCTGGGATATGGGGACTTTATAACATTTTGTTGCGAACTGAACAGGCGCATTCTATAATATCTGCGCATAACAACCACGAGCAGAGTAAATTATCGCAAGCTGACGGGGCTCTCCGAGTGCATTTTTGAAATTATTAAACTATATTATATTAAATAACAAGGCCTTGCGTGCCACTTTCTGAGAGCTGGCGGGTCACAAGTGGCCCGCGGGCCGTAGTTTGGGAACCTCTGATCTACACCTTTGCTTTATTGACTACACAAAGGCTTTCGATAAAGTGAGACATGTCGACATGATAAGGATGCTTGAATATCTACAAATTGATGGAAAAGACCTTAGACTTGTAAAAAAAACATATATTGGAAACAACAAGCTTCCATAAGAGTTGATAATGAAGTAGGCCAATATCAGCCTATTAAGAGAGGTGTGAGACAGGGATGTGTAATGTCTCCAGATCTGTTTTCCCTGTATAGTGAAAGTATTTTCAGAAATATTTAAGATATGGAAGGAATCAACATTGGGGGACAATGCATCAATAACATTAGATATGCAGACGATACACTCTTGATTGCAGACAATGAACAGGATCTGCAACATTTAGTAGATGCAGTTGTTACACACAGTGAATAACGAGGGTTAGAATTAAATTGTAAAAAGACTCAGGTTATGGTCGTCACTAGGAAGAACGAAATACCACAATGTAATATACAAGTAAATGGGAATGTTCTTCAACAAGGGAATAGGTACAATTATCTCGGAACAGTCATAACATCTGATGGGAGATGCCTTGAAGAGATTAGAACAAGAATCGCCATGTCTAAGGTAGCCTTTAGCAAGATGAAAAACGTACTGACCAATAAAAAAGATGTCAGTTGAAACGAGAAAAAGAGTGTTGAGGTGCTACACAGAACCTATACTTTTATATGGATGTGAAGCTTGGACAATGAGCAGTCAAGCTGAAAAACATCTGATGGCTGTAGAAATGTGGTTTCTGAGGAAAATGCAAAGAATATCATGGACAGCCAGAAAGACCAATGAACAGGTCCTTCAAGAAACAAACGAAGATCGTAAACTGATTGGAGACATTAGACGCAGACAGTCAAAATTTTTTGGGCATGTTGTGAGAAGAGATGGATTGGAGAACTTGGTGACAACTGGTAAGATCGAAGGGAACAGACCAAGAGGAAGACCTAGAAGCAAATACCTGGATGGCTTGGCCACATGGCATGGTCGAGAGAGGAACACGGAGCTGGTGATCGAGTGAGATGGCAAAACATGACCACCCACGCTTACCGGCATGGCACATGATGGATGGATGGGTGGATGGACTGGTACTATTGGGGTTGGAACTCTTCGCTGGCTTCTGAGGATGGGGACGGAGCGCTTATGGGAATGTCCCGAATGCTGTGATGTCGGTTAATAAATAAATAAATAAATCAATCAATCATTATAGCCATCGTAATACCCAGTTCGTAATCCCACATACCCGCGTTCGAAACACAGTTACGGGGGATTTGGCAGCAGATCGCCTTGCGTTGGTGTTTTGCGAAATGGTATGGGTGCCGATCGTTCAGAAATCAATGGCAACCTACTGAAAGTAAACTTACCAAGAGATCACAACAGCAAAATACGCTAGTGTTGACTGCGACATCCTAGAAAGGATATGCAACTAGATAGCATCGTAATACAGGAAGGCCCCGGTTAACGTATGGGTTACGTTCGTAGAAAACACGACCTTAAGTGAAACGACGTATAGCGAAACTCTATTTCCCATATAACTAAATGAAATGCAGTGTATTATGTAATGTTTATTTTCATGGTTGTTGATATTTATTGGCTAAAAAGAGGAGGGCGAGTGGTAGAATTATTGGGACATATAGGCATTAAAACCACGACTCGCACCAAAACTATCATCAGCACTACTGGTATTGCTCTTACCCGCTTTCTTAGCTAGATCTTCATAGAGAGACTTTGCTTTCTCTTGGATAACCATCTTGCTCACAGGCATATTCCGTTGGTTCTGGTCTTCAATCCAGATGGCCAATAGCGCTTCCATGTTCTCCATAAGAGTACTTCTGGTACGAGTGACCTTGGAAGCACTCAAATGGGTTACATTTTAGCACCCTCTTTGATTTTGTCAGCACCTGCCCGAATTGTCCTTACCGTGGTTGGAGGTAAACCATGGACTTTACCAATTTCAACAGCCCGATCGCTAGTCTCAAAACGATGTAACACATCTAACTTCGCCTCAAGAGTAACACTTTTCCTGGTTCTCTTACAATAAGATACACTATCAGCACTTACTGTCCGCTTTAAGCTCATAATTATGGGTGATTACACGATAAAATCCTGGGAAAACGCACTGCACAAAATGTAAACTGTCGACATTGACGCAGAGCGGAACGATGCGACTAAAGTGAAGTTATGTCCCATTGTGACAACGACGTTATAGCGACACGACGTAAACCGAAGCGACGTATAGCGAGGCCTTTCTGTACTGAATTTCAGGGGTATGGTATACATTTGTTAACACTGGATAACTAAGAGGGGAAATAACCATTGCAACAAATCAAATGGATTATTTTCAAAGAGGCTAAACATACAGTAGAGAGGATTACGGCGGGGACCAGATTTGATTAGTAGTTATAATCATGATCGCCGCGCTCCCTGGTCTAAGGGTTACACGACTTCCTCCGTAATCCCGTATACTCTCGTGAGTAACGTGACGTGCGCGAGAATCGGTAGCGGCTCTCTCCGCGTCTGTAACTTACGGGGTATGTGAGCCGGTCGCTCAGAAATCAATGGCAAACTACTGAGCGTAATCTTGCCAAAAAATCAACAATCAGCTGAAAGATGCTGATGTTGACACGATGTCCTGTAACGGATATGCGAGCAACAACGACAAAAAATCATGACCAATGAAGATGGCGTCAAAAACAAGTTCTATGAGGACCTGCACAACGTATTAACATCTGTTCCTAAAGGAGACAAACTTATGCTCCTTGGGGACTTCAATGCCAGAGTAGGCAAGGACACCGCCTCTTGGAGTGGCATCTTCGGAAAATACGGAGTCGGAAATTGTAACAGGAATGGTCTCCTCCTCCTTCAGACCTGTACCAAACACCATCTCCTGATCACCAGTACAATTTCCCGTCTTCCAATGAGAAATAGGACATCGTGGAAACATCAGACATCGCTCGAAACACTGGCACCTCATTGACTATGTCATCGTCAGGTGGAGTGACAGACAAGACGTTCTGACGACAAAATCCATGTGTTGTGCAGAATGTTGGACAGACCATCGTCTGATTATTTCAAAAATAAATATGCACATCAAACCACCACGGCGTCCTCAAGGGGTAAAAATGCAACAACAACAACAACAACAACAATAACAACAACAACAACAACAACAAAAATGCCACCCGCCTAAACAGTAAAACAAAACAAAAAACGCAGTTTCTTTTGAAAATATGCTGTATGGCCGCCTTATACCCAGTGCCGCAGCTAAACAAGACGCGGAAACAGAGTGGAGAGCCCTAAAGGACAAAATTTACAACACTGCTATGGAAATCCTGGGTCTAGCCACCCGGAAGCATAAAGACTGGTTTAATGAAAATTCCGAAGACATCAACCAATTGCTCGCCGAGAAACACCTTCTCCACAAGGCATATTTGAACGACCTTAAGTCAACATTCAAAAATAGATGCCTTCAATAGCATCTGGAGAGTAGTACAGCAGACACTTCGGCACATGCGGATCTTCTGGCTGAGCAGCAACGCTGATGAGATTCAAGACTTTGCTGGCGTACATGATATGAAAGAGTTCTACGACTCACTGAGGGCGGTCTATGGTCTTACATCACTAGGTATAGTTCCCCTCCTTAGTGCAGATGGGGGAAAATTGATCACCGATAAGAACAAAATCCTTCAACGCTGGGTAGAGCATTTTAACAACATCTTAGAAGCAACCTTCTCCTTCGATGATGAAGCCATCAACTGCATTCCTCAAATCCCCACTAACGATACTCTTGCTGACCAGCCAGCCATACTGCAAGTAAACAAAACCATCCAGCAACTTTCCAGCGTCAAGACGCCTGCTCCTGACTCCATTCGGGCAGAGATATACAAAGCAGGTGGACCGGTTCTAATAGAGCAGCTTCACCAAGTCCTTATAAACATATGGTTGTGGACAAGTTCACCTATCTTGGCAGCACTGTGTCCCAAGCTGCTACAATTGATGACGAAGTGAATGCAAGAATCTCCAAGGCCAGCGCGGCCTTTGGCAGACTGTACAAGAATGTGTGGGACAGACATGGAATAAGCTTGCAAACAAAGCTGAAAGTCTACAAAGCAGTTGTATTATCCATCCATCATGTGCCATGCCGGTAAGCGTGGGCGGTCATGTTCTGCCATCTCACTCGATCACCAGAGTCGTGGATCAGCTCAGTGTTTCTGTCTCAACCATGCCACAAGGCCAAGCCATCCAGGTACTTGCTTCTAGGTCTTCCCCTTGGTCTGTTCCCCTCGATCTTACCAGTTGTCACCAAATTCTCCAGTCCATTTCTTCTCATAACATGCCCAAAAAATTTTGACTGTCTACGTCTAATTTCTCTAATCAATTTACGATCTTCATTTGTTTCTTGAAGGACTTGTTCATTGGTCTTTCTGGCTGTCCATGGTATTCTTTGCATTTTCCTCAGAAACCACATCTCTACAGCCATCAGATGTTTTTCAGCCTGACTGCTCATTGTCCACGCTTCACATCCATACAAAAGTACAGGTTCAATGTAGCATCTCAACACTCTTTTTCTCGTTTCAATTGACATCTTTTTATTGGTCAATATGTTTTTCATCTTGCTAAAGGCTACTTTTGCCATGGCGATTCTTGTTCTAATCTCTTCAAGGCATCTCCCATCAGATGTTATTACTGTTCCGAGATAATTGTACCTGCTCACTTGTTGAAGAATATTCCCATTTACTTGTATATTACATTGTGGTATTTCGTCCTTCCTAGTGACGACCATAATCTGTGTCTTTTTACAATTTAATTCTAACCCTAGTTGTTCACTTTGTGTAACAATCGCATCTACTAAATTTTGCAGGTCCTGTTCATTGTCTGCAATCAAGACCGTATCATCTGCATATCTAATGTTATTGATGCATCGTCCCCCAATGTTGATTCCTTCCATATCTTCAATGTCAATATTTCTGAAAATACTTTCACTGTACAGGGAAAACAGATCTGGAGACATTACACATCCCTGTCTCACACCCCTTTTAATAGGCTGATATTGGCTTACTTCATTATCAACTCTTATGGCAGCTTGTTGTTTCCAATATATGTTTTTTACAAGTCTAAGATCTTTTCCATCAATTTGTAGATCTTCAAGCATCCTTATCATGTTGAAATGTCTCACTTTATCAAAAGCCTACTCTTGCCTTCCACAAACCCACATTGTTCTTCTCCTATTTCAGGTTGTATTTTCCTCCTAACTCTTTGCATGATAATTCTTAGCAAAATCTTCGTGATGTGACTCATTATACTAATTGTTCGATATTGATCACATTCCAAGGCTCCTGATTTCTTTGGGATTGCAATAAATACAGAATTACATAACTCCTGAGGTATATTTCCAGTATCATATATTGTATTAAGCAGACTGGTAACTTGATCTATTCCATATTCTTCTAAAGCATTAATCATTTCTGTTGTGACGCTGTCTGAACCGGGGGTCTTGCCAGATTTCATATGGTTAAGAGCATTCTGAACCTCCATCTTCAAAATTGCTGGTCCTTCATTATTATTTTGAACATCATACTGTTCGTCTCTGTAATCGTCATACAGGTTTTTCACGTAATCTGACCATTCATGTAATATCTGATCTTTTTCTATTATGACTCTTCCATCTTTTGTCTTTAGGCAGCCTGCTGATGTACGTGTTCTTTGATTAGTAAGCTCCTGAATTCTTTTGTGCATTAGTTTCGCATTGTTACTGTTGTGTTGTTTTTCAATTTCTCTGCAATTTTTCTCAAGCCATGTTTCTTTTGCCTCCTTACATAAGGTTCTCACTTTTCTGTGAATTTCTTCATATTTGGCAGGATTATTTTTGTTCTGTCTTCTTGTTTCCATTAGTTGTAAAATTTCTTCAGTCATCCATGTCTTACGGCCCACTTTCTTTACTTTTGGAATAAGTTGAAATAAAGTTGTATTATCCACACTGCTATATGCTTGTTAAACCTGGACAGTTTACCAGCGACACGCTAGGAAATTAAACCACTTCCACACAGTCTGCTTTAGGAAGCTAATGAAGATTAAATGGCAAGACAAGATCCCAGACACTGAAGTCCTAGAAAGAGCGTCCGTGCCCAGTATCCACATACTGCTAATGAAGAATCAGATTCCCTGGGCTGGTCACTTCCATAGGCTTCCTAAGCGAATTTTTTACGGCGAGCTGCGTTGTGGTAAACGCTCCCAGTGCGGCAAGGGGAAACGCTTTAAAGACACTCTGAAGGTCTCACAAAAAGCTTTTGGAATTCATCATGACACTTGGAAGACTGTTGCCACAGACCGAAATTCGTGGCGTATATCATTACGCAAGGGTGCAGTCACTTGTGAAGCAAACAGGACTGCAAGAGCTGTGAAGAAAAGGCTGGAAAGAAAAACCACGGTAGGAGATCCTCCTCCTGGAATGTCAAGCATTCTTTGCCCACAATATCAAAGAACATTTCGAGTCCAATTAGGCCTTATCAGCCATTTTAGAACTCATGGCTCCATATTTTCAACCCCACTGGATGAACTGAATGGTCATCATCATTCTTGATGAACAAACAACAATATGGCCAAATGTTAAAAGCAAGGGAACACATTACTCGATGGCTGGGATTCATTGGAAAGGATCCAGTCCCTGAAAGCATTATCTGGGAATGTGAAAGTTAAAACATTATGAAGTTGAAGTTACGTGTCCGCCTCGTGCTCAGTGGTTGCCGGGTTTGATCTCAACATGGGGCTGGACATTTCCCCCACGAAACATTATATCTAATAATAGCACACATTTTACTCGGTCTCTTGGGCAGTGAGATCGAATAGCCAGTCTTTCTTGGATAAGGGCGAACAAAAGGAGGTTCCGCGGGAAAGGTGTGCACTTTATTAATCCTACTGCAGTTGAAAATCGCAAAGATTAGGCTATAGGGCTTCTGTTCAGGCAAAACTGATAGGAAAGAAACCTACCAATGGGAAGATAGATCCCGGCACCTGAGACGAAATCTGTCTAATGGAAGCAAGTGAAGTATAGGACCTTTTTACACGTTGTTAGGCGTGGTGGGCGTGGTGCGCGTATAGTGCTAGACCAGTATTTTGACAGACAAATCAGCGCTCGATGGCCTTTACTTTCCGAGAAATTTCCTGGTGACCATATTCATTGTGGAGACAACTCTTGATTAATTTATATCTGAATATATGCTCGCCAATCTGATATCTTGGTCCCTAAGTGAGCAAAAATTAATAACAAAGTAACATGGGTTTGAAAAGTGTTTGTTGTGGAGATATGTTATATGGGGAGGGGAAGAAGAAGAAGAAGAAGAAGAAGAAGAAGAAGAAGAAGAAGAAGAAGAAGAAGAAGAAGAAGAAGAAGAAGAAGAAGAAGAAGAAGAAGAAGAAGGAGGAGGAGGAGGAGGAGGAGGAGGAGGAGGAGGAGGAGGAGAAGGAGAAGAAGGAGAAGATGAAGAAGAAGAAGAAGAAGAAGAAGAAGAAGAAGAAGAAGAAGAAGAAGAAGAAGAAGAAGAAGAAGAAGAAGAAGAAGAAGAAGAAGAAGAAGAAGAAGACGAAGAAGAAGAAGAAGAAGAAGAAGAAGAAGAAGAAGAAGAAAACAAATTCACACACAGACTTTAAAAATGTCTGTGTATCTATCAAATTCTCCAGTTATTTCCCTTTTAATCACCTGTTGCATGTGCTTCACTGGTGGATCCATTGAGTTTATCTTCCACTGTTGATTCCCTAGACCTGAAGGTTTGCCTAGATATGTCATACGTTGGGCAGTCTTGGAGTAGGTGATCTGCTGTCTGCGGCGCGAATCCACATGTGCACATTACTGATTCGCCAATCTTGATGTTAGTGTACAAGTTGTTGAGTAATAATAGGTTGTTCTGTTTTGAAGCGTATAATAATTATTTGTTCTGCCCATAAAATCGTTATCATCTTCTATTAACTTGTATTTTAGGGACGCAGAGGTGTTTCCAAGGCACCAGGGCCGGGTTATATACTGGCCAAGACCTATTGACGCGTCCTCGTTGAGCGTCCTGGGCAACAGGTCCCTTCGGGGTCCTGGCTAAAGTCAGTAGGATCGCCGATTCCTCCGAAGTCGGAGAGTGTCTGCCTGTACGGCGATGAACCACCAGTCTGCACACCAATAAGCCAGACATGGGACAACGGATACTCACGCAAAACTCAGGTCCTGTATGACATCACACTGATGTTGGACAACAGGATGCCTTCATCCGACATACAGGACTTCGCGTTGGAGCTCAAGCCAACGAACACAAGCAAGCAAGCAAGCAACTTGTATTTTATATGGAAGCTAAAATATGTCAGCCGGTCTCCGTGGCTAAGACCTTGCCGACGCGATTCGTGATTCGCGTTCGAAAAACATCTGCTACCGATTTGGCAGCAGACCGCGTCCCGCTGGGTTTTAACATGTTGGTATGGGAGCCGGTCGTTCAGAAAGCAATGGCAAACAAAAGAACAAATATGAACATAAACTTGCCAAAACAGTAACAAGAGCAGTATTGGCAGTAAAATGCTGGTGTTGACAGCGATGTCCTGTAAATAGGATATGCACACCCACACCACACCTCACCACAGACACCACACCTCACCATACACACACACTCACACACAATGTCAAGATCACAGCTTTCCCTTGCCACCGGCGCATGCGTGAATGCTTGGGCCATGTTCATAAATTACAGCCCAGCCATGACGCCATCTACAACCTGAGAGATAAGGGCGGTAAACCTCGCCACTGGATTGTCTGCCCTTGAATAAATAATCAGTAGTTGGGACTTCCGTCTTGCTGATAACTTATAATCAACAAATTTCAGGATTTCATATCCGATTTGATATAGGGAGAGTTTGAAAATGTAAGTCAGTTGATCGTTGACATAGTTGTGCAGCAAATGCGAACGATTTTAGTTGCTGTTGACAGCATAGACTGTACTGTGATATGTGTTTGTTGATGAACCCAGAGTCGAGTGAAGTTTTAGTTTTACTTTTACTTTCGTTTTTCCCTTTCCTGCTTGTCCTCTTCAGCTGTCTCCTTTTTTTATTTCGGGTCTTCTTTGCTTTTCAAAACTAAGAGTCCAGTTAGATTCTGATTGGTATGTTGATTAATCACTACCGCTTTCGTTTATACTGGTGGCATATCTGTTCATTAGATCTGCTCGTTCTGCTGTTGTATTTCATTGAGTGTTCAGTCAGAACAAGAACAACGGCCGCCCTTGCGGTGTGTAAAATTTACAGTAAATCAATATCTAAGATCTCATTTTAGGGGAGAAACGGCAAAGTCGATGCCGGAGAATATTTGTGAATTTTGTCAGATTTTTTAAAATCTTGGGCTCTTACAATTTTTAAATGTAAATACATCAAAAAGCACATAGAGAAAGTATAATAAACACCTGATAATTTTCAAGAGAAGGATGAACTTAAGTGATAAAGGCAGAAAATTAATTGTCACACCACTGGTGTACCGCAGCTGGACAAAATCTGCTTTTGTTTAACAATTGCATGCCTTTGGTAGTTTCATTGCAACCTGATAACAAATAATTTAACACACTCTTTCTGTGTATGTATGATATAATGTATGTGGTGGAGTGAGAAGTGACCGATGTCTGGGAGGGAGAGGTATTGCCCCTAACATCATACTATGTAACATAGCCATATTTGTTCTTTTGTTTCGTTAAGACCAATCAGACTAATCTTATTCTTCTTCAGCTTTCCGAGCCATTGAGGTTCTTTGCTGCAAATATTTGAGCTCATTCTGGTTTATTCTATTCAGTCAGATAAGATTGATGTAGCTGGACTATTTGACCTCATTCTCATTTCACCCCGATTCATGTGAATATAAGATTCTTGCAGCTGGACTGCAGACTCTCAGTGTACATGCACTTTCCAGATCACTTGAATAATGAAGGTGGACTTTCTGTCAGAATGACTTGCCTGTGATGTATTGTAGTTAGAATGTTTACGTTAGCAGTGGTGAAGAGTTAACATAAATAGTAACGGGGCGCTGTACAAACTGCATCACACTCACATAAAATACTAATATTAAATATGTTAAGCCACACAAAGTTAAGTTAAGAATCAACATAAAAGTACTCGGGACATTTCCATAAGTACTCCGTCCTCATCTTCAACAACCAGTGAAGAGGCCCAATAATATTGGTACCAATTGCAGTCTCATTATGTGTTCGTCTGGCATTTCCTTGGAGTACTGAGTGTCAACCAGACCCTCTGGTCACTCCCTGACATACCATTCTATAGGTATTTATGATTTATCTGTTCTCCCATACAATTCTTATGATCCAAAAGGACCTGACGATGCCTGCTCTATCTCACATCAGTGCCGCCGTTCCCCCCCCCCCCCCCCAGTGGTGCAGACCCAGCCAATCCATACGCCTTCTCGTTTCCCGCCACACCTGCATATCCTGGGGACAAATTTCACGGGGTGCTGCCTGTCTTTGATTTTTGAATTGTAGCATGCCACTCTGCACGAAGCATGCCTGTAAAAAAATTTACACAATATGGTGTGAAAGTTATTGACGTGTATTACTATTATTATCATATATATATACTCTGTGTGTGTGTGTGTATATATATATATATATATATATGAAAATATAGTATAGTTGAGCAGATAGTTCAAAAGACCTACAACAATTGCTGGACATTGTAGTATCAGAGAGTGCAAGGAAAGGACTCTACTTGAATACCAGTAAAACAGTAACAATGGTGATATTAAAGAAAATGATGACACCAAAATGTGAAATAGAAATAGAAGGGAAAATTCTTAACCAAGTGGATAATTTTAAATACCTAGGGGCATTTATAACATCAGATGGAAGATGTACAACAGAGATTAAGAACAGAATAGGGCAAGCAACCAATTCATGTGTAGACTTGCCCATGATGGGTAGGATTTTATATCTAAAGTTACCAGGTTTGATCATGATTTTCAAATTGGATATTTACTAATGAGACCACCACAGGTAGATAGACCTATGCATAGAATGTTAGACGGACCTATTCTGCAGAAACTAAGATGGCGTTTGTTATTGTCACGTGATATTTGAATGAATGACTTATGTTGGAAGCATGCGTGGTCTTTACATAGCCAGATTTGGGGACACAATCGATACTTCTGCACAGGCGCGGTTTCCGGTTTCTGATCGCATAATCAGACTAAATGAACCCTCTACTAAAGTTGTGTACAGGCTGAGGTAGCCGGTCTCATATCAACCCTCCTTAGTTGCCTCTTATGACATGCTTGTTAGGTTACTGTTCTTTGTTTCCCTCATAATGTGCTTGATAGGTTACTGTTCTTTGTTTCTCTAATGATGTGCTTGATAGGTTACTGTTCTTTGTTTCTCTAATGATGTGCATGATAGGTTACTGTTCTTTGTTTCTCTAATGATGTGCATGATAGGTTACTGTTCTTTGTTTCCCTCATGATGTGCTTGATAGGTTACTGTTCTTTGTTTCTCTAATGATGTGCTTGATAGGTTACTGTTCTTTGTTTCTCTAATGATGTGCTTGATAGGTTACTGTTCTTTGTTTCTCTAATGATGTGCATGATAGGTTACTGTTCTTTGTTTCCCTTCATAATGTGCTTGATAGGTTACTGTTCTTTGTTTCTCTAATGATGTGCTTGATAGGTTACTGTTCTTTGTTTCCCTCATGATGTGCTTGATAGGTTACTGTTCTTTGTTTCTCTCATGACGTGCATGATAGGTTACTGTTCTTTGTTTCCCTCATGATGTGCTTGATAGGTTACTGTTCTTTGTCCCCTCATGATGTGCTTGATAGGTTACTGTTCTTTGTTTCTCTCATGTTGTGCTTGATAGGTTACTGTTCTTTGTTTCTCTAATGACGTGCTTGATAGGTTACTGTTCTTTGTTTCCCTCATGACGTGCTTGATAGGTTACTGTTTTTTGTTTCCCTCATGATGTGCTTGATAGGTTACTGTTCTTTGTTTCTCTCATGATGTGCATGATAGGTTACTGTTCTTTGTTTCCCTCATGATGTGATTGATAGGTTACTGTTCTTTGTTTCTCTCATGATGTGCATGATAGGTTACTGTTCTTTGTTTCCCTCATGATGTGCTTGATAGGTTACTGTTCTTTGTTTCCCTCATGATGTGCTTGATAGGTTACTGTTCTTTGTTTCTCTAATGACGTGCATGATAGGTTACTGTTCTTTGTTTCTCTAATGACGTGCATGATAAGTTACTGTTCTTTGTTTCTCTAATGATGTGCATGATAGGTTACTGTTCTTTGTTTCCCTCATGATGTGCTTGATAGGTTACTGTTCTTTGTTTCTCTAATGACGTGCATGATAGGTTACTGTTCTTTGTTTCTCTAATGACGTGCATGATAGGTTACTGTTCTTTTTTTCTCTAATGATGTGCATGATAGGTTACTGTTCTTTGTTTCCCTCATGATGTGCTTGATAGGTTACTGTTCTTTGTTTCTCTAATGATGTGCTTGATAGGTTACTGTTCTTTGTTTCTCTAATGATGTGCTTGATAGGTTACTGTTCTTTGTTTCTCTAATGATGTGCATGATAGGTTACTGTTCTTTGTTTCCCTTCATGATGTGCTTGATAGGTTACTGTTCTTTGTTTCTCTAATGATGTGCTTGATAGGTTACTGTTCTTTGTTTCCCTCATGATGTGCTTGATAGGTTACTGTTCTTTGTTTCTCTCATGACGTGCATGATAGGTTACTGTTCTTTGTTTCCCTCATGATGTGCTTGATAGGTTACTGTTCTTTGTCCCCTCATGATGTGCTTGATAGGTTACTGTTCTTTGTTTCTCTCATGTTGTGCTTGATAGGTTACTGTTCTTTGTTTCTCTAATGACGTGCTTGATAGGTTACTGTTCTTTGTTTCCCTCATGACGTGCTTGATAGGTTACTGTTTTTTGTTTCCCTCATGATGTGCTTGATAGGTTACTGTTCTTTGTTTCTCTCATGATGTGCATGATAGGTTACTGTTCTTTGTTTCCCTCATGATGTGATTGATAGGTTACTGTTCTTTGTTTCTCTCATGATGTGCATGATAGGTTACTGTTCTTTGTTTCCCTCATGATGTGCTTGATAGGTTACTGTTCTTTGTTTCCCTCATGATGTGCTTGATAGGTTACTGTTCTTTGTTTCTCTAATGACGTGCATGATAGGTTACTGTTCTTTGTTTCTCTAATGACGTGCATGATAAGTTACTGTTCTTTGTTTCTCTAATGATGTGCATGATAGGTTACTGTTCTTTGTTTCCCTCATGATGTGCTTGATAGGTTACTGTTCTTTGTTTCTCTAATGACGTGCATGATAGGTTACTGTTCTTTGTTTCTCTAATGACGTGCATGATAGGTTACTGTTCTTTTTTTCTCTAATGATGTGCATGATAGGTTACTGTTCTTTGTTTCCCTCATGATGTGCTTGATAGGTTACTGTTCTTTGTTTCTCTAATGATGTGCTTGATAGGTTACTGTTCTTTGTTTCTCTAATGATGTGCTTGATAGGTTACTGTTCTTTGTTTCCCTCATGATGTGCTTGATAGGTTACTGTTCTTTGTTTCTCTCATGACGTGCATGATAGGTTACTGTTCTTTGTTTCCCTCATGATGTGCTTGATAGGTTACTGTTCTTTGTTTCTCTAATGACGTGCATGATAGGTTACTGTTCTTTGTTTCTCTAATGATGTGCATGATAGGTTACTGTTCTTTGTTTCTCTAATGATGTGCATGATAGGTTACTGTTCTTTGTTTCCCTCATGATGTGCTTGATAGGTTACTGTTCTTTGTTTCTCTAATGATGTGCTTGATAGGTTACTGTTCTTTGTTTCCCTCATGATGTGCTTGATAGGTTACTGTTCTTTGTTTCTCTAATGATGTGCATGATAGGTTACTGTTCTTTGTTTCCTCCATGATGTGCTTGATAGGTTACTGTTCTTTTTTTACCTCATGATGTGCTTGATAGGTTACTGTTCTTTGTTTCTCTAATAATGTGCTTGATAGGTTACTGTTCTTTGTTTCCCTTATGATGTGCTTGATAGGTTACTGTTCTTTGTTTCCCTCATGATGTGCTTGATAGGTTACTGTTCTTTGTTTCCCTCATGATGTGCTTGATAGGTTACGGTTCTTTTTCCCCTCATGATGTGCTTGATAGATTACTGTTCTTTGTTTCCCTTATGATGTGCATGATAGGTTACTGTTCTTTGTTTCTCTAATGATGTGCTTGATAGGTTACTGTTCTTTGTTTCCCTTATGATGTGCATGATAGGTTACCATTCTTTGTTTCTCTAATGATGTGCTTGATAGGTTACTGTTCTTTGTTTCTCTAATGATGTGCTTGATAGGTTACTGTTCTTTGTTTCCCTCATGATGTGCTTGATAGGTTACTCTTCTTTGTTTCTCTAATGATGTGCCTGATAGGTTACTGTTCTTTGTTTCCCTCATGATGTGCTTGATAGGTTACTGTTCTTTGTTTCTCTAATGATGTGCATGATAGGTTATTGTTCTGTTTCCCCTCATGATGTGCTTGATAGGTTACTGTTCTTTTTCCCTCATGATGTGCTTGATAAGTTAATGTTCTTTGTTTCTCTAATGATATGCACGATAGGTTACTGTTCTTTGTTTCCCTCATGATGTGTTTGATAAGTACTGTTCTTTGTTTCTGTTATGATGTGCATGATAGGTTACTGTTCTTTGTTTCTCTAATGATGTGCGTGATAGGTTACTGTTCTTTGTTTCCCTCATGATGTGCTTGATAGGTTACTGTTCTTTTTCCCTCATGATGTGCTTGATAGGTTACTGTTCTTTGTTTCTCTAATAATGTGCTTGATAGGTTACTGTTCTTTGTTTCCCTTATGATGTGCTTGATAGGTTACTGTTCTTTGTTTCTCTAATAATGTGCTTGATAGGTTACTGTTCTTTGTTTCCCTCATGATGTGCTTGATAAGTTACTGTTCTTTGTTTCCCTTATGATGTGCATGATAGGTTACCGTTCTTTGTTTCTCTAATGATGTACTTGATAGGTTACTGTTCTTTGTTTCCCTTATGATGTGCATGATAGGTTACCATTCTTTGTTTCTCTAATGATGTGCTTGATAGGTTACTGTTCTTTGTTTCCCTTATGATGTGCTTGATAGGTTATTGTTCTTTGTTTCCCTTATGATGTGCTTGATAGGTTATTGTTCTTTGTTTCCCCCATGATGTGTTTGATAGGTTACTGTTCTTTGTTTCTCTAATGATGTGCATGATAGGTTACCGTTCTTTGTTTCTCTAATGATGTGCTTGATAAGTTACTGTTCTTTGCTTCCTTCTGATGTGCATGATAGGTTACTGTTCGTTGCTTCCCTTACGGGCTCAGGTAACACATGGACACCTACCTATGTATAATTACTCTAATAAATTTATGGTTTTTATTAGATTACATTAGATGTTTCTCAGCTTGTCTACTTAATTTCAGTATTTCAATGCCATACAACAAAACATGCTCTATTAAGCATTTGTACTCTTTTTTTTTTTATCACTGCAATTGACAGCTTTTTATCAGTGAGTACGTTTTTTTCATTTTGCAAAAGGCTACTTTTGACGTGGCAATTTTTGTTCTAATCTCTACATGGCATCTTCAGTCAAATGTTATGACTGTTCCGAGATAGTTTTCTCATATACTTGTATGCTACATTGTGGTATTTCTGTCCTCTTTAAGATGACCATAACTTCTTTTTTCTTATAATTTAATTCTAACCCTATTTGCTCACTGTGTACAATAACTGCACCCACTGCATGCTGGGGATCCTGTTTAGGTAAATCTTTTGCACTCATTTGCCTGACTGACCTGGTGCACATGGTTATCCCCACCAGATGAGGCTGCTCCTTTGGCATTTAAACCATTTATTTGAAATGTATGAGTTGTCTATTCATAATGTGCTAGGGATTTATAACAGTGGTTTTCCCTTGCCTTCTGTCTTGTTATCCAAGGTTTAAGTCTACTAGCCTTTACCTTCTTCTTCTTTCATTCGCTTGAAATGTGTCTATATCCGCATTATTGTCCCTTATATGAACTTCACTGTTTTTTAGTCGCTCAGTGGTCCTCAGTTTATCCTCCACTTTTGTTTCTCTAGGCCATAAGGTTTGCCTATATCGGATTTTGGGCAGTCTTTGAGTAAAGCTTTGCTGTCTCCAATGTCTGCCCACATGTGGCCATGGCTGATTCGGAGAAAAAAATATTTGATAGAGGTAGCTACCACACATAAGTAACTTGCCTCCTTTCAATGACCACCAGTGTTGATCCGTGACAGTCTATTTTTAGAGGCTACTCCACCAGTAGAACAGGCCCCTACAATAAATTGTAGATATAGTAATCATTTCAGAAAATGATAAGTATCTTATGCAATAAGTCACTATCATTAAATATGAGAGAGTGCTGGAGTCCTATATAGAACCTGTTTTGCTGTATGGCAGTGAATCTTGGAATGTAAATGAGCAAATTAGGGAGGACTTGGAAGCAACAGAGATGTGGTTCTAAAAATGAATGTTGTGAATTCCTTGTAATGCCATAGTAACTAACAATGACTGCCTAAAAGAGGCTAATAAGACTAGAACATTATATACAGCAATAAGAAAGAGATAAAAAGTTTTCTTTGGTCATGTGATGAGAAGAGAGGCAATTTATAACATCGTGATGACTGAAAAGATCGAGGGGAAGAGACGCAGAGGCAGACCAAGAGAAATGATGCTGGGTGGATTGAGACAGTGGCATGGAGGAATATCAGCAGCAGAGGTGTTCCAGAACACCAAAGACCGAGAACTGTAGTGAGACATGAACGCCTACGCTAGCTGGCATGGCACTTGATGATAATAGTTGAAGCTGATGGCAAAGGACATGTCGTCTGGGAGGAAACTGCAAAGATTACTATCGACAGACATTTCTTAAAGAAACATGAAAACTGTAAGTAGATTTGAGAATAAGATGTAGACAATCACAATTTTTGTGTAATGAGAAGAAATAAACATGAAAAGTTGATTTGAGAATTAGACGTAGACAGTCATAATTTTTGTGTAATGAGGAGAAATAAACATGAAAAGTTGATTTGAGAATTAGATGTAGACAGTCATAATTTTTGTGTAATGAGGAGAAATAAACATGAAAAGTTGATTTGAGAATTAGATGTAGACAATCACAATTTTTGTGTAATGAGGAGAAATAAACATGAAAAGTTGATTTGAGAATTAGACGTAGACAGTCATAATTTTTGTGTAATGAGGAGAAATAAACATGAAAAGTTGATTTGAGAATTAGATGTAGACAGTCATAATTTTTGTGTAATGAGGAGAAATAAACATGAAAAGTTGATTTGAGAATTAGATGTAGACAATCACAATTTTTGTGTAATGAGGAGAAATAAACATGAAAAGTTGATTTGAGAATTAGACGTAGACAGTCATAATTTTTGTGTAATGAGGAGAAATAAACATGAAAAGTTGATTTGAGAATTAGATGTAGACAATCACAATTTTTGTGTAATGAGAAGAAATAAACATGAAATGTTGATTTGAGAATAAGATGTAGACAGTCATAATTTTTGTGTAATGAGGAGAAATAAAGACTTTATTGTTATTGAAGAGCATCTACCCAAGTGGCTAGAACATCGCACTCCCATACAGACTCTCAGACCTGCAATTGATTCCTCGGTAAGGTGATAAATTTTGTTTTCTGTCGATGGTAAATAGAAAACGCTAATCTGCACAGCTTATGGTGACTGCACTAGCCCGGCAGCCTTAATTCCTCAAGCTCAAGACTCGCCCTGTCATACACCACAAGGTTCTATAGTCAGTGATGACTATTATCATTTCCAGCATGTATTTTGTCCTTTTCTTACAAAAACATTTTTATTTTACAGGATTTAGCTATGGCACATAGTTTTGAAGATGTAACAGTTTCCTGTTCCGAAGCATCGTCAAAAAATGTTCCTCTTCAAGTAGACCTACTTCCACTTCTCAGTAAAGATGAAGGAAGCAAACTTCGCCGCCCAGTACGTCCTATTGATCGTCAACGCATGCGCCCTTGGCTTATGGAGTTGCTGGACCTTGGAAATGTCTTTGGTTTGAGATGGACAGATCGACGTCTGGGAATATTTCAAATTTCATGGAGGCATGCATCCCGATTGGGCTGGAATCTAGAAACAGACGGTGATGTGTTTGAGAGATGGGCAAAGCATACAGGTATGACCTTTTAGTGTAATGTTTGAGTATCCTAATTGTGAACATGTGCACAGATATATTTCTAGGATTCTACTTTTACACACTGTGATTTCACTCAGTTTCTAGTGATTTCTGAAAATGTAATGTCAGTGTTTTTTATTTGGCTGCTGCAAAAGCAGGAAGGCTGCTGCAAGAGTATTATCATTGTTGAACCAGAAGGTGGCAGTCATAAAAGTTGTCCTCAGTCTGTCATTTCTGCAGACCTTCAAGTTCTGAAGTAAAAGTAATGTTGGATGTTGTTGTTTGTGAACATTATCATACACTCTTGATTCCTTAATGTTAGAAGTGCTAGATTTTATTTTTGATTTTTTTGGTTTATTCTTTTCAACTTGGTTTTTCTGGAACACTGTTTTGGTATGTCTTGCACAGTAATTTATCTGCATCTGGTTTTGTGTGTGAGACTGGAAATCAGTGTCATCAATGAAATATGAAATCCAATTCATCAAGCTTCTCTGTCAGAGACCAATACATTTCATTTCTGGTGGTAGCTATTGTTGTCTTCAAATTTGAGGATTTGATTTTTAATAACAGAGAAATTAGTTGATCACCTTACCTTATGATGCACTGATCTAACATTGCTTTGTTGATCTGGCAGCTTCTGCAGCTTATCTTGTTCCAGATGTATTGGTGTTATCTTTCCTCTGAAGTAAACTAGGCAGGCCAAGAGAGGGATCATTCTGCTGCTTGGGCAGTACATGGTCTCTACAATTCAGCCTGGGTTTTGTGCTATGGAGAGGTATAACTCCATCACTGGTGCTCGCCATGGGTTGTAGTTATTGTGCCTTTTTTTAAGCTCAATGTAACAAACTGTCGTCTGTCAAGACGGCAAGGTACCAGTTAGTATATGTAAGACTTACAAAGATACAAAGATGTGTGTAAGCGGGACATGATTGATACAGGCATAGATAATGCACATTGGGAGCAAGTCGCCGCTGAACGTGTTACATGGAGGGCAAACATCAGAAATGGAATAAAGACAAAAGAGAAAATGATTGCAGATAAAGCACACACAGAGCGTGAGAGACGTAAGATGGTGCACAATGGTGCAAATGACCATGTTTTTACATGCATCTACTGTGGGCAAACATTTGCAGCAAGAATTGGCCTTACCAGCCACACTCACCACTGCCATGGGTCGTAGTTATTAAGTCTTTTTGAAGCACAATGTACCAAACTATCGCCTGTCAAGACGGAAAGGTGCCAATGAAATGTAAGACTTAACACTTCATATCCCAGTGGCAGTATCTTCCTTGAGTTAACCACAATCTTTATCTAGAGTTGCTGGGATGCATGGACACTGATGTGCCAGGGGCAGTATCTTCCTTGAGTTAACCACGATCTTTATCTAGAGTTGCTGGGATGCATGGACACTGATGTACCAGTGGCAGTATCTTCCTTGAGTTAACCACGATCTTTATCTAGAGTTGCTGGGATGCATGGACACTGGTGTGCCGGGGCAGGTTGTATGTTGACCTCTCTTCACCTTCCCATGGAACATTCTGGGTAGAAACTTATCTGGCTACCAAAGGGAGGATCAGCTGTAGTCTTCCCTGTGATGAAGCCTGTCCAGGGCTGCAAACTTTGCAAGATTGCAGGAGAGTCAGCAATTCTCCATGATGGTGGTTTTTTTTTTTTTTTCCCCCCGCATATCCTTTACAGGACATAGCTGTCAACATTAACATCTTTCAGCTGATTGTTGATTTCTTGGCAAGATTACGCTCAGTAGTTTGTCATTGCTTTCTGAGCGACCGGCTCACATACCCCGTAAGTTACCGACGTGGAGAGAACCGCTACTGATTATCACAAACGTCACGTTACTCATGATACGAGATTACAGAGAGTCGTGTAACCTCTAGACCAGGGAGACCGGCATGATGGTGGTAGACAACCAATATCCAAGTCTTGCACACATCGCTTATAGAGATCATCAACATATTGAGAATGGCTGTTGCTAGCTTACGGGGATGGAACTAACACATCACTAATTCTTATTTCTTCAAGTCATATAAATGTGAACAACTCATCAACAGTTCTGATTTCTTCAGTTCGTATAAAAATGAACAGCTCAGGAACTAAGACATCATCAGTCCCTATTTCTTTAAGCTTTACATGTGTGAAGAATGCAGAAATTAAGTCATCACTAGTTCATATTTCTTCAAGTCAAATAAAAGTGGAAAACTCAGAAACTAAATCATCACCAGTCCCTATTTTTTTAAGTTAAATAAAAGTTATCAACTCAGGAACTAAGTCATCGCTAGTTCATATCTCAAGTTATATAAAAGTGAACAATTCAGGAACTAAGTCATCACTAGTTCATATCTCATAAAGACATATACAAATTTAACAATTCAGGAACTAAGTCAACACTAGTCATTTCTCTTCAAGTCATATAAAAGTGAATAATTCAGGAACTAAGTCATCACTAGTTCATATCTCATAAAGACATATACAAATTTAACAATTCAGGAACTAAGTCATCAATAGTCATATCTCTTCAAGTCATATAAAAGTAAATAACTAAGAACTAAGCCATTACCAGTCCCTATTTCTTTAAGTCATCTAGCAGTGAATAACTCAGTGTCTCCCAACCTTTTTTGTACCGTGCCCCACTTAAGCCTTTCTAAACTTCATATTGCCCCCCTCCCCTGCCCCATGCCCCCCCCCCCCCCTCAACATATACATTATTTTTAATATTCAAAAATTGAAATGTTCACTAAAGAAACTTGAATGATAGGTTTTAGGAAGAAATCACTAGGTATTTATTGAGCAAACACAGTAAGTAAATTTTCAAAACATATAATGGAGAACTGAAATTCAAGTACAAAATAATTTTAATGAAAGATTTTTCTATATTATTTTAATTATTAGTAATTATTTATTATTTAAATTTAGTGAGATCCTTGCGCTTGATGCTTGCTGCAAAGAGATCTTATGTCAGGTTCCAATGTAGTTAACTTCAGTCTCAAGTCTCCCTGTTTTATTATATTCAGCCGATTTCTTCCATTTTCGAATTGCCCCCCTTAACAGTCAAATTGCCCCCCTGTGGGGCGTGGGCCCCACGTTGGGAAACACTGGATAACTCAAGAACTAAATCATTACTATTTCCTGTTTCTTTAGGTCATCTAAAAGTGAATAACTCGAGAACTAAGTCATTACTATTTCCTGTTTCTTTAGGTCATCTAAAAGTGAATAACTCGAGAAATAAGTTATTACCATTTTTCTTCAAGCCATATAAGTGTGAAAAACTTGAATCAATGAGTTTCTATCAACAACCTATAATGGTTAGCCTTCTAAGTGTACAAAGATTGTCAATACATCACCTTTGCCCTTTGACCCCAGTCAGGGTTTAATAAGACCTAACACCTCTGTGAATAAAAAAAAACTCATGATGAAAACATAATTAACTAATCTATTGCAGTATGTGTTTTAATCAATACATCACCTGTCTCCTTTGACTTGTCAAGTTTAACTCATTCACTATAATAAGCTGTTGATTTGACTAAGCTTCATTCATTTAGACAAATAATTTTAAATAGGCTGCAAATTATCCACGTGTTCATACATAAAATTAATGTGTTAAAATTGGACAAACTACGGCAAAAGTTATAGACACAACTCAGGTTGAAAAATGGTACAGAAATGAAGTCTGTCACAGCATGTATTTTTTATTCTGGTAGTTAATGAGTTAATTAATCACTACCAAAACCATCTGTCTCCCATAATGAAAACAATATGTGAAACCATACACCCTGGCTTAGCAAAAACCATGAAAAACGAGCTCACAGTGAACCGAAAAAGCAATATAAAGATACCCTGAAAGCGTCAGTGAAGGGCTGTGGTGTTGATTTTGAAATCTGAGAGCCGGTTTGACAGGTCTGATTCCCCAGACTGGGGAATGTGAAACAATCAATAAATGAGGAAGTTGCACAGGCGCCATCATCATCATGCCCTTTGCAGAATGTTGCCCTCACCGCTGACTGCTAAGATTTTTTATCCTTGCCAGTTTCCCTGCCTCATTCATTTCATGCCTAAGGTGTCTTCAGTGGTTGTGTCCATATTTGTGTTGGTCAGCCTTTGCTGTCTTACATCCCTCACAGAGACATGATGTTCCAGAACCAGTCTTGCACACCCTGCTGGTTCTGGGGCCGGAGAGGGGAAGGAGAGCTCTGCAATAATCTGCGTAGAAATGCTACTTTAGTACCAGGTCTAGAGGGAAGTCTTTACACTGAAGCCTTTATAGGGCATGGGTTACCTGAGTGCATCCAGCTTAAGAGTTAAAACTCAGTTTTCCTAAGGGTTCACATACAACATCCTAAAGTAACACAGAGTCAATTAGAGATCTTAGCACTACTCAAGATAGAACACAGATTACTGGCTTGATAGGCAAACGCACTAACCAATATATCACCGTGGCACCTGCAAACGTATTATCACCATGTGCTTTACCAATAGGCATGATTAGTCATGGGCCTTTGGAGTGCAAGGCAGACGGCTTGTCCACTTCGCCACGGAGACTGTTCGATTTTGGCTACATCTTTCCGTTCACAAGTGCATTTTTCTCGGAGACTCCTGGGTGTCGTTGCTGGAGCTACGAAGTTCGTGCTTTGTGCGGCGAGTTTGGCAGGCCGACATTCGGAAAGAGCCCGAGCCACATGGGATAAAACCCAGTGCAATGAAGTTGATTCTCTCGACTTTTAAGACTTGAAGTCATGGGCCACCATCTCACATGATCACCAGTCTTGGAATAGGGTTATTTTCTTGTCCAAATTATTTCATGTGGCCAAGCCATCCAGGTATTTTTCTCTCTGTCTTCCTTTTGCTATTTTCCCATCAAGTTTGCCAGCTGTTGCTAAGTTTTCAGTTAATTTCTTTTCACAATGAGCCCAAAAACCTTGACTTCTGCGTCTGATTTATTTTATAAATTTGTAGTTTTCATTTGTTTCTTGAACAACTGCCTTATTTGTTTTCTATACATTCTTACTCGTATTCTTTGCATCTTCCTCAGTCAGTAATCACATGTCCACTGTCATTGGATGTTTTTCGACTTGCCTGATTATTGCCCATAATGCACATGCACACAACAGGGATAGAGAGTGTGTGTATGTTTATCTCTCCCTCTCTGTCTCTGTCTCTCTCTCTCTATCGTCTCTCTCTCTCTCTCTCTCTCTCTCTCTCTCTCTCTCTCTCTCTCTCTCTCTCTCTCTCTCTCTCTCTCTCTCTCTCTCTCTCTCTCTCTCTCTCTCTCTATATATATATATATATATATATATATATATATATATATATATATATATAAAATGTAATTTGATGATCAAAGAAAATAAGCATGCAAACAAAATCATTTGCAGGCATTTATAAAGAAGGCGACCCTCCCGAACCGAAGCGATGGAAAGCAAACTTCAGATGTGCTCTCCACAGCTTACATGATGTTGTTGACTTGACAGTTGCCGTAGAGCGCAGGGGTCGAAATGCCTGCAGAACATATCGCTTTTTGCAGAGTAACGACGATAAAAACACGAGCAGAAAGAGAGCCAAGGCCAGGCGTAAGAAAGACATTTACATATTAATTTTTTTCATTATATCTTTCATGGCCAGGAGTGGGTGGTGGATCAGCTAGGTGGGTGGTGGATCAGTTAGGTGGGTGATAGATCAGTTAGAGAGGTGTTGGATAACTTAAGTGGGTTCTCTATCAGCTAGGTGGGTGGTGGATCAGTTAGAGAGGTGGTGGATCAGTTAGGAGGGTAATGGATTAGTTAGGTGGGTGATGGATAAGCTAGGAGGATGGCATATCAGTTAGGTGGGTGGTGGATCATTACACATAGGCATCTCTATAAATGCCCCAATCTCTTCTCACAGATCACACAAGGAGGATCCCAGCACAGTTCACAAACTCTGAAGTGCTGGTCAGGATCTAAATGTGTGTATATCAGTATCACATATGTTATTTATTCACCTATGGGAGCACCTCCAACCTTGGCCCACTTGGCCTGTTCCCTCAACTTCCACCTGGCAAGGGGTTCTAAATGTGTGCAACATTCACACGATTCCTCAGAGTTGTCTTGTTCATGAAGGTTCGTCGTCGGATCCTCCACCTCCAGGACCAAGGAAGCACACACCATCCCTTGAAACTCCACCCTCTTTGCAGGGCAATTAAACAAATGAAGTGATGGGTGTGAACCTGCCATCTTGACTAAACTGCACAGAACAGGACGATAGATTATGTAACCAGATGTTTTCAAAATGTAAGACTGGCAGTCAGCCATGTTCACATGTGGATTGGTGCTGCAGACTGCAGATCACATACTGCCCCAAATACAACATATCTAGGCAAATTTTCTGGCCTAAAGAAATAACTGGAAGATTAACTTTATGGACCACTGAGAGAACTAAAAATGACAGTACACAAGAGACAGCATCACAGGTATAGATGATCAGCATCAAACGAGTGAAACAAGAAGAAGAGGACCAGGATGCGAGAACATAAAGTCAAAAGGGGTGATGCCAGACAAGAGTGCTATTTAGGAAGCCAAAAAATGTAGTAATCAGTCAACACATAAATACTGAGTAGAGGGGATCTGAGCACTTATAGCCTGAATGTTTCAATGTGCAGTGGGGATAATCTACAACCATGGTCAGACTGCAAAAACAGCAAGTTAAAGTGGTGAGGCCAGACAATAGAACTATGCAGGAAGCCAAAGAAGATTAATAAACCACAACAGAACTGGTGTTGTGAGCCACTACACGCTGCGGGATTTACTGAGGAGGGGATCCGAGCATTTATAGACTGAATGGTTCGATGTGCAGTGAGGGTGATCTTTCGACTAACTAACTATCAACATTTCATTTGTTTGTTTCTAGGTTCCAAGGAGTTTCCAGAAAATCCACAGCAGACATTCTCGAAAGATGGTGTTCCAATGGAGACCGTAGACTCATGCACAGATGAGGAAATCGTCTCTCACACTGAATTTGAAGTTTCTCCGCAAGACAAGGTAGAGATTCTTCCATGATAAGTGATTGGAAGCATCTTGTTCATCCTCTTGCATAAATCAAGAGGGGGGCTGGTGAAGCAGAAAAATTAAACGACCCGTTATCAAGCCTTGAGACGAATTGGGTATATGGTGCTAGCTCCATAGTTTTATAAGCCAGTTGGTAATTGGTGAGTGATGTGGTCAATATCAGGCTTACCACATTTACTTCCCAAGCATTTGCTGGTACCAGCTTCAGGCTGGGTTGACATGTCTCAAAAGGTATTTGAACACATGGCCATTGGGTCAGCAGGCAGGCATGTTAGCAATTGGAGTGTCCTCTAGGTATAGGGGCTAGCCATGAATATTCAGCGAGTCATTGAGAGTAGGGAATGTTAGCTGTGTGATGCAATTGGCTACCACCTCTCCCAGATATTGGAGTGTCCTCTAGGTATAGGGGCTAGCCATGAATATTCAACGAGTCATTGAGAGTAGGGAAGGTTAGCTGTGTGATGCAATTGGCTACCACCTCTCCCAGATATTGGAGTGTCCTCTAGGTATAGAGGCTAGTCATGAATATTCAGCGAGTCATTGAGAGTAGGGAGATCAACTGTGTGATGCAGCTAACTCTTTAACATACGTCTAATCTCCATGATAGGATCTTGCTCAGGTAATGGGGGACATAATTTCTTCCTTTGCTCCTTTGCTGTCTTGTAAGGTTCATCTTTTTAAACAGAGGCTAGCAGAGTTAAACTCCAGATAAACAGTGGAAGTCCAGGGGAAATCACCATTGTACATCTTTCAGATAAATGGTGTAAGTGGTGCTCCAAGGGAGCAGCCTCGTCTGGTAGGTGGTAGGGAAAGTCATGTGCATTAGGTGACTAGAAAACTTTTGTACTACATTTAGTCATTTCAGTTAACTAGACCAGACAATTACTAATGCAGTAATACCTCGGTTTTCGCTGATAATCCCTCCTAAAACAATTGGCGAAATCTGAAACCGTAAAAATGAGGCAACCAATAAAAACCGAGACAAAATTTTTACCCAAAAACGATGAAAACCAAAACCGATGGTAACTGAAGTCAACGAAAACTGAGGTTTTACTGTATACTGCAAACATTCATAACTGCTGCCTGTACAGAATAGGACTAAGCTGGTATGACGCAAGCGGAGCTTAGGGAGAGAACTAGACAGATTCCAGTCAGTCTAGAGATAAGGAAACGTTGCTGGCACTAGGTAGGACACATTGAGAAAACCTTATTGTAATATAACTTGAAAGTCCTTTATCTGGAACCCACAGTACTAAAAAAATAGAGGGGGATCTAAAAACACACGGAGATCTAAAATCCTATAGAGACGAGAATTAGAGACAGATGAGTAATAATACGAGGAGGAAATGGAGGGAACTGCAGGAGGTAGCAAAAGATAGGATCGCTTGGTGTGAGTTGGTTAAGAGATTATGCTCCAGTGGGGGTAAGGGGCAGAAGTAGAAGAAATAGGCTAGTATCCTTCTAGATGTGTAATATGAAACAAACAATGTTATTAACGTCCTTAAAGATATTTCGAGAACAGAGGACTTTGCCATCAGTGAATCCACATCGCTGTCCAGGATGAAAGACTTGGGAGTAAGAATTGGCATGGCCAGACATGAGAGGTACATTGGGAAAACGAGGTGCCTCGTCAACCAACACAGAACTGGCACTATTAGCCAACGACGCTGATACATATGCTGGGGGGAGGATCTGAGCACCTATGGGCCTGTCCGGAGTGCAATGAAGATACCCCAACTGATAACTGAATGTGAAACAGTCAATAATTATTTGTAATCAACAGTGGTTTGAAAGCATGAGGATGATCTTGGTGCAGGTGGACTGACAACATCAGAAACTGTCTTCACTGGCGAGGGTGTCCCATCAGCCAGAGTTACAGAATTGACACGTGAGAGAACACTCAGAACTATATTCAAAACATTGTATTCCCTTAGTGAATTTAAACAAAGAAGCCACAGACAGTATGTTGTAAGATTTATTGTCTGGCATATTTAGCTGCATCTGGTCTGCTGCATACTGTAGAGTTATGTATCATATGAGGTTAATAGATCAATCACATGTTGATTCAAATACATAACACACATCGTCACTGATATTGTTTGAATGTGCAGCATTGTTATTCCCATGGTAATTGCTAGTTTACTATAACGTCTTTCTATGTGCACAAAACTGGTTTTTAAATGCCTGATGGCTACATATACAGCATATTTTATAATCATTTATTATTTATCAAATACAATATACAAAACGCTTTTTCTTTGTTAATTTTGTGGCCTCAGTTTAACAGGTTTTGAGAGATGGACAAGGTCGAACTATATTACCAACTTGACTGAAGTGAATAAGTAGCAGAGTCGTCAGACTCCACAAAGAACATCACAGGCTGAGATAAACACTTATTCAATACTAGAGATGCTGATAAATGTAACTGGAATTGATAAAACGGTGACCACACACTGGCTGCAAGAGTCTTCAGCATATGCTAAGCAGAGATAATTATTTTGGCCTACACCTGCTCCATTTGAGGACAGACTCTATGAAGATTTGAACAGTCTCAAGCTGATTTCTGCTTTCTGTAAATATCTCCAGGTTGACATCTGAAGATGTACGGAGAATAAGAGGAAGATGTAACGACAGTCAAAAGCCAGAAAATAACCTGCACACTAGTGTGCAGTCCATCGGTGGATAGACAGAATAAGTCTCAGAGTTGTATGGTGAAACATGATTCTGTGCTTAGTATAAAATGAAACAGAGTTGGTCTGAATTTCTGCCTGTTAATGTTATACATTTTTATTGTCAAACAGGTGATAGTCCAGAAACTGGACATGAAGCAGGAAATTCTTGTTGAGGAGTTCTGCTTGCACCACGATCATGATTACGCAGGACCTGACAAAACCCGTGAGTTATATGTTAGTTAATTAGATGTGTGTCCTGTTTTACAGAATGTTGAAATCAACTCCAGTGTTTATTTGGTTTTTTTTTTTTTTTTTTTTGGTGATTTTCTGAGCAATTTTACATTCAGTAGTTTGACATTGCTTTTTGTGCTATCCTCTCTTCAGAGGTCACAGATTGTGAGAACTGTATGGAATTTTTACCCTGGCCGTGCAGTGTGCGGGTGGAATGAACAGGTTGATAGGCTGGTAGGGAATGCACCTATTGGTGGTAGATTACCTATGGACAAGGAAGAGCACATGTGGAGAAGGCAGGGGAACAGATTGAGAACCTGTATGTGGAAAGAATTAGATTTTGGGGGATCGGGAGGGATTCTGGAAGAATCTCAAAACTGCAAGGGAAGACCAGGAAAACTTTCAGTCAGATAACGGTATGAACGATTAGTTGTATGACTCTTCACTGGCTATTGAAAAAGGGGGATGGAGCACCTATGGGAATGTCCTGAGTGCAGTGATGTCAGTTCTAAGCTCAGTTCATCTCAACTTTGCTTTCTAAACAGCCAGCACTCATATCATTGTGAAAATCAATGCAAAGCAATATGCTTCCAAATGGCCTGCAACTGGCTTGAAACCCAGTAGATCAAATTTATAAAATTGTTTATTACCCGTAAGCCACTGTTGCCGATGAGTTGCATATGCAGTTTAAAAATCGATCAGGCAAGTGCCATCTTCACTAGGATGGTTGGCTGCAACCTATCTCCAACACTTTTAGCTTCTTGCTGTAATGGTATACTGGCAGAAGGCTGTATGTCCATTTCTTGATATTATCTGCCCACTTGTAACGCTTGCCTACCTCTTATTCATCTGTTTGGTGAAATCATAGGACCACAAATAGGGTCACCTGTGTGCTGTCAGAGCCTGTAAGGGAAGCAGAGAATGTAATACTGAACCTACCATGTATGTGGTAAGAGAAGACTGAGGTGGGGTTTGGCCTTGGGGGGGCTGGCTTCCCCATCCTGAAGACAACCTTAACTGCAAAATCCAACCAACCACAAGCACGTCTCTAGCTAAAGAATAAATCAGAGAATCAGGATGAAAATAGGCTCCTCTAGAAGAATTATGACATGATGCAGAGAAAGCTGCCACGAGTCTGAATTGTTGATTAACTTCCCTTCATGTATGAAAATGTCCAGAATTAACCCTTGAATGTTAATTTCAATCATGAACTTGTCCTGAAGCAGTTTTCAGCTATGGGCCTTTGATGAGTTATGGTCATCACATTTTCTAGGCCTGAGTGCACGGAGGACTAGTTAGCCAGTCCTTCACTTGGCGAGACGTTAAACCCTTGTTCAGGTCAGCATGGCCAAATGGATAAGAACATATGTTCTTAAACATCCTGCGTGCTGAGGTAAACATCCTGTGTGCTGAGGTAAGGGGTTCAACCGGACAGTTGGTCTGAAATGTTGACCTATCGTCCTTGGCTTGGGGATGTACGAGGGTGAGTCAATAAGTAAGTCACACAGTTCTGTGGGGTGGCAGGTAAATGTAGTTGTGAGCAAAAGGACTGCCTGCAAACGGGCATTCATAAGGAAATGCTTCCTGTTTATGCTGACAAATGTTTGTCCCGTAAAGCGGTGCATAGCTGGGTAGAAAATTTTTCTCAAGGTCGCTCTAAAATTGTTGATGAAATCCGGTCTAGTCGTCCTGTTGAGATTGCAACAGAAGCACACGTGCAGAGGGTGGAGGAGATGTTTAGAGGCGACAGGCGAGTAACGATAGTCTCTGTAGCATCTGCAATAGGGAGCTCACATGGTTCAACATACAGCTTAATGCATGATTGATTGAAATTTAATAAAGTGTGCTCAAGGTGGGTACTCAGACAATTGAAGGAGGAACACAAAATGAACCGATTTGGCCTGTCCTGCATCATCTCTGTCGATACGAAGATGAAGGAGAAGACATGCTGAACAGGATTGTTACTGGGGACGAATCATGGGTACATCACTACCAGCCCAAATCAAAGCGTGCTTTAATGCAATGGAAACATCCTTCTTCACCTTGTGTCCACAAATTTAAGGTTATGCTGTCAGCAGGGAAGGTTATGCTGACAGTGTTCTGGGATTGTCAAGGAGTGCTTTTAACCAATTTCAGGAAGAAAGGTGACAATGTGAATTCTGAATTGTACTGTGAAGTTCTATCCATGCTTCATGATTCTATACGAAGAAAACGTCTAGGACTGCTGACTAGAGGAGTGTTGCTTCTTCATGACAATGCCAGACCACATACGGCTCGATTAACTCAGGAGAAAATTAACCAACTAAGGTGGGAAGTTCTGGAACACCCACTTTACAGCCCCGAATTAGCACCTAGCGGTTTCCACCTTTTTGGTCCACTGAAAACCCACCTTGGCAGGAGGCATTTTGCGAATGACGCCGAAGTTGAATGTGAAGTGAAAACGTGGTTTAGAAAACAGCATGCAGTTCTATTCATCCGGTTTTGGAGGACTGATAAAACGATGGGATAAGTGCATCAATGTTGGTGGAAATTATGTTGAGAAATAAAGGGACAATATATGTATTGTGTAAAAACAAACTTGTTTCAAGATGTTATCATATTTAGTTATTTTTCTACAGCCATTTGTGACTTACTTATTGACTTCCCCTTGTAAATTACAAGTACCTCTGAAGACACTGTTAATAGGGAAAGCTAATCCACATGCAAAATTCAGTCCAGCACTACTAGAAGTAGTGGTATGGACTACGCTTGAGTTAAAAAGCGAGCTAGCGAAAAAAAAAAACCTTGACATCATCAGCACAGCTCCTTATCAACTGTACTAACGCATAGGCTTGTTCAAGGTTGGTTCGATTTTGCATTCAAAGTTTTCTATTGGAAGGGGAAAGCCAGTCCCCTGCCAACCCTCATTAGCTGCCTCATGTGACATGTGTGATCAGTTACAGTGCTTTTATTCTGGGCTTCCTTTTGTGATCCCCTAGTACCACACAGGCGATATTGGTATATAGTAAAAGTAAAAAGTATGTAAAGGAACCTTTTTTGTATACCTTGAGAAGTATTGGAATATGGTAAAAGTAAAAAGTATATAAAGGACCCTTTTTTGTATACCTTGAGAAGTATTGGATATATGGTAAAAGTAAAAAGTTTATAAAGGACCCTTTTTATATACCTTGAGAAGTATTGAGCATATGGTAAAAGTAAAAAGTATGTAAAGAACCCTTTTTTGTATACCTTGAGAAGTATTGGGCATATGGTGCTGGCCCCATATCTTTAGACTCATCAGCCTCACTGTTCAATTTGTCGTGTTCTAATTTGCCAGTTAAGTCATCGATATAATTTGTCGTGTTCTAATTTGCCAGTTAAGTCATCGATATAATTTGTTGTGTTCTAATTTGCCAGTTTAGTCATAGATATAATTTGTTGTGTTCTAATTTGTCAGTTTAGTCTAAAATATAATTTGTTGTGTTCTATTTCACCTGTTGAGTCATTGAGATACTTTTTTGTGTTGCATTTTGCCAGTTTAGTCATCGATATAATTTGTTGTGTTCTTCTTTGCCAGCTCAGTCATTGAGATAATTTGTTGTATTCAATTGTATCTGTTTAGTCATCGAGATCACTTGTGTTCAATTTTGCCAGTTTAGTCATTGAAATACTTTGTTGTATTCAATTTTGTCTGTTTAGTCATCAAGATCATTTGTTGTGTTTTATTTTCAGACAAAACTATTGTCTTTCGTCAAGGAGTGGGGTCCATTGTGCTTCATAAGGAAATACACAGTGCTCCGGAAGCTGCAGATGAAGTTGAGAATTTGCTGATATCCAATTTAGACCAGCTTGCATCAGCAGCTGTGAACTCGGTTGGCATTGAATCCATCCAGCCACAGGAGTTCAACAATGATTCAGCAAATGGAAAGGCAAGCACAAGTGAGAAATCAGTTGTGGAAATGCCTGAACTATCGCTTTCAGATGATTTCAACGTAAATCAGTCTTATTTTAATTTAAAGTACATGCCAGAAGAAACAAATATTTTGGGTGATAGTGCCATTTCTAGTAATAACTTCACAAGAAAGAGAAAGTCGGTGACAGCTGGACATGAGTCGTTCATTGTTAGTGTTGCTGAAAGTGACACAGAGATTGGTGATGTGGACACAGATGTGTGTTCTTTCAGAATGTCTTCAAATGACAGCCCATCAGCATCTCTATGTCCACGGCCGAGAGCTAGCTCTCCGAAAATCCTTTGTCGTAAACCAAAACGCAGTAAGGCAAGCACTGAAAAAAATGCTCTGGGGCCTTCTGAGCCTCTGATGTCATCATGTTTATTGTTGCTGGAGGCAGCAACAAGACTGGATAATGCTGAAAAAACTGGCGTTACATCCTTGTCATCTAAATTACAAGCAGGTAAACAGAATGTTAAGACATCGCCAGGATTTCAGCATCATGAATTCTCAAGTACAGAAAGTCAAATGCAGAATGACAGCAGAACTAGGCTTAAAACTTCAACACATGAATTACCAAAGTCCTTTGAATTACCGTACGGAACAAGTAAGTCAAATCATACAGAGCACAACAGGCAAGTAACATCTTTTGGAATCTTAAGAACAACTCTTGAAAATAGCGATAGAATTGCAGAGTTTACAGACAATGTACATACATTTAAAACAAAACATCTGAAAGAATTTGGCAAATCTTCAGTGAATTCATCAGAAGTGAAGGTTATTGTCAATGATGAACCTTTCGCTACAGGCTTGTTTAGTGGTTCTAAGATCGAACCACGAGCTCCACTTTCATTTATCTGGAACAAACATGATAATAATAAAGAAGGTGTGACATTATCCCAAAGCAAAGTATCTATACAGAAGCAAAACCAACCAGATGGAGATTGTGTGTCTGCATCTGTTTCAGATAAAAGCACGTCTGAAACACTGTCATCATTTACTTGCAATATGTCTGCGGTAAAACCTGGCAGAGTCATTCAGAAACTGGTGATCAAAAGAGTATTTCCTGTCATGGATGCTGCACAGAAAAAGACATTCAGTTCTGAATGTGATTTTTCATCTGATATTTCAGATGCTGCTTTTGATGATAATTGTTATCAGATCTATGTCTCTGCTGAAGGTGTCTCACAAAAACTTGCAGAAATGAACACAGGAATTGATCAGATCAGAAGTGTTCATGAATTCTCAGATTCGTGTCTATCATCACCCTCACATCATAGAGTAAATGAACACATGTTTTCATCATCTAGCAACAACAGTTTTTGCAGATCTGATTCCAGTAAGACGCCTTTGACTTCATCTCTTAATGACCATGATATTTGCTTCGACAATTCATCAGGAACAAAGACTTACACTGTGACGACATTGCCTAGCTCGCATGGTTCTGTCACTGTATCGCCACCTCCTGTGAGGACTGTCACATTTACTGCCACTTCATGTCATACTGTTGAGGTTTTACCAATTTATTCACAAGCAGAAATAAAGGCTGCCTCGAAGTCTTCTGACTTGCATTTAAGTGGATGTCAAAATTCAGTTCCTTCAAAAACAGACAGTGTCATTGCATCCAGCTACATCCTGTCAAACTGCCCCGCAAATTCCACAGAACCATCACTATTGTTAATGCAGGATAAAGATGTATTTATTATTGAACCTCGAAAACAGGTGGTAAATGATATTGCATTTACGGTTGTATCAACATCAGCAAGTTCCTCTGTTGCCCCTACCAAATTATCTGCAGAAGTAAACAATGTCTCATCTGCTGGCCAGCATGGAGATAGAACATCTCAAAGATCCTTAGACTCAGGTATTCACGAAATACATGAAACAAAGCAGGATCATTCACAAAGAGTATCTGACCTGTTGAAGCCTGGTGTTTTAACTAGTACATGCAGAAGAGAAGAAGAGACTGCATTTTCTGTTGTGATGAATGAAACAACTGTTCCTGTGAGTGATATAGACTTATCCAGTAGTACACATTCTGAAATGTTGGATAACATGAAGTCACTAGATAGTGAAGACGTGTTGTGTGAGCTGATAGCGACCAGTTGTGAAAAGACTCCACAACACATGCCTGGAGTTTATTCTTGTAGTTTTAGAACATTTAAAACGGAAGATGTCACTCATTCAGATGTAGTTTCACATGACACTTCCAAAACTGTACTACATTATTCATGTAATAAACCCTTAGAATTTCATACTTCAGTTTCTTCCAATTATCAGGCTTTGGGAACTAACAGAAATGAAGATAAGCCACTTCAAATAAAACATTCATTTTCTTTGGCGGGCACTGATAAAATTGGTAATGTACAGTCATTGGCACAGCTATGCAAAACATACGTAGCCCACCTCTTTACAACTCTGGACAATCAGGCATCTGAATCAGATGAAAATGATTCTGTTACTGAGTCACCTCATTGTGAACTCAAGGACGAAAAACAAGAAATGAATTATTTGGCTCATGCAGTTACTCTTCAACAAAAACTCAGTTCTTTTAAATCTGGAGTAATGTGGCAAGATGTCGGTAGCACATGTCAACATTCAGGAAATAATGTCACTGGTGGCATTAAGGTGCCTGGTGAGAACACAGACAGCGCTGTCTCCCCGCGAAGCTTAACATTTCAATCGCAAAGCACAGTTACTGCAAATATCACAAGCACAGGCATGGGCATGATATGCAGTGGAGAAGACTGCTTGACTCACATTCAAGAACATTCTCTGAATTCCGCCAATTCATCCAGCCTCCCACAAGCAGAACAAGCGTCTGGTGACAACCAACAACCAAATACAACATCTAATGTTGGTGTTGGTACATCATCTGCAAGTACAGCTACTTCTTCTGTAGACACATCACCTCCAATTACGGCTGATGTTTCTAGTATTTCTATGGTCACATCACCCCCAGTTACAGCTGATGTTTCTAGTATTTCTATAGTCACATCACCCCCCATGACAGTTGATATTTCTAATCTCTCTATAGAGACATCTTTTCCAGCCACAGTCGATGAATCACAGATTCATGATAATTCTGGATTACCCATGGACCCCGTTGCTGCAACCTGTTGTGGTGAAGTAACTGTGTTTGCATCCAACTAAGCAAACTTGCACCCACAGTTCCAGTTGTAGCTAGATTTTATTTTGCATCAAATAACCTTCATATTTTGTTGGTTCATTGTGAATATTCATAAATCCTGTATTTATTTTCTTCGTTCACTCTTCATCCTTCATTGAAGCATAGACCCTCAAACATACTAACTTCAGGCTTCCTCGTCTTTAACTCCCACGCAGGTCGTTCCATGTCCTCCCCATATTATTAATTTCTCTACTTGTTTCCACTTTTCTTCATGTGGGTTTTTTAAGGGGTCTTCCTCTATTTCTTTTCCCTGATCGATTCCAATTGAAACGAGAAAAAGAGTGTTGAGATGCTACATAGAACCTGTACTTTTATATGGATGTGAAGCTTGGACAATGAGCAGCCAGGCTGAAAAACATCTGATGGCTGTAGAAATGTGGTTTCTGAGGAAAATGCAAAGAATACCATGGACAGCCAGAAAGACCAATGAACAAGTCCTTCAAGAAACAAATGAAGATCGTAAACTGATCAGAGACATTAGACGTAGACAGTCACAATTTTTTGGGCATGTTATGAGAAGAAATGATTTGGAGAACTTGGTGACAACTGGTAAGATCGAGGGGAACAGACCAAGGGGAAGACCTAGAAACAAGTATCTGGATGGCTTGGCCTTGTGGCATGGTCGAGACAGAAACACGGAACTGATCCACGACTCTGTTGATCGAGTGAGATGGCAGAACATGACCGCCCACGCTTACCGGCATGGCACATGATGGATGGATGGATCGATTCCAGAAAAAGCTCATTCTAGTTATACTATTCTCAGGTTTTCTCAATGTATGACCTGTCCAGTGCCAGCATCTTTTTCTCATCTCTTGGTTCTCTGGTATTTGACTAGTTCTCTCCATGAGCTCCACATTGGTGATTATGTCATATTTAATCCTCTTGTTTTGTGCAGCCACCAATTAATTAATGAAAGTTTGCAGTTTATTTGTAATGCATTTATTATTGCCATATGAAATAATATCCATAAACAAAACTAAAGTTTATCCTTTACAGGACATCATAGTCGAGTCCAGCATTTAATGGCTGTGTGATTTTCTAGCAAATTTTATGTTCAGTGGTTTGCCACTACTTTCTGAATGGCCTACGCTCATACTGTTGTGAAGATCAGTGCAAAGCGATCTTTTCCTAAATCTCCATGGCTGACTTCAAACCTGGGATATCGGTATTATGAATATGTTTGCGGAGGTTAGCATGGCCAAGGTTGGAAATGTCATCTGTGACCATCTTGGCTTCATAATTAACAACAGAGAAGGTTATTTAAACATCCGAAAGAGACTGGCCATAGCATTGCCGATGTTACACAATATTACGAGTGTGTGGCACAACACCAGGAAATAAAGTCAATTCAAAACAATGTTTTCCCGTTGTGAATTTGAATAACGAAGGCATAAACAATAGATTGCACGATTTATTGCCTGGCATATTTCACTGCATCTCGTCAGGTGCATGCTGCAGAAATCACATGACATAAACTAAAGTGATTTGATAAATCCTTCAAACTGAAATTTGCACATATTCACACAGTAATATGTTGGCGGTACATAGTAATAATAGCCTCTCCAGGATAAATCTCAGTTGACAATTCTGTACCACTATTTTACACTTCAGCTGTAGTAATCCATCTAATTGCTTCACACTTGATAATGGGAGGCTGAAACGCCATTACTGTGTGAATGTGTGTATATTTCTGTTTGAAGGATTTATCCAATTACTTTAGTGTATTTTGTGTGATTTCTGCAGTATGTACCTGACGAGATGCAGCTAAATATGTCAGGCAATAAATCGTGCAATCTATTGTTTGTGTCTTCGTTATTCAAATAAAGTAAAGTAATATTTTTGAGAAAATGCATCTTTGTTGTGGTGATATACAGATATGAGTCATGGAGAATGTCACAATCGCTAAGTGACAAACATCTGGGCTTCTGAGCTTAAATACTACAGGACATTCTTAGAATGTCATGGATCAAGAAGAAAAATAAATACTGACATTCAACAAGATCCGAACATGGAAGAACACTGGTTCATAAACAATATCATGTTTTGAAAACTGAAATTCATTCATTCATTCAGTAGCATGTGAAAATGCATGAGGCACAGGGAACTGATGAACAATCGAGAGTTTCTGGCTACTTGTGATATCAACCATTCTGTAAAGGGCCTGCTGCATGAATGAATGATGTGATTTGTAGTTGCTTAGATTGTAACTAGTCCTCATTTATGTGTTGAGTTGAGTCAAGAACCAACATAATAGCACTCGGAAATTCCCATATGTGTTCCATCCTCATCTTCAACAACCAGCAGTGAGTCCCAATACTGAAGGCACCAGTAGCAGTCTGATTGTGTGTCTGTCTGGCCTTTCCTCAAAGTCCTGAGTGTTGACCAGATCCTCTGGTCACTCCCTGCAGCACCATTCTCTCCAGGCTGTGATGATCTATCTGTTCTTCCAATATAAACACACGATCCCAAACGGCCCTGACCATCTTGCCTGTCTTATCATGCATATATACACCAATACAACACCCAGTGGTGCAGATGTCTTATCATAGATACACCAATACAACACCCAGTGGTGCAGATGTCTTATCATAGATACACCAATACAACACCCAGTGGTGCAGATGTCTTATCATAGATACACCAATACAACACCCAGTGGTGCAGATGTCTTATCATAGATACACCAATACAACACCCAGTGGTGCAGATGTCTTATCATAGATACACCAATACAACACCCAGTGGTGCAGATGTCTTATCATAGATACACCAATACAACACCCAGTGGTGCAGATGTCTTATCATAGATACACCAATACAACACCCAGTGGTGCAGATGTCTTATCATAGATACACCAATACAACACCCAGTGGTGCAGATGTCTTATCATAGATACACCAATACAACACCCAGTGGTGCAGATGTCTTATCATAGATACACCAATACAACACCCAGTGGTGCAGATGTCTTATCATAGATACACCAATACAACACCCAGTGGTGCAGACTCAGCACCAAACATGTTCCTCATGTTTATATGTTAAATACTCAATGCTAAATAAATGTTACAGTTAACTTGTCATGCACATGGAACTTTAACAATGAATGAATGAATAAAAGAGGTTGCACAATGTTTTGCCTGGCATATTTTGCTGCATCTCATCAGGTGCATACTGCAGTGTTAAATGTCACGAAGTGAGCAGATGGATTATACTTTGGCTGAAATACTTAACACACAGTTACTGATACTGTTCTTATGTGAAGCATTTGTTATCCCAACAGTAATTGTAGATTCACAATGAATTCTGTCTGTTTGCACAAAATTGGTTGGAAACACCTAATTGCTGAATAAATTGTACAACCTATTGTTTATTGCTTCTCTGCTTAAATTCACTAAGGGATTACATTGTTTTGAATATGGAATTGTCACATGTTTGGTGAAGGATTTTCATGTCTTTGTTTTTGCAAAGTTGGTTATTTCCTCAATATTCTCTTTTCAGAATTATATGGTGTAGGATATTGGTTTGCTTTTTTATTTGGGCACTCACTTTATTTGAACTTGAGTGTAACCCTTAGATGTACTGCTATTGCAAGTAGTTGCCACTACTTTGGAGTGCACTGGATTTGATTTTTGTATGTGGATTAGCTTTCTCTGTTACCAGTGCCCCTCACCATCAGGTGAATCCACTGACCATCAGGGGAATCCACTCGAGTTCTGAGGTACTTGTATGTTCCCAAGTGAAGAACAAGAAGTCAGCATTTTAGTCCAGCTGACTGGTGTAAGGGTTGAACCCGCTACATCAGCATTAGCATGCCGGAAGTTTCAGAGCGAACAGGCCTGATCCTTTCAGCCATGCTGACCTCCTAGAATATTGTTATAATGGGAACATTTAAAAGAATGCATGCTAGGATAAAATAAAACAATCACTTTATAAAAGGTTCAAGGAGAGATTATCAACTTCATTGGATCAGATCTGTTTTCTGCTCCTTCCCCAAATCGGCTTAGTCTCCCTCCACACAATGGCAAGTTGTCAGTCTCTCCCAGACAATGACATGCTGTCAAAGCATGAACTCTGCACCTCCAGTGGTGACCCCCAGGGGATTTCAGACATAATTGCAAACATGGCCTGCAACAACCATATTAAACATAGGTCAGCATGGCTGATTGGATAAGAACGCGTGTTCTTAAACATCCAGTGTGCTGATACCGAGATAAGGAATTCAACCCCTACATTCACCAGTTGGACTAAAATGTTGAACTCTCGTCCTTGACTTGGGGACGTAAATTACAAGTATCTCTGAAGTTGGAGTGGATTCGTCTGATGGCGAGGGACACTGTTAATGGGGAAAGCTAATCCACACGCAGCGTTCAGTCCAGCACGACTAAAAGTAGTCTTATGGACTACACTTGAGTTCAAAGTGAACGAGTGCAAAAAACACCATATTAAACGTCAGATCGGCACGTCAAGAACATTTGTTGAAGAAACCTGTTCCTGGAAGAAGAGTCAGCATGAAGATGGGCATGAGGGTGCATGAGGCAGGAGAAATGGCCAGAGGGAGAGAGGCTTTTTGGTGCAACATGATGATAGTGGCATTGGCAAAGAACCTACTGCAGCATCATGATGATGGTCTGAATGATGCAGTCCGAAGACGAACCCACAACCTTCGCAGCATTTGCCAGATGGCTTGATCATGTTGCCATGGAAAAATTTTGTTTGTACATAACAGAATTTTGTACATTCAAGAGATGTATGTATGTGACACATCGACAGTAAGCAGACAATCTGAGAAACTTCTAATGACAGTAAAACTGTGGTTTCTGAGAGAAGAAAAGGATGCCATGGACGGATAGAAACACCCATGTCTTTTTACGTGCCCTAAATATTTCATTTGTTCAATTGTTTGTATTTGTTGTAGTAACCGATCTTCCTCAACAGTAAGTCTTTGTTGGATAGATCAGATATATGGATCAGACACATGGAGGAGGTCAACATGGCTGAAAAGATAAACATTCTTAAACATCAAGTGTGCTGATGCTGAGGTAAAGGATTCAACCCCTACACCGGTCAGTTGAACTGAAATGTTGAATTCTCATCCTTGACTTGGGGACGTAAATTACAAGTACCTCAGAAGTCAAGAGTGTGGTGAGGGACACTGGTAATAGGGAAAGCTAATCCACACACAAAATTCAGTCCAGTGCTATTTGAAGTAGCCTGTACGGACTATGCTCGAGCTCAAAGCAGGCGAGCGCCCCAGAAAAAAAAAATGCAAACAACTAAAAGATGTACAAATACATGACAAACATTCAGGGCTTGTTGTTCTCTTCTTCTTGTCCAATGAATTTGTAATCCTCATCAGTAACACTTGCTTTATAAAACACACTTATGTGCTTTTTGGCTGATGTGTTCAATATCCAAGTTTCAGACCCGCATGTTGCCAGCGGAAATATGCATGCTCTTGGTACACTGGCTTGTGTAATATAGTGGCATAAATATTGTTCATAATTGTTTATAACTATTATTTAATCAAAGAACTATAAACTATTACAGCATGTATTCATATTCATTTGTTGAGATGCCCTGTGTATGTGAGAGATGGTTAGGGATAGAAGAAAGAGGATGAGGGAATGAAGAAAGTGAGAGTGTGAGGGAAAGAAGGGGGGTGGTGAGGGAAAGAAGAGAGATAGGACAAGGGAAAGAAGAGAGAAAGCAAGAGAGAGGGTAAGGGAAAGAGAGGGGGCGAGGGAAAGAAGAGAAAGGGCGAGTGAATAAAGAGTGGGGGAAGATGGAAACAAGAGAGACGGGGCGAAGGAAAGAAACGAGTGAAAAAAGAGAGGGTGAAGATGGAAAGAAGAGGGTGAAGGAAAGGAGAGAGAGAGAGTGAGGGAAAGAAGAGAGAGGGGTGAGGGACAGAGAGAGGGTTGAGGGAAAGAAGAGAAAGGACAAGGGAAAGAAGAGAGACGACAAGGGAAAGAAGAGAGTGGACAAGGGAAAGAAGAGAGTGAGGGGGACAAGGGAAAGAAGAGAGTGGGTGAGGGAAAGAAGCGAGAGGGCGAATGAAAAAAAAAGAGGAGGGAAGATGGAAAGAAGAGAGACGGGGAGGGAAAGAAGAGCAAGGGTGGGGAAAAGAAGAGAGAGAGAGGGTGAGGGAAAGAAGAGGACGAGTGAAAGAAGAGAGGGGGAAGATGGAAAGAAGAGAGAGAGAGTGTGGGAAATAAGATAGAGGGGGCGACAGAAAGAAGAGAGAAAGGGTGAGGGAAAGAAGAGAGAGAGGGTGAGGGAAAGAAGAGAGAAGGCAAGGGAAAGGAGAGAAGGCATGGACAGAGGCAAGGGAAAGAGAGCGGGGGCGAGGAAAAGAAGAGAGAGGCAATAGAAAGAAATGAGAGGGTGGGCAAAGGAAAGAGAGGTGAGGGAAAGAAAGAGGGTAAGTGAAAGAGAGAGGGGGCGAGGGAAATAAGAGAGAGAAGACGAGAAAGGACAAGGGAAAGAAGAGTGAGGACAAAGGAAAGAAGAGAGAGGACAGGGACAAGAAGAGAGAGTACAAGGGAAAGAAAAGAGAGAACAAGAGGAAGAAGAGAGGCGGAAGATTGAAAGAAGAGGGGGGAGGGAAAGAAGCGAGTGAAAAAAAGAGAGGGGTGAAGATTTAAAGAAGAGAGAATGTGAGGGAAAGAAGATCGTGGGGGAAAGAAGAGAGAGAGAGAGGGTGAGGGAAAGAACAGAGAGAGGGTGAGGGAAAGAACAGAGAGAGGGTGAGGGAAAGAACAGAGAGAGAGTGAGGGAAAGAACAGAGAGAGGGTGAGGGAAAGAACAGAGAGAGGGTGAGGGAAAGAACAGAGAATGTGAGGGAAAGAACAGAGAATGTGAGGGAAAGAACAGAGAATGTGAGGGAAAGAACAGAGAGAGGGTGAGGGAAAGAACAGAGAGAGTGAGGGAAAGAACAGAGAGGGTGAGGGAAAGAACAGAGAGAGGGTGAGGGAAAGAACAGAGAGAGGGTGAGGGAAAGAACAGAGAGAAGGTGAGGGAAAGAAGAGCGTGAGGGAAAGAAGAGAGAGGGTGAGTGAAAGAAGAGAGAGATAGTGATGGAAAGAAGAGAGGATGAGTGAAAGAAGAGAGAGTGCAAGGGAAAGAAGAGAGGGGGCGAGGGAAAGAAGAGAGGGGGTGAGTGAAAGAAGAGAGAGTGCGAGGGAAAGAAGAGAGAGATAGTGATGGAAAGAAGAGAGAGTGAGGTAAAGAAGAGAGATTGTGAGGGAAAGAAGAGAGAGGATGAGGAAAAGAAGAGCGTGAGGGAAAGAAGAGAGAGGACAAGGGAAAGAAGAGCGAGAGGACAAGGGAAAGAAGAGCGAGAGAACAAGGGAAAGAAGAGAGAGAGGGCGAGTGAAAGAAGAGAGGGGGAAGATGGAAATAAGAGACGGGGTGAGGGAAAGAAGAGAGAGGGCGAGTGAAAGAAGAGAGGGGGGAGATGAAAAGAAGAGGGAAGGGGCGAGGAAAATAAGAGAGTGAGGGTAAGGAGAGAGAGGGGGGCTAGGGAAAGAAGAGAGAGGGTGAGGAAAAGAAGAGAGAGAGTGTGTGTGAGGGAAAGAAGAGAGACAGGGAGAGTGAAAGAAGAGAGAAACTCTGGAAATGAAATGTCACAGGTTAGAAAGGAGCACTGATGACGTCATTTGTTGAGACTCTCTCTCTCTCTTCCTCTCTCTCTCTCTCTCTCTCTCTCTCTCTCTCTCTCTCTCTTCCTCTCTCTTTCTGTGTGCGTGCGTGTGTGTGTGTGTGAGCAACACTGGGAATTAATGTAGCTTTGGAAGGTCAACGTGACCGAATTGATAAGAGTGCTTGTTCTTACACTTCCTGTGCGCTGATGCTGAGGTAGCGGGTTCAACCCCCTACACTGGCTAGTTGGACTGAAATGTTGACTTTCGTCCTTGATTTGGGGATGTAAATTACCAGTACCTCAGAAATCGGAGTGGGTTCACCTGATGGCGAGGGGCTCGCTTAATAAGGAAAGCTAATCCACACGCAAAATTCAGTCTAGTGCTACTAGAAATAAACTGTAAGGTCTACGCTTGAATTCAAAGCGAGTGAGCGAGCTCACATAAATGTAGGTTTGGAACATTTTTTTTTTAAATTTCGATGGTAACCGAATAGTTGAAACAATCTTAGCTTGGATATGTGTAAGATACCAGAGAATGGAAAAGAGAACTGATCTTGTGACTTGTTGGTTGGCTGAGTATCCTCGGGAAGAGCTTGAACTCTTTAAGTCTGAGCTTTAACTCTTTACATCTGAGCTGTAACTCTTGAGTCTGGGCTTTAACTTTTAAGTCTGAACTTTAGCGCTTAAGTCTGAGCTTTAACATTTAAGTATGAGCTTGAACTCTTTACGTCTGAGCTTTAACTCTTAAGTCTGAGTTTCAACTCTTAAGTATGAGCTTTAACTCTTAAATCTGAGCTTGAACTCTTTAAGTCTGAGAGCTTTAACTCTTAAATCTGAGTTTTAACTCTTAAGTCTGAGCTTTAACTCTTAAGTCTTAGTTTTAACTTAAGTCTGAGCTTTAACTCTTATGGCTGAGCTTTAAGACTGAGCTGCTTATCTCAGAATCCCAGTCTTTGATACTGGAAGAAGAGGCGGAGGTCGAAGGTGGAAAATTGGCAATAATAAGATCTGGAACTTTGAAAATACATGAGGCGGGGGAACTGGCGAGATCAGAGGTGGATAATTGGCAATAATAACACCTGGAACTTTGAAAATACATGAGGCGGGGAGACGCGAGATCAGAGGTGGATAATTGGCAATAATAACACCTGGAACTTTGAAAATACATTAGGAGGGAGAACTGGCGATATCAGAAGTGGAAAATTGGCAATAATAACACCTGGAACTTTGAAAATACATTAGGAGGGAGAACTGGCGATATCAGAAGTGGAAAATTGGCAATAATAACACCTGGAACTTTGAAAATACATTAGGAGGGAGAACTGGCGAGATCAGAGGTGGAAAATTGGCAATAATAACACCTGGAACTTTGAAAATACATTAGGGGGGAGAACTGGCGAGATCAGAGGTGGAAAATTGGCAATAATAACACCTGGAACTTTGAAAATACATTAGGAGGGAGAACTGGCAAGGTCAGAGGTGGAAAATTGGCAATAATAACACCTGGAACATTGAAATACATGAGGCGGGAGGGGGAGGGGAACTGGCAAGATCAGAGGTGGAAAATTGGCAATAATAACACCTGGAACATTGAAATACATGAGGCGGGAGGGGGAGGGGAACTGGCAAGATCAGAGGTGGAAAATTGGCAATAATAACACCTGGAACATTGAAATGCATGAGGAGGGGGAACTGGCAAGGTCAGAGGTGGAAAAGTGGCAAGGAACCGCGAGTCCACCCTGTGGGTATGAAGGGGGCGGCGTTCTGCAAAAGGCCTGCTACATAATGATGTTGTCAGCTGAAATCTTCTGTACTGTAGTTTCCTCTACAGCTGTCTCTTGACAGCAAGTGTGCGTTGGGAAACGAGGCATCGTCTATCTGGTTAGTTAGTTGCGGTTCCAACTTCACGGCAAAGGGTCGTCCCATTATGCTCGGTTCCTTTGGCAGTGAATATCACATAAAATGCTCTTCGCTGCCCCATGGGAAAATCTTCTGTACTGTAGTTTCTTCTACAGCTGTCTCTTGACAGCAAGTGTGCATTGGGAAAAGATGCATCATTTATCTGGTTAGTTAGTAGTTAGTTAGTTGCGGTTCCAACTTCACGGCAAAGGATCGACCCATTATACTCGGTTCCTGTGCCAGTGAATATCACATAAATTGCTCTTTACTGCCCCATGTGAAAAGTGTAGCAGACAGGAGTCTCAACAAGCGAACTTCCGCACATGTTTAATATGCATAATGCCGCTGTCAGAATGCCAACACACACGTCCGCCACGAAAATACTAATACAGTTCATTGTCGTTGGAAGCGGCAGTCACTAGAAAACCAGCAGCCACACATTACTGCATAAGGCAACTTAGTTCGGCAACTGGCCGGTCGCCATTTTTCTTCGTGCAGTTCACGCTACTAACAACCGCGGACAGATGTAAAAGCACTCTATCTGGTAATAAAGAATAGACCTGAAAAGTATGTCATGATAGATGGCAATGAAGCAGTTACGACGCACACCGGCAGTGACGTGAACGGGTGGACAAGGATTCGATGTTCTCTGCGGGATGGGTAGGGTGGCCACCTGTTTCTTCGTGCACTCAGGACTTCATTCTGTGATGGTTCATTCACGTATCCATGGCAGGTTCTTGCTCTCGTTATTCGTGTTATTTGTTGTTTATAATTGAGAAAATAGCTGAAATTACCGACTGGTTGGAAAATCTCTTATTCATTGGCACCTTGCCGTCTTGACAGACGATAGTTTGTGCTTTAAAAAGGCATAATAACTTTTACCTATGGCGGTAGCGAATGTGATTGACAAGGCCAATTCACGCTGTAAATGTTCGTTCACAGTTGGTACATGTGAACACTTGGTCATTTCCACCATCATGCACCATCTTACGTCTCACACGCTCGGTGTGTGACTTATCTGCAATAATTTTCTCCTTTTGTCTTTATTCCATTTCTGATAGTTGCCCTCCATGCAACACGTTCAGCGGCGACTTGCTCCCACTGTGCACTATCAATGCCTGTATCAGTCATGTCCCGCTTACACACATCTTTGTATCGTAGTAGAGGCCGACCCTGAGATCTCTTACCCATCTGTAATTCACCAAAAAATATGACCTTTAGTATTCTACCATCATCCATCCTCCTAAGATGTCCTATCCATCTAAGTCTGCGAAGACTGAGCATGGAATAAACCGTCACACAACCTGATCTTTCCAATACTTCAGTATTTGTGATTTTGTCTTGCCACTTAATACCAAGAATTCTTCGCAGACACCGCATATGAAAGCTGTTTAAACGTTTCTCTTGGTGTGAGTAAGTTGTTCAGGTTTCACTGCCATAAAGAAGAGAACTAAGGACACAGGCTTGATTGACAAGGACTTTTGTTTTAGCAGTAAGCTTCCTGTTCTCCCAGACTCTTTTTCTTAACCTGTTCATTGTTGTTGCTGCCTTACCAATCCGGATGTTGATTTCCTGATCGAGGGATAATTTGCTATTTACCACTGGTCCTAGATATGTAAAATGGTCTACCATCTCTAGTTCGGCGTCGTCAATGAAGATTGATGGTACCCCATGTGCACCTTGTGACATAATCTGTGTCTTCTTTTTGCTAATTGTTAAACCAAATTCAGAACAAGCATTGGAGAATGCAGATAGTAGACATTGCAATTCTTCCTCAGAGTGGGTTGTAACTGCAGCATCATCTGCAAAAAGCAACTCTCTGATCAGTACCCTCCTAATTTTGGTCTTGGCCTTCAATCTCTGAGCATTGTAGAGGCCGCCATCTGAGCGTGAGTGAATGTATATACCACCATCCTGATCACGAAAGGCATATTTCAGTAGAAGTGAAAAGTATATTCCAAAGAGGGTGGGAACTAGTACACAACCTTACTTAACTCCACTCTTGATTTCTGGCGGAGGCATTATGCACACTGTACATGTGCGGGCTGTTGGCTTGCCGATACTCCTGTCTGTTCCATTGTTCACTTTTGGCAGTGAGGAGCATTTTGTGTGATATTCACTGGCACAGGAACGGAGCAATATGGGGACAACCCGTTGCCGTGAAGTTGGAACCACGACTAACTAAGTAACTAACTCTTGATTTCAAACTCTTCAGAAGTTGCACCATCAAACTTGATTGTACCCTTCATGCCTGTGTGAAACGATTCCACAATGGACAGAAGAGTTGGTGGGCAGTAAATCTTCTTTAGTGCCTTGAACAGACCCTTACGACTGACCAAATCAAATGCCTTTGTGAGGTCTATGAAGGCAATAAACAGTGGTTGATTCTGTTCACGGCATTTTTTCTTGCATTTGTCGCAATGAGAATATCATATCAATGGTAGACCGGTTCTGTCGAAAGCCACACTGTGATTCGGGGTAGACTTGATCTCCTAGGACTTGAAGTCTGAACAATTCTGGCAAATACTTTTCCAACAATACACAGAAGTGAGAAACCCGTATAGTTTTTGCAGTCGCTCCGATCGCCCTTGTTCTTGTACAGTGTTATGATGCTTGAATCTTTGAAATCCTGCGGGACTTGTCCTTCTCGCCAGCAAAGCTCTATTAGCTGGTGGATCTGTAGAGTGAGTGTGCCTTGTCCACTCAGGATAACCTCTATTGTAATCCCATCCTTACCTGGAGCCTTGCCAGAAGCAAGTTCATTTATAGCACACTTAACTTCTGTTATGGTGGGAAGTGTGTCCAGGTGGTCAAGAGTTGGTAGAGCCTCTGTGGCGTTGAGGGCAACCCGCTAGTTTGGTCTCACTTGAGTAAAGCTCCAAATAGTGCTCTACCCATCTGTCCATCTGCTGTTTCTTATCAGTTATGATTTCTCCAGTCAAGGTTTTTAATGGTGCACTTCTTTTGATTACTGGACAACGGGCTTTCTTTATTCCTTCATACATGCTTCTGATGTTTCCCTTATCACTTGCGATTTGAATGGACTCACATAACTTGATCCAATAATCATTTGCACACTGCCTGGTAGCCTTTTGCACATCCTTCCTAGCTTGCTTTAGCTCACTCAGAGTGTTACGCGTTGGTCTTTCCTTGTTTCTTAAGAGAGCTATCTTCTTCTTATCAATCAAGGGCTGCAGAGTCTGGCTGTTTGCCGCAAACCAGTCCTGCCTCTTATGATCCACAGTGCCGTAAACCCCCACGGCAGTTTTATCAAGAGTTTCTTTAAGTTAACCCCACTTTTCATTTACTGTACAATTTTCTGGTGTATCAGTGAAAGCGTCTTCTAGTTGCTGTTGAAACTGAAAGCACTTTTCAGGATCGTGAGTGTTAATAATATTAATCCTGGAGCTAGATTTGTGTTTAGCTGTGTAGATTCTCTTTGGTCTCAGTCTAACCCTTGCAACAACCAAAGAATGATCCGTATCACAGTCAGCACTGTGGTAACTTCGAGTCAATGATATATGGTTCCGATGTTGTCTCCGTGTGATGATGAAGTCCAGCTGGTGCCAATGGCCGGATCTTGGATGTTTCCATGTGACCTTATGCAGCTCTTTTGTTTTAAAAAAGGAGTTTGTAATACATAGTCCATTTCTGGTGCAATGCTCCAGCAGCCTTTGCCCATTTTCATTCATGCGACCGGTGTTGTATTTTCCAAGGCACACTGGCCATGAACTCGAGTCCTTGCCCACACGAGCATTGAAATTGTATTGCATTGAATTGTAGTCAGATTTTGGAACTGCCTTGATCACTGAGTCTAACTCCTCATAGAATGAATCCTTCACATCATTAGAGGAATCGAGTGTAGGTGCATATGCAGTAATAATGGTGGCAAAACCACAAGAGGTTGCCAAGCGCAGGGATAATAGTCTTTCATTTCCTCCTGCTGGAATTTCAATCATTCCCAGTAGCGAATTCTTCATTGCAAAGCCCACACCGTGTTGCCTCTTTTCTGCCTGCTCTCTACCCTTCCAAAAAAAGGTGTAATTGTTTTCCCTTGGTGACCCTTCCTCGGCGAGGCGAGTCTCCTGCAGGCCAGCAATATCAATGTTAAGACGATTGAGTTCGGCATCAATCACAGCCATTTTTCTCACATCGTTAATATTGGTCAAGTCAGTGGAATATCCTGGACACAATGTTCTCACGTTCCAGGTTGCAAGCCGTAGTTTGAGGTTTCTATTCTTCTTTTTATTAGAACCTGGTGCATTGGTTTTACAGCCTGAGATTCAGATTTTGTCCTTGCCTCAAGCACCCATTGAAGCAGGCAGGCTGTGGCCGATCAGCACCCAATTGGCCGGGGGCTGCCCAGCTTGAGGCAGGCGGTAGCTGATCAGTGACACCTGTAGGTGTCTCCCACCGTCAGAGGCAACGCGTGGCGCCCCATGTCTACGCCAACTGACAGGGACTTATAATCCGTAACAGTTGCCTCTCGCTTTAATTCCGAGACCGGTTAAGACCAGGGATGGAGTTATTGCCTCTCCATAGCACAAAGCCTGGGCTAAAATATAGAGATCATGTGTTGCCCATGCAGCATGATCTCTCACTCGGCCTGCCTTGTTCACTCCAGAGGAAAGGTAACACCTCTACATCTGGAACAAGACTAGCTGCAGAAGCTGCCAGATCAGCAAAGCAGTGCTCTAACTGTCCGCCTGTCGGAGCTTCGATCCTAGACCAGCCGCCAACCGAGGCTTTGGGCCTGGCGTGCCCTGCCATGACATTTTGTCTTTAGGTTGCATTTCCTCGCACCAGGGTAAGGCTTGTACCCTCCCAATTACTCTCTTCCGCCCGAAGCCGTTGGCACAATGTGGGGTGTCGGGTTTGGTAACTGCCGCCCAACGCTCGGCGCTAACAGAAAGTAAGTAGTACCGTGTACTTTTATACGGTAGCTCAGTCATATCTAAGACCTGACACCAAAAATCTTATATATATATATATATTGCCTCAGGCCTGTCCACGTCAATTTGTAAGCTTCCAAATTGACGTGGACAGGCCTTAGGTTCATACCAGAATACGATCAGATTTGCCAGTGGTGGGTTGTGCTCAATATTTAAATCTCAAATCCCGAAACAACCAAATAAATCAATATATATATATGTGTGTATATATATCCTCTGAAAGTACTGGAGAGTTTTGGACATAGACCATAACTTTAGGAAGGGAAAATCCCAACTGCACCTCCCAGCGGTAGAGGATGGAAACACACTACGGTGTGGCTAACACAGCTCTGGGGACCGAGTATCCACCGGAATAAGTGGACAACTCTGCAGCTGAGCAGAGCAGGGCACTCACTTGTCCTGACAGTCGGAAATGGCTGTCAAAGGCAGAGTTAAAAGACCATCATGTGAATGTGGAAGGCAAGGGGAAACCGCCACATTATCTTCCCAAGATTTCATGGCGACACACATTTCAGATATAGTGAACGACGTTACTGGCTCACTTAGGACATCCTCGTCCGGGAGGGACAGTCATGAGTCACAGGTGACACCAGACCGTCATCCAGCTACTGATGGCAACACTAAAGCTATAACTAAACTAAATAAATTTAGAGTAGGAACATGGAATGTTAGGACATTAAATGGGCTAGGAAAGTTAAACAATGTTCTAAGAGAAATGGAAAACATGAAAATGAATATACTAGGCATAAGTGAGATGAGATGGAAGGGATCTGGCAAAATTATAACCGACAAATACACAATAATTTATTCTGGAGGGGACACACATGAAAAAGGTGTAGAAATAATATTTGATTTTTAAAAAAAACAGCCAAATCTATGAATGGATACTAGTGTATTTCAGATAGAGTTATATTGGTCAAAATCAAAGGCAAACCAATAGGTATAAATATTATATACAAGTATATTCACCAACAACAAGCAGTAGTGACGAAGAAAAACAACACTTTTACGATGAAATAGAAATGGCAATGCTCAAATTGGATCACAAGAAATAAAAATAATACTGGGAGATTTTAATGCAAAAGTAGGAAAGGGGAAAATAGAGGATATAGTGGGGAATTACAGTTTAGGTACAAGAAATGAACGAGGGGAGAAACTAATAGAATGGGCAAATATTAATGATATAATAATTGGAAACACATGGTTTAAACACCATAAAAGACGACTATACACATGGAAAAGCCCTGCTATGAAAATACGCAACCAAATTGACTACATACTTATTAATAAAAGATGTAGAAATGCATTAATTAATGTAAAGACAATGCCTGGTGCTGACGGTAATAGTGATCATGTACCACTATGTGGACGAATAAAAGTAAGATTAAAGAGAGAGGAAAAAATGGTTAAGAACCTGAGACTTAGTAAAGAGGTTCTGAAAGTAGATAAAGAAATTCAAGAACAATACAGAGTGACTGTGAAAAATAGGTACAATGCAATAGCTAAAATACAGAGTATAAATGATCAATGGGAAATGTTAAGGGACTCCATTCATCAAGCTAGCAAAGAAATATTACTGGAGAGAAGCCAAAAAGCTAAGAAAAAATGGATGAATGAAGAAATCTTAATGCTGATGGACAAAAGGAAACAGAATAAAAATGACAAACAAGAGTATGCTAAGATAAATAAATAAATAATAGATAAATGTGTGAAGGCAAAAGAAATGAGCAATGCAAACAAATTGAATTAAATTCCATTAAAGATCATTAAAGATCCATTAAAAAACATATGCACAGACAGATCAGTGAGCTCACAGGAAGAAAAATAAGAATAAATACAGGGTGTTTGAAATAAAAAACAGGAAAGATATTATTGGAGGAAGGTGCTATAGTGAAGAGGTGGAATGAGTATATAAGAGAATTATATAATGGAGAAAGGGAAGTATTAACAGAAGAAAGTAACTTAAAAGGCCCACCTATTCTAAAAGAAGTCGCTGACGCTATGAAACATATGAAGGAAGGAAAAACAGCTGAGCCAGATGAAATCACAGTAGAAGAATTAGAAGTATTGGGAGAATTTGGAGTAGATATATTAACCAAAATTTACCGAGCGATATGGTAAAATCTGTATTTATAGCAATACCAAAGAGACCAGGAGCAATTGAATGTGAAGGTTTTCGTACAATTAACCTCATAAACCATGTCACTAAGCTTCTACTCAGAATTATAATGAGAAGAACAAGAAAGAAAATAAACATGGAAATTAGTGAAGAACAACACGGTTTTATGGAAGGAAAGGGTACAAACAATGCAATATATATATATATATATATATATATATATATATATATATATATATATATATATATATATATATATATATATATATATATATATATATATATATATATTACGAACAATAATAGAAAGGTCAATAGAGAAACAGAGGGACATATATTTATGCTTCATAGATTATACTAAGGCATTTGATAAAGTAAAACATAATGAGCTGATTAAAATGTTGGAAGATATCAACATTGATGGGAAAGATTTAAGAATAATAAAGAATATATACTGAAACCAAGTAGCAGCAATTAAAATGGGAAATAAAGAGGGTAGTTACGAACACATAAAGCTAGGAGTACGACAGGGGTGTGTCTTGTCACCCGATCTCTTCTCCCTATATAGCGAAGTAATAATGAGAGAGATCAAAGAGAAGCCAGGAATACTAATCAGAGGATACAATATAAACAATATACGCTATGCAGATGACACAGTATTGGTGGCGGATAATGCAACAGACCTACAACAATTATTGGACATTGTAGTATCAGAGAGTGCACAGAAAGGACTCTCCTTGAATATCAAGAAAACAGTAACAATGGTGATATCATAGAAAATGGGAACACAAAAATGTGACATAGAAATAGAAGGGGAAATTCTCAACCAAGTGGATAATTTTAAATACCTAGGGGCACTTATAACATCAGATGGAAGATGTAAAACAGAGATTAAGAGCAGAATAGGGCAGGCAAAAGCCGCATTTCAGAAAATGAAGAGTATCTTATGCAGTAAGTCGCTAAAATGCTATATAAAACCAGTTTTGCTGTATGGCAGCGAATCTTGGAATGTAAATGAACAAATTAGGAAGAACTTAGAAGCAACAGAGATGTGGTTTTTAAGACGAATGTTGCGAATTCCTTGGACTGTCAGAGTAACTAACAATGACTGCCTGAAACAGGCTAATGAAACTAGAACATTATTTACGACAATAAGAAAGAGACAAGCAGCTTTCTTTGGTCATGTGATGAGAAGAGAGGCATTGGAGAACATAGTGACAACTGGAAAGATCGAGGGGAAGAGAAGCAGAGGCAGACCAAGAGAAATGATGCTGGACGGATTGAGACGGTGGCATGGAGGAATATCATCAGCAGAGCTTATCCAGAACACCAAAGACCGAGATCTGTGGAGAGTCATGGACGCCTACGCCAGCCGGCACGGCACTTGATGATGATATATATATATATATATATATATATATATATATATATATATATATATATATATATATATATATATATATATATATATATAAGAAAAATGGAGAATGCAAATAATACAATGGACAGACAGAAAAACCAATGAACAAGCCCTTCAAGAAACAAATGAAGATCGTAAACTGATTAGTCTTTAGAGGTAGACAGTCAAAATATTTTGGGCGTTTTGAGAAGAAATGATTTGGAGAACTTGGTGACAACTGGCAAGATGGAAGAGAAGAGACCAAGGGGAAGACCGAGAAGTAAATACCTGGATGGCTTGGCCACGTGGCATGGTCGAGACAGGAACACGGAGCTGATCCACGACTCTGGTGATCGAGTGAGATGGCAAAACATGACCGCCCACGCTTATCGGCATGGCACATGATGGATGGATATATATTATATATATATATATACATATATACGAATATAAAGCCTTGCCAGCTGGCGTGGGCGATCATGCTTCTTCACAAATTGCGACCTCCCACGGTATGGGTCAGTATGGGTCAGTTCATGTCTTAACCCACTGTCTTGCCTTGACTCGAGACTGTCAGTGCGTGTGTCTTTCTCTATCTCTTTCCACAAATGTACCTGGCTGTCACAACATGTTCCAGTTTTTTGTCTTCTCATAACAATTATACGTAATAGAAGAAATTAGCATAACAATTATAATTAAACGCGATAGAAGTAGTTAGAAAGTTATATGTATGTGTGTGCACACGCTCACGCACACACACACACTCAAACACACACACACACACACACGCGCGCGCGCACACATACACACACACACACACATATATATATATTAGCTGCCCGGCCCGGCTTCGCCCAGGCTCTGGCGGGGATCTATCTATCTATGTATCTATCTATGTATCTATCTATGTATCTATCTATGTATCTGTCTGTCTGTCTGTCTGTCTGTCTGTCTGTCTGCTTGTCTGTCTGTCTGTCTGTATGTATGTCTGACCCGGCCCGGCTTCGCCCAGCTCCTGGTGGGGAGCATTTCATTTAATTCATATAAGTAGTCATATAAGCTCCCGTTCCCGACTATCTATCTGTCTGTCTGTCTGTTTGTCTGTCTGTCTATCTGTCTGTCTGACCCTGCCCGGCTTCGCCCAGACCCTGATGGGGAGCATCTAATTTAATTCATATAAGTAGTCATATAAGCTCCCGTTCCCGACTATCTGTCTGTCTGTCCGACCCGGCCCGACTTCGCCCAGGGGGGAGCATCTCATTTAATTCATATAAGTAGTCATATAAGCTACCGCTCCCGATCTATCTATCTATCTATCTATCTATCTGTCTGTCTGTCTGTCTGTCTGTCTGTCTGTCTGTCTGTCTGTCTGTCTATGTATGTATGTATGTTCGGCCCGAACTGTCTGTCTGACCTGGCCCGGCTGCACCCAGTCCCTGGTGGGGAGCATCTCATTTAATTCATATAGATATCTATAGCCAGGGGACTTAACTTAAGATATAACAATACTACTAAAAGTTATATCCCTTTTTTAATATTTTTTTAATATTTTCTTATGTTCAGTCATGTAATTACAAAATTAAATTTTAGGAAGGTAATAGCTGATAGCTGATAGATAAAACTATGGCAGTTGGTTGCACAGGAATTAAAGGGAAACGTGTAGAAAATTTCATCTCAATCGGATGGACCGTTCGCGAACGCATAAAGGACGGATCCACATACATCCATACATACATACACACATCGATTTATATATATATATATATATATATATATATATATATAGAGAGAGAGAGAGAGAGAGAGAGAGAGAGAGAGAGAGAGAGAGAGAGAGAGGTACAACAGATAGTAGCGAACCGCCGGACATGGAGAGCCACGACTTCTGCCCTATGCGCCGCCTTAGGCTCATGAGGAAAGACTAACTAACTAGCTAGAGAGAGAGAGAGAGAGAGAGAGAGAGAGAGAGAGAGAGAGAGAGAGAGAGAGAGAGAGATCACAAATTGATTGCCGCCTATCCACCCATCATTCATCATGTGCCATGCCGGAAAGTGTGGGCGGTCATGACTCGCCATTTCACTCGATCACCAGAGTCGTGGATCAGCTCAGTGTCCCTGTTTCGACCATGCCATGTCGTCAAGCCAACTAGATTGCCGCCCGCCACCCATTTATTTGTTTCCGTTTTCAGTTGATATTTACACTTAGTTTATTCAAACTATCTGTTAAAGTGTTACGTTTTTGTAGTTTTCTACGGTGCTATTAAGCTACTATTTTGGAATTTCAAAATTCCTTATTGTTTACTTCAAACTGAATTGCATCCCCCATATCTAAACTCTATGATAATAAAATTATTTTATTAAAATATTCTTGTTTCCCTAATTTGTAAGCTACCATTTTATGTTAACCGCTATCGCAACGTCACCGGTTCTACGTGTCAAGCTTTCATAGTTCCCATTACCCTTGTAGCCTAGATACGCAATTGCCCGTGTAAGTGTAGTAAGCACTTGTTGTACAGACGCCACGTCGACATTATTATATGGCAGTGACATTCATACTGTATTTAAAACTGTCTGGCCCAGGCAGTTCTTGTATTAACCCGTATACTCTAGATCAGTGTTTCCCAACCTTTTTTGTGCTATGCCCCACCTAAGCTTTTCTAAAATATTTATTCCCCCCCCCCCCCAACATCTGCATCATTTTAAATATTCAAAAATTGAAATGTTCACTAAAGAAACTTGAATTTTTTTTAGAAGAGCTGACGGTTCCTAGAGGGGCCAGAGCGCCCCCCCCCCCAGGTCCCGCGTCCCTGTGTGACGGTTGTGTTGGGTGAATTTTTTATTTATTTATTTTTTGGGGGGAGGGGGGTTTGGCGGTTACCCCAGACAAGCTGGTTCTCCCGCCTCCCCCTTTTTTGTGAGGACCCTTAGTCTCACTGTGAGCTATTGCCCACAGTGGTCCACAAGGCCCACATCTAAGGTGAAGATATGTGATGGGTTTTTATTTGATCATTCCCCCCCCCCCCCCCCCCGACCAGACCAGGCGCACTACTGAGGGGAGAGCAGCAAATGCACCCGATCCTAGCCAAAGGACCGAAAGGTTTTATGAAGAAATCACTAGGAAATTATTGAGCAAACACAGTAAGTAAATTTTCAAAACATATAATGGAGAACTGAAATTCAAGTACAAAATAATTTTAATGAAAGATTTTTCTATATTATTTTAATTATTAGTAATTATTTAAATTTAGTGAGATCCTTGCGCTTGATACTTGGTTCCAATTTAGTTAACTTCAGTCTCAAGTCTCCCCGTTTTGTTATGTCCAGCCGATTTCTTCCATTTTCGAATTGCCCCCTTAACAATCGATTTGCTCCCCTGTGGGGCGTGGGCCCCACTTTGGGAAACACCGCTCTATATAATAATGTAACTTATGTTCGAGACGTTAGTTTACCCCTATTTATACAGGACCGGTGCCAGGAATAATTCTCACTATATTTCGTATCTAGAACAAGTTTGAAAAATGAAGTACATGACGTTATAAAAAAATGTGTTCCACAGTTCATCGTGAAGCAATATGCAGCAAATGGCTGTTGTCTGCTGGAGTAATTCTTTGCACTCTAAACAGAATGGTGTTGTCAGCGAAAGAATATTTTTCTCAAATGTTCTCTACATGCAAAGTATAGTATGACTTTACAAACACCCGGTATAGTTGTTATGCTAACCTTTTCTGTCACGTATTCTTGGTGTTTTAACATGACCTTGTTCTGACCCTATACTATAGTTGTTAAGTTAAATCTGTAAGGCACATTCAAGATGGTGTTTACTGAACTCTCTTCTGTCGCTTAAGATTGTTATTAACTTCTTCTGTCGGCTCTGTGAGCGCAGTTTCACAATCCAGACACAGCGGGTTTGAAGTCAGACTAAGGCGATTTGGGAACAGATCAGTTTGCGTTGATTTACACAATAGTATGAATTTGGCCGGTCATAAAACAACAGAAAATTACTAAATATACATTTTCCCTAAAAATGACAAAACTCTAATAATTTATGGGGTGTCTGTCACATATCATTGTTATGTTAACCGCTTCTGTCACATATCATTGCTATGTTAACCTCTTTTGTCACATATCATGGGTATGTCTCTTCTGTCACATATATTTATGTTAACCTCTTCAGCCACATATCATTGTTAACCTCTTCTGTCGCATGTAATTACGTTAACCGCTTCTGTCACATATCATTGCTATGTTAACCTCTTCTGTCACATATTATTGGTATGTCTCTTCTGCCACATATATTTATGTTAACCTCTTCTGCCACTTATCATTGTTAACCTCTTCTGTCACACATAATTATGTTAACCTCTTCTGCCACATAAATTTTTACGTTAACCTCTTCTGTCACATATCATTGTTATTAACCTCTTCTGTCACATAAATTTATTATGTTAACCTCTTCTATCACATATAATTGTTATGTTAACCTCTTCTGTCACATATCAATATTATGTTAACTTCTTCTGTCACGTTTAATTATGTTAACTGTCCTCCTGTCAGTATAATTATTTTATTAACTCCTTCCTTGCGACAGGTGGAACTAGACCGTTATCAAGTGTCGGTCTGCAATAGTATATAACACATATGTAGAACAAGGAACACCAGAAGAATGTTACAAAAAGCAGAGTTAGAGACATCAAAGTGGGATTAAGAAGGATGATTATTAATATTACTGGCATACCACAGGTCAGATGGAATGAAGTTAGATCGTTTCCGTTAGTTGGTTATATCCCGGCCTATTCATTCGGGAAATAACATTATAGAGGAGATGGGATCATACTGGATCCCGAAAAGCAACAACTGTGAAGAGTTAATTGTCACTTTCATTCCGTGTAAAGTTAAACAGTAAAGGACTCGTCTATACGCCTTAGGGTGCATTTTGGCTTATATTTTATGAATTTAAAACAAAATATTTCCTGAGTGAATTTAACTGATTACATGTAGAATGATAAATATGTCGCAAAATGTTACCTCCATTTTGGACAGAAGGACGAAATACAGCCACACTAGTGTCGTCGTGTTGTTTGATTTCCTTCGTGGTTTCTTCCGCAATTTTAATGCTCAGTAAACGGAAATTTACATTATAATACTTGTTCATTTGTTTGTGTACCATGTTTGGTCCAAATTTACTTTTTCTTTGGCACTGAATCAGTTAAACAAAGACGCCACAAACAATATTTGCACGATTTCTTGCCTGGCATCTTTCACTGAATCTTTTCAGGTGCATACTGCAGATGTTTGTGTGTGTGTGTGTGTGTGTGTGTATATATATATATATATATATATATATATATATATATATATATATATATATATATATATATATATATATACATATACATCACATGAAGTAAATAAAATAATACTTTTGTTGAAATACTAAATACACAGTCACCGATATTGTTCGAATGTGGAGAATGTTATCCTCGAGGGACTCTAAGATTTACCTTGAGGTCCTTCTGTTTGCAAAGAAACGGCTGGAATTGCCTAATCGATAATGACTTGATATATTTGAGCAATCGATTATTTATATATTTTATAGACCAATCGGAATTTGGTTGGTGATGTGGTCAGTATCACGCCGACGACCTTCACTTCCTAAAACATTTCCTAGTACCAGTTTTAGGCTGGGTCGACCTGGGAGCCCTGGTCAATTTTCAAATTCCGCCTAGATGCAGGTTCGAACTCATGACCACCGAGCTGGCAGGCGATACCTGGTAGCCATGGTTACACTGAATGGAAAGCCTCGCGATGTAGGTGTAATACATAACTAAGTCCTAGCAACAGAACAAAGCAGATTCAGGCAGAGGTATATTCTATGAAGATCTATACAAAGTTACCTCTGTGTCAGGTCTTAGTCAGATATGACTGAGCTACCGTATGACAGCAGATGGTACTGCCTGCTTTCTGTTAGCGCCGAGTGTTGGGCGGCGCTTACCAAACCCGACACCCTACATTGTGCTTCGGGCGGAGTAGTTAATTTTCGAAGATGCAAGTCTTACCCTGGTGCGAGGAAATGCAACCTAAAGACTAAAGTTATGGCAGGGCAGATCAGGCCCTAAGCCGTGGTCGGCAGCTGGTCTAGGATGGAAGCTGCAACAGGTGGACAGTTGGAGCATTGCTTTGCTGATTCGGCAGCTTCTGCAACTTATCTTGTTCCAAACGTATTGGTGTTACTTTTCCCCTGGAGTAAACTAGACAGGCCGAGAGAAGGATCATGCTGCATGGGCAACACATGGTTTCTAAATTCAGCCCAGGCTTTCTGTTATGAAGAGCTATAATTCCATTTTACAAACTATCGTCTGTCAAGACGGCAAGGTGCCAGTCAATACAAAGTTACCTAGCAGCGGTAGCTTTTTTTCCGGTCGATGTTTAGGGTTCGATTTGTACAAGTGCGCATTTGAATTTTAAAAAAAAAGAAAATAAATTGACCTGGTCTTCCAGGTTGATGCAACCTCAAATTGGTACCGGGAAATGTCTTGGGAAGTAAAGGCGGTCGATGTTTTTTGCGCTCGCTCGCTTTGAACTCAAGCGTAGTCCATACACACTATTTATAAGAGTGGCGGACTGAATTTTGCGTGTGGATTAGCTTTCCCTATTAACAGTGCCCTCGCCATCAGATGAAACCACTCCGACTTCAGAGGTACTTATAATTTAAGCCCCCCAAGTCAAGGACGACAGGTCAACATTTTAGTCCCACTATCCAGTGTTGGGGTTGAACCGCTTACCTCGGCATCAGCACACCGGATGTTTAAGAACACGTTTGCTTACCCATTCTGCCATGTAGACCTGCGGCGGCCGGTGTGCACGGACCACATCACCCAGTTAATGCCGATCGGTAAAGCGAACCTTTACTTTACTTACACAAATTTATGTGACCACGAAAATGACAGGACGTAAACATTGTAATGGTGGATTTCAACGCAGAAGTTGGTTAAGGAGAAAGAAAACTGCATCGATCCGTTCTGATTGGAAGAATGAAGTAAATCGGGTGATAGGTGTGTGAAAGGATTAATATATATGGTGTATTTTTAATGACTGTGCAGTGTTTGAGAATATTGCCGGTCCAAGTTTTGTATTCACCACCAGTAAAGTTCATGCAACATAATAGGTAAATACAAAACTTGGATCGGCAATATTTTCAAATACTGCACAGTCATTAAAATGCACCCTGTATTTGTACAAGAAACATGATTATTTGAGTATGTGTCCCCACCTTCTCCCCTTTCATATATACAGATCATTCGAGAATCAACCGAAGAAACCTTGGCCTTGGGCAAGTCCAGACGACAGAACCAGACATTAGATCAATTACATAATGAAACATCAGAGCTGAAAGAATGTTGTAAGATCGTTAAAATCAAAGCCAGGGGCGATTGTGCTAATGATCATGTTTCACTTGTGTGCAGCCTGAAAGTAAAGCCGAAGATACTCAAGAGGTCAAAAGATAACCTGCAGATTCCAAACAAATATACTGGAAACTCACGATAACTTTAGAGAAAGGCTGCGTGAAATAACTGTGAAGCACTTGAAGGCTTCATTTCAATAGGAGAGATATGGCAAGAAATCGATACATATGATTAGATTGCTGCAAGAACATGTCTACATAGAAGAAGAAAAGGAGCATAAAAATCGATCAAACAAGACATTTTAGATCTCACTGAATCAAGAATACTGACAAAGAAATATTAACAATTAACTTGAGAATACATAAAGAAGTTTAGTCAAGGTAATGATAAATGGTTAGTGGGCAATTTATAGAAATTGAAAACAGCAAGAATAACGATAATAAAACTCTATACAAGAATATTAAAAATATACGAGTATTATGAAAACGTACACGGATATAGATTATAGCAAGCCACAGACAGGAAATATTATACAGAAGAAAATGGACATCATATGTAAAAGGCCAGAAGCATCATTACCATCATGTGCCTTTCTCTTAAACTTCCTGGAGATGTGTTTATTGGGAGGTAGCAGGTATAACCCCTATACCGGTCAGTTGGACTAACAGTTTGAATTCTCGTCCTTGGCTTGGGGCGTAAATTACAAATACTTAAGACGTCAGAGTGAGGGACACTGGTAATAGAGAAAGCTAATCCACACGCAAAAATCAGTAAGTGTTCTAGAAGTAGTAGCATGTGTACGGACAACGCTTGAGTTCAAAGCGAGCGATCGCAACATTTTAAAAAAAAAATGTAGCTTTTCAGCTGGCGTAGGCGTTCATGTCTCTCCACAGATCTCGGTCGTTGGTGCTCTAAATCCTTTGCTGATATCTTTCCATGCCACCGCCTCAGTCAATCCAACAGCATTTCTCTTGGTTTGCCTTTTCCTCTTCTCTCACTGATCTTTCCGGGTGTAGTGATCTGTTTCCAACTCCCCTCTTCTCATTAATGACCAAAATGATAGGATACATAAAAGAAGTATGTGAGTACGACAGAGACGGTGAACTAAAGATATATAGAAATACGAAGGCCTGACCAAACTGAAAAAGAAAAGTTTAAAAGGCAAGAGAATCGACTTCATTGCACCGGGTGTTATCCCATATGGCTCGGTGACTTTCAGCAGGGCGGCCTGCTGAAAACGTCTCACAAAGCACCAACTCCACAGCTCCAGCAACGATCCTCAGGAGTCTCCTGAGGAAAACTGCACTCGTGAACCGAACGGACGTAGCCCGTAATCGAACCTACAAC
>OY992876.1:64898266-64994624 GCA_963921405.1 Cepaea hortensis | reverse complement strand
TCTCCATTCTTCTCCTCCTCTCCCCTCCTCCTCCTCCTACCCTCTTCCTCTTCCCCTCCTCCCCTCTCCCTCCTCCATCCCCTCCTCCTCCTCCTCCTCCTCTCCTTCTCCTCCAGCCTCATCCTCCCTCTCCCCTCCTACATCCTCCTCCTCCCTCTTCCTCCTCCTTCTTCCATCCTCCTCCTCCCTCTTCCTCCTCCTTCTTCCTTCTCCTCCCTCCTCCTCCCTTTTCCTCCCTCCTCCTCCTCCCTCTACCTCCTCACTCCTCCTCCTCCCTCCTCCTCCATCCCTCTACCTCCTCCCTCCTCCTCCTTCTTCCTTCTCCTCCCTGCTCCTCCCTTTTCCTCCCTTCCTCCTCCTCCTCTACCTCCTCACTCCTCCTCCTCCCTCCTCCTCCCTCTTCCTCCTCCTTCCTCCTCCTCCCTCTTCCCTCCTCCTCCCTCTACCTCCTCCTCCTCCTCTTCCTCCTCCTTCTTCCATCCTCCTCCTCCCTCTTCCTCCTCCTTCTTCCTTCTCCTCCCTCCTCCTCCCTTTTCCTCCCTCCTCCTCCTCCTCCCTCTACCTCCTCCTCCTCCACCTCCTTTCCTTCCTCCCCTCCTCATTCTCCTCCTTCCTCTCCCTCCTTCCTCCTCCTGCTTCCTTCTTCTCCCTCTGCCTCCTCCTTCTCCTCCTCACTCTCCTCCCTCCTTCTCCATTCTTCTCCTCCTCTCCCCTCTTCCTCCTCCTACCCTCTTCCTCTTCCTGCCTCCTCGTCCCTCCTCCTCCCTCCTACCTCCTCCCTCTTACTTCTCCATCCTACTACCTCCTCCCTCCTCCTCCCTTCTCCTCCTCCTCCTCTCCCCTCCTCCTCCTACCCTCTTCCTCTTCCCCTCCTCCCTCTCCCTCCTCTTCCTCCTCTTCCTCCTCCCTCTTCCTCCTCCTCCTCCCTCTCCCTCCTCCCTCTTCCTGCTCCCTCTTCCTCCCTCCTCCTCCTTCCTCCTTCTCCCTCTGCCTCCTCCCTCCTCCCCCTCCCTCCTCCTCCCTTCTCCTCTCTCCCTCCTTCTCCCTCTCCTCCTCCCTCCTCCTCCTCCCCCTCCTCCTCCCACCCTCCTCTTCTTCTCTCCTCCTCCCTCCTTCTCCCTCCTCCTCCTCCCTCTACCTCCTCTTCCCTCCTCCTCCTCCCCCTCCTCCTCCCTCCTCCTCCTCCCTCCTCCTCCCTCTACCTCCTCCTCCCTTCACATTCCTCCTCCCTCCCTCTTTCTCCTCCTCCCTCTCCTCCTCCTGCTCCCTCCTCCTCCCTCATCCTCCCTCCTTCTCCTCCTCCTCCTCCTCCCCTCCTCCTCCCCCTCCTCCTCCTAATCCCTCCTCCTCCCTCCTATTCCTCCCTACTCCTCCTGTCTCCGCCCCTCCTCCTCCCCTCCTCCACCTCCCTCTTCCTCCTCCCTCCTCCATTTACCCAAGACAGACAGACAGTCAGACAGATAGTCGGGAACGGGATCTTATATGACTACTTATATGATTTAAATGAGATGCTCTCCACCATGGGCTGGACTGGGTCAGACAGACAGACAGATAGATAGATAGACAGACAGACAGACAGTCGGGGAACGGGAACTTATATGACTACTTATATGAATTAAATGACATGCTCCCCATCAGGGTCTGGGCGAAGACGGGCTGGGTCAGACAGACAGACAGACAGACAGTCAGACAGACAGATAGTCGGTAACGGGAACGAGAACTTATATGACTACTTATATGAATTAAATGAGATGCTCCCCACCAGGGTCTGGGCGAAGCGGGGCAGGGTCAGCTAGTAACCTATAATTGTGCTTCGTGGACTATTCAAGTCGGCGTCCGTGACTCAGGGAAGGTGATACTCAGTTTTACAATTCCCCTCAATAATGAGTCCCAGAGTTTGAAATCAGAAGCAGGAGATTTGGAAGCTGGTCGCTTTGTGTTTGATTTCGATGGTATGAAGCGTCGGTTATTTAGAAAGCAATGCAAGCTACTAAACATATAACTGTATAGTGAATCACAGTCAATAAATGCTGGGGTTGATGGCAACGTTTTGTAAAGGACATACAACTAACATTTTTCTGTTATTAATAAGGGTATAAGATAAAAACAAGGGAAACAGTTTAAATATATAGGCTACACTGTGACATCCCGATGGAAGATGTGCCACGGAGATAAAGAAAGAATCGCCTTATCCAACTCTTGTCACATAATGAGCAAAGTCCTGAAACACGGACAGATCTTCCTCATTGTACACCGAACCATTCAGTCCATAAGTGCTTGTATCCCCTCCTCGGTAAATCCCGCAGCGTGTAACGGTTCACGACACCAGTTCTGTCTTGGTTTATTAATCTTCTCTTTGGCTTCCTCCATAATGTTCTTGTTTGGCGACAATTCTTTTAACTTGCTGTTCTGACCATGGTTGTATGTTTACAGTTATAACTTTGTTCTCGTAAACTAGTTACTTCTCGTAGAGCATGCAGTATTTCAACCTGTTCCATGGCTCGTCCACCCTCCATAGTAGCCTTACCTGCAAGCCTGTCAGCCTGCTCATTTCCTTGTACACCCGCTTGTCCTGACACGAAAATGAAACTAATCTTTGCCAGCCGTGACAGCTCCGTCGTATCCATCTTTGACAGACATTTATGCGAAAATATGAAGATAATAGTCTACATATTCGCGTTCTAGGTGTTAACGTGAATGCAGCTTGCACTCAGGTTCTCGCTAGTGGAAAATATTACGTTAGCCGAATCAATACTTTTATAAAAGAGAAACAAGTAACGCTTACATTAGCTCTAAATTAATTGGTATATGTATATTAGGATATAGTCTTCTTCTATGGTTCGCTTCTTCTTCTTCTTCTTCTTCTTCTTCTTCTTCTTCTTCTTCTTCTTCTTCTTCTTCTTCTTCTTCTTCTTCTTCTTCTTCTTCTTCTTCTTCTTCTTCTTCTTCTGCGTTCATCCGGAGTCTTCTTTTTCGGACGTGATTGCGTTGTGCCTGTTTACAGCAGAGCTGCGTTCTTGCGCCTTTAGGCCGAAACATCCGACTTTTGCGGGCATTTGTTGACCGGGTTAACCTCCCCGGGTGTTGGTTCGCTTGAAATTTGTATCTGCTATGCTGTCCCTTGTATGGACTTTACTGTCTTTTTCAGTTCACTTGGCGATATACAGTTATCTGCCATTGTTTTTTCTCTAGGCCAGAAGGTTTGCCTTGATATGTCGTATTTTGGGCAGTCTTGGAGAATGTGATTTGCTATCTGTGGCGCCAATTCACACGCAAACGCGTTACCACCGAGACGAGCATGTTGAGCATTGGGAAAATACTGGGCGCGAAACTTGACACTTTGGAGATTTGGTTTTTGAGAAGAATGTTGACAATATTGTTCACATTAAAGACAACACGCGACTTGGTCATTGGCAGCTACTGGTGTTATCAACGTATTCATGAAATAGCCACAAGTGAAAAGGTAAACGAAATAAATGGTCCTGCAAAAGCAGTGTTGGAATAGAAAAGTTGGTCTCATCATCATCAAGTGCCCTGCCAGCTGACGTAGACGTGCATGTGCCTCCACAGATTTCGGTCTTGATGTTCTGGATCAACTCTGCTAATGATATTCCTCCATGCCACTGTTTCAGTTCATCCACCATAATTTCTCTTGGTCTGCCTCTGCCTCTCTTCCTGTTGATCTTTCCAGTTGTCACAATGTTCTCCAATGCCTCTCTTGTCATCACATGACGAAAGAAAGATGTTTGTCTGTTGTTTATTGTTGTATATAATGATTCTAGTTTCCTTAGCCTCTTCCAGGCAAATGTTGTTAGCTTCTCTGACAGTCCAAGGAATTCTCAACATTCGTCTCAGGACTCAGGAACCACATACAGCAAAAATTAGTCTTCGTGTGAAATACTAAACAAGAGAGGTAGAAGAAGACAGAGATTGGTGTATATAGAAAGCCTAAACATCTGGGCAACAAATAATAATATAAGCAACATTTTCTTTTAAGTTAGGTGTTTGTCCTTCACAGGACGTAGCAATCAACCTCGGCAATTTCCTTGTGTCTCTTTCAAAGTCCAGTGACTGCTTTCCCCTGCCAGCTTTTCCGGCTAGCCTGCAACTTGCCCTTTGAAATTTGGTTTTTGCTTGCTTGTATTTATTGTGGTGCCCTTGGTTGGGTTTGGCCTCTGTTTCTGTCTACATACTTCCACATCATTATGCAGCTGTTCTAGTACATGGCTCCAGTACAGTGTGCACTGTTTACGAACTTCTCTTGCTACTGTTTGTCGTGTTGCCTGTAGTATGAATTTACCGAACTCTTCACAGACTTTAATTATGTCTTTATCTTTTAGATTTATAATCAGATTTTTGAGCTGTTTGTTATTTGCTTGGCGATTTTTATCAAGAAATGGACGAACATCAGTCTGACAGAATATACAGTCAAGGTGAGAGACAGAAAGTCTTGGAGATCCATTGCAGCCAACCTTCATTGTGGAGACGGCACCAGATTGATTGATTGAGTTTGCCATGCATTTCTGAACGACCGACGCTCATGTCATCGAAATCAAAGCAAGGTAGTCTGCTTCTAACTCGTCTGCAGCTAACTTTGAACCTTCGCCTCATTATGACGGGCAATTATGAGACGCGTTCACTGCCCATCGGCCACATAAACCGTCAAGCCCAAATTAACTTGTTCAAAATACAGGGTGTATTTTTAATGACTCTGCAGTGTTTGAAAACGTTGCCGATCCAAGTTTTGTATTTACCTATTATTTTGGATGAACTTTACAGGGGGGTGAATACAAACCTTGAACCGGCAATATATCAAACACTGAGCAGTGATTAAAAATACACTCATCAGACCACAGAGATGACTCGGGAGTCATGATCGCCAACTACTGCACCAGACAAGTTTTTTTCTTTTTCTTTTTCTTTCGCATATCCTTTACATTGGACATTTACGTTGGACGGAGGGAAAAGCAGAGTCCATGGGAATATCGATATATGAACCCCATACTCGGGCACTCTCACGAAGTTTATACTTCACCTCGACACCGCAAGGTACAACAGGAACATGATGAGATGAGATGAGATGAGATGAGATCCTTTACATACATCGCTGTCAACACCAGCATTTTACCGCTGTCGTTGATTTCTTGGCAAGATTACGCTCAATAGTTTCCATTGCTTTCTGAGCGGTCGGCTCACTTAACCTGTAAGTTACCAACACGGCGAGAACCGTTTCCAATTCTCGCGCGCTGCCTTTCCCTAAGTGAATAAACGGGATTACGGAGAAAGTCGTTAAACTCCTAGCCGGGGAGACCGGCACCAGACAAGTTAGTCAAACCAAATGAAGGACTCTTTTACAAAGATTGGGGCGTTTTTGATACGTGGTGCTAGCTCCATATTTGTATATACTAATGTTGTTTGTCCATCAAGAATGATGATGACCATTCATTTCATCCAGTGAGGTTGAAAGTTTGGAGCCTCGAGTTCTAAGACGGCTGATAAAGTCTATTTTGGCTCGGAAAAGAATGACTTGTGCGATGAATTTGATTAAAGTGAGGAAGAGTTGCGCAACTCGTCGACCACACTCTCTCGCTAGAGCCCATCTGAATCCAGTAGCAGGACAAGTCAAGACGACCAGAGACGAATACAGGTGCAGTGGGTGGCCAGGGCGCTCTACGTGCCTTGCCGTGTTCATTATGCTCCACAACGCCTTGCAGGTAAACGCCGTCTTGCCCGTTGAATCATCAATAATTTTTTTTTTCAGCACAGTCTGTCGGATCCTGTCTTCGCATGCTTGGTAGACATATCCTAGTTCACCGATTGGTTTGACGCTGTATCGGTTACCATCGCCTGATTTTGCCGGCATGTCACTGCCGTTGCCCAGGGGGGTGGCCGCTGTCGCATGTTGACAACTACTAGGAGTCATAGGAGTGAGTTGGATGTCAGGCGTAGACCAGTGGGGAATGAGCCCTGAAAAGGGCGTGACAGCCATCCTTACCAAAAGTAGGCTATTATAGGCTAATGGGTACTCGATAAGTGGCGTGGTTAACATCATGCTGGACGCCTTTATCTTCCAGAAACATTTCCTGGTACCCATTTTAAACTGCATCGACCTGGAAGCCCAAGTCAATTTTAAAGCTCTGCCTGGATGGGGAAATAATGTCTCCAGATCTGATTTCCCTGTACGGTGAAAATATTCTCAGAAATGTAGAAGATATGAAAGGAATCATCATTGGAGGAAGAAACATCAATGACATTATTAGATATGCGGATGACACAGTATTGATTGCAGACAGTGAGCAGGAACGAAATACCACAATGTAATATACAAGTAAATGGGTACATTCTTAAGCAAGTGAATCGGTACAATTATCTCTTAATAGGCTCTAAATAATCTTATGAGAAATGTCTTCAAGAAATTAGAACAAGAATCGCCATGACGAAGGTGGCCTTTTGCAAGATGGACAATTTAACTGACCAATTTTTAAAAATGTCATTTGCAACGAGAAAAAGAGTCTTGAGGTGCTACATAGAATCTGTGCTTTTGTATGGATGAGAAGCGGGGACCATAAGTAAACGGGCTGAAAAACATCTGATAGTTGTGGAAATGTGGTTTCTGAGGAAAATACAAAGAATACCATGGACAGATAGAGAAACCAATGACCAAGTCCTACAAGAACTAAATGAAAATCGTCAACTGATTAGAGAAATTAGACGTAGACAGTCAACATTTTTGGTCACGTTATGAGAAGAAATAAATTGGAGAACTTGGTGACAACTAGCAAGATTGAGGGGAAAAGAACAAGAGGAAGGCAGAGAAGTAAATACAATCAAACCTCGGTTTTCATCGATAATCTATTCGAAAACAATCGACGAAACCCGAAACCGAGGCAAGTATTTTCATATGAATCAATGTAAATCCAATTAATTCGTTCTAGACACTCCAGAATACATATCAAAAACACATTTTATTGAGAATAAATATAGTGTTTAATACTATTTTTCGGCCCCAGACGTGTCTGAACTCGCACCTTCACCGTGTCTAGAAACACAATGTATGCCAGTGCGCCCCTTGAATTTTTCAAACCATAATCTGTTGGCCTTTAAATCACTAAGAAAACTAGCATTCATCCCAGTCGTTTTCTTAATGAGATCGGCATACAACAGACTGACCTTTTCACATATGATTGCCTCCGAAACAGAATCGCCATCTAACTGTTTTTGATTTATCCAAATTAATAATAATTGTTCGACATCTTCAATTGTTTTCGATCTCTGTTTCGTTAGCACATTCATGTCTTTCGCTACATTAACCTCTTTTATTGCTCTCTTTTTTGGCCACAATGAAATTTATCTTGGATGACGACTTCCTGTACATGCGGCCGATTTCAGCAACCTTAATGCCGCTCTCATATTTTATTATTAGCAAGTGATGCCCACACAACGAAAAGCAACGCCAAACTGAGCATAAGAACGCGTGGGTCCCTTTGTTTTCGCAAAATTAGCAGCGAGGTCATGCGGGAACATCGACAAAAACCGAGGCAGTCGACGAAAACCGAGGCTAATTTTTCGCGGGGAAAAAATCGACGAAAACCGAAACCGACGAAAACCGAAGTCAACGAACACCGAGGTTTGACTGTACCTGGATGGCTTGACCACGAGACATGGTCGAGACAAGAACACTGAGCTGATCCACGACTCTGGTGATCGAGTGAGATGGCGAGACATGACCGCCCACGTTTACCGGCATGGTACATGGTGATGATGATGATGATGATGATGATGATGATGATGATGATGATGATGATGAAGATGATGATGATGATGATGATGATGATGATGATGATGATGATGATGATGATGATGATGATGATGATGATGATGGGGAAAACATGACCACAGGGCAGGCAGCTACTTGCGCTACTGCGGCTTCCAACTCCGGACAGAGGCTGAACAAGACAATTCCTGGCACACTCTGGACAGTCGTTACTGAAGCTCCGTCTGTCATGAATAACTCTTATGTTATCTCCATCTGACACATACAGTTATGCTATTTTAATTTAACACTTATAGTTACGTTATCTTCATCTGACATTGATTGATTATGTGGCATTTATTTCAGAGACTCCTGTCGTTCGTCGCTGGAGCTGCGGAGTTCGTGCTTTGTGCGACGCTTTCCGCGCTGCGGAAAGAGACTGAGCCATATGGGATAACAACCCGGTGCAATGAAGTCCACCCTTGTCGACTTTTAAGCGACTTTTTTTAAATCTTCATCTGACACATACATTTGTTCTGTTATCTTCATCTGACACATACATTTGTTATGTTAGCTTCTTTTGACATGTATCATTATTATTATAATCTGCTAACGTGTATAATTGTTATGCTATCCTCTTCTAACGCGTATAACTGTTATACTGTCTTCTACTAATGTGTATAATTATAATAATTTTTTTCTCATGCTGACACGTATAATTGTTATGTCATCTTATTCTGACAGTATATTTGTCAATTTATCTTCATCTGACGTGTATAATTGTTATGTTATCTTCATATGACGTGTATTATTGTTATTATCCTCTTCTGAAGTGAACAATTGTTATCTTCTTCTGTCATAATATTTATGATGTTATCTTCTTCTTATGTATATTATTGTTCTTCTTCTTCTTTTCGTTCATCCGGAGTGTTTTTTCAGATGTGATTGCGGTGTGTCTGTTATGCGCCCTTGGGCCGAAACCCGTAGGCCAACACATCCGACGATAGCGAGCTTTTTTGACCAGGTAGCATTCCTGGGAGACTCTCACTTTTGTGGTGCCATCTACAAACCTGCTGGTCAAGGTTGAACGGTCGAATACAACGGTCATCCCTCAAGGGAAGTCAGGGCCAGTCCATAGCATTTTCCGCCATCCAAGGTTGCTTCCATAGTTGCAGGGCCGGCACATAGCGCCCTGTTTCTGGGCTCACCGAGGGAAATCGTCACGTCCTGCTCATGGCTGCTTTAAATCCTCACTTCAATATATTGGTCATTTCGTTTGCCCCGGGCGATTCCCGCACAAACCAGACAGGTTTGCAGACGGCATCCACTCAGCGAGTTTTCGGACATGTGCTTGTCGTTGCGTCCGTCAGAGCTGTTCCAGGCACGACAGACATTCGGAGAACTATCTAGTCAGAGCTGTTCCGAACAAGAGCGGCATTCGGAAACTAGGTAGTCAGAGCTGTTCCTAGCACGAGAGACATTCGGACGAGACATTTCACTCGGACGTAATTGCGTAGTGTCAATTTTTAGTTTGCCACCCGTAGGACGACACTTCCGACTTCCGGCGGGCATTTTTTAATGAGGTTAGCCTTCCTCTGGTTTCGAGGCACGTTAGACTGTTGTGATGTCGCCAACATCTCAGCTGGTCAAGATAGAACGATCATCGACATCGCGGTCGGCCCTCAAGGGAAGGCAGGGGCAGACCATGGGCATTCCCTCGCTATCCAAGGAGGCATCCATAATTGCAGAGCCGGCACATATTGCTCTGAGACTGGGCTGACCCGAGAAGTTACCACGTCCTGCTCATGGCCAGGGGCGTCACGCGGGGGGTGCGGGCCGCACCGGGTGACACCATCAAGGGGTGACACCAAAATAAAAAAATTGCAAATTTGACAAAGCAGACATAGCAAAATAACAAAAATTTAACTTTGTCCGAGTTTGTCGAAGTTCTTTATTTATGTTTTACCTGAAGTATTGAAGTTATATTGTTCAATTTGTTTTCTTTCTTATGTCCTTATTAACTTTTTGACTTATTTTACAAACATTACTATATGCGATTATATATGGTACAGGAACACTCGGAAGAAGACCATGGTGAAAGTCTAGAGGGGTGACACCAAGAGTTTACCGCACTGGGTGACACCAACCCCAGTGACGCCACTGCTCATGGCTGCTTTAATTCCTCACTTCCATGTGTTGGGCATATCGCTTGCCACTGGTCGCTCAAGCACACACCAGGAACGGTCAGACTGCGGGCGACATCCATTCGGTAAGCTTTTGCTTTTGACTTCGGACCACGCAATAGGTTCGCTCGCCGTGCGTTCCACTTCGTGTTAGTGAGACGTTTTCCCCTTTTGTCTACACTCTCTATGAGTTAGATACAGACAGTTTTCGTAACTATTTCCTTCGACTGGGGCACTTTTCTGACTTTTTGTACTCGCTCACGAGATAGGCTACATGTGCTGCCGGCTCAGCACCTTACCTTCGTGCAGCAGTGAACGAGAAACGGCCTGGCCCTCTCATCCGGGAATCTTTCATATCCCCCAGCTGAGAGCCTTCGAACATGTATCAGACCTGAGCATGTAGCTTGCTCAGTATCACGCCTCTATTTTTCGGTAGATGGTATCTCAGATCCGAGGGTTTGTGGCTTAGTGGCGATCAGCCACAGCCCTCGACATTAAGAGTTTTGTCCGGACCAAGAAATTCTGCCTTCGTGCACCTGATTTAAATTTTTGACTGCTATCCTCAGTCTATACCTGCAGGTTGTGTCTCTCTTGGTCTGGTCCCTATCCCATAAGCTGTCCGACTTGGAGAACTTGGTGACAACTGGCAAGATCGAAGGGAAGAGACCAAGGGGAAGACCGAGAAGTAAATACCTGGATTACTTGGTCATATGGCATGGTCGAGACAGGAACACGGAGCTGATCCACGACTCTGGTGATCGAGTGAGATGGCAGAACATGACCGCCCACGCTTACCGGCATGGCACATGATGGATGGATGAATGGATGCGGTGTGTCTGGTTAGGCACCCTTGGGCCGAAACCCTTGGGCCAACACATCCGACTTTTAGCGTGCATTTTTGACAGGTTAGCATTCCTGTGGGACTCTCACTTTTGTGGTGCCTCCACATCCCAACTTGTCAAGTTGGAACGGTCGAATGCTTCACGATCACCCCTCAAGGGAAGGCAGGGACAGTCCATGGCATTTTCCGCCATTCAGGGTGGCTTCCATAGTTGCAGAGCCGACATATAGCGCCCTGGTGCTGGGCTCACCGAGGGAATCGTCACGTCCTGCTCATGGCTGCTTTAATTCCTCACTTCAATGTATTGGGCATTTCGTTCACCACGGGCCTTTCCCATACAAACCAGACCGGTCTGCAGACGATATCCAATTAGCGAGTTTTCAATTCGGACATGTGCTTGTCACTGTGCCCGTCGGAGCTGTTCCGGGCACAACGGACATTCGGAAAACTAGCTAGTCAGAGCTTTTCCGGACACGATAGGCATTTGGAAAACTAGGTAGTCAGAGCTGTTCCTAGCACGAAAGACATTTCACTCGGACATAATTGCGAAGTGCCAATTTTAATTTTGCCACCCGTAGAACGACACTTCCGTCTTCGGCGGGCATTTTTTGATGAGGTTAGCCTTCCTCGGGTTTCGAGGCACGTTAGACTCTTACTGTTGTGGTGTCGCCCACATCTCAGCTGGTCAAGGTAGAACGGTCAAAGACATCACGGTCAACACTCAAGTGAAGGCAGGGGCAGACCATGGGCATTCCCCACTATCCAAGGAGGTTTCCATAATTGCAGAGCCGGCACATATTGCTCTGAGACTGGGCTCACCCGAGGAATCGCCATATCCTGCTCATGGCTGAACATTACACGCATTGTTGGGAAACAACTTGGTGGCAGTGACTATCGGCCAATCTTTCTAACTGTAGAAAATGAGCTTGTAAGTGAAAGCAGCACCCTCTCGAGGTGGAACTACAAGAAAGCAGACTGGGCAATGTACAAGCATCGCACCAGCATACTGGTTAGAAACCTAAACACTGAGAAAGACATAAATAAAGTAATTGAAGAGTTTGGGAAATGCATACTACAGACAGCGCGAGAAACAGTACCAAGAGGAGCCCGTAAACAATATAAACCCTATTGGAGTAGTGAACTGGAATTGTTGCATAATGATGTGGAAGTGTGTAGAAAGCAAGCAGAGGCCACACCCAGCCAAGAGCACCACAATAAATTCCAGCACGCAAAAGCCAAATTTCAAAGGGCCAAGCTGCAGGCTAGACGGAAAAGCTGGCAGGAGAAAACGGAGTCTCTGAACTTTGAAAGAGACACAATGAAATTGTGGAAGCTAATAAAACAACTTAACGATGAGGGCACAGGGAGAAACTAAAAAAATTACACTACGTAAAGATGGAAACATGGCTTGAGGAAAATTTCAAGGAAATTGAACACCAACACAACACCCGGAATACCAAATTAATGCACAAAAGAATTAATAACATCACTAACAAAAGAACACACACATCAACGGGTTGCCTAAAGACCAAAGATGGCAAAATCATAATAGAAAAAGATCAGATTTTACATTCGTGGTCAGATTATGTGAAAGACCTTTGTGATGATACAAGAGAAGAACAATATGATCATCGGAATAATAATGAAGGGCCATCAAATTTGAAGATAGAAGTTCAGAATGCTCTTAACCATATGAAAACTGGCAAGACCCCGGGTACAGATAACATCACAGTAGAAATGATCAATGCCTTACAAGAATATGGAATAGACCAAGTCACCAGACTGCTGAACACAATATACGATACTGGAGATATACCTCCTGAATTATGTAATTCTATATTTATTGAACTCCCGAAGAAATCAGGAGCCATGGAATGCGACAAACATAGAACAATTAGTATAATGAGCCACATCACGAAGATTCTGCTGAGAATTATCATGCAACGAGTTAGGAAGAAAATACAACCCTAAATAGGAGAAGAGCATTGTGGGTTTGTAGAAGGCAAGGGCACAGTAACTGCTGTGTGTATACTGAGAACAGTAATTGAGCGTTCTATAGAAGTAAACAAAGATCTATATCTTTGCTTTATTGACTACACAAAGGCTTTCGATAAAGTGAGACATGTCGACATGATAAGGATGCTTGAAGATCTACAAATTGATGGAAAAGACCTTAAACTTGTAAAAAAAACATATTGGAAACAACAAGCTGCCATCAGAATTGATAACGATGTAGGTCAATATCAGCCTATTAAGAGAGGTGTGAGACAGGGATGTGTAATGTCTCCAGATCTTTTTTCCCTGTACAGTGAAAATATATTCAGAAATATAGAAGCTATGGAAGGAATCAACATTGGGGGGACGATACATCAATAACATTAGATATGCAGATGATACAGTCTTGATTGCAGACAATGGTCAGGACCTGCAAAATTTAGTAGATGCGGTTGTTGCACACAGTGAACAACTAGGATTAGAACTGAATATTAAGAAGACAGATTATTGTCGTCACTGGGAAGATGGAAATACCACAATGTGATATACGAGTAGATGGGAATATTCTTAAACAAGTGAATCGATACTGTTATCTCGGCACAGTCATAACATTGATTGATTGATTGATTGATTGATTGATTGATTGATTGATTGATTTAGGAACCGACATCACAGCATTCGGGGCATTCCCATAAGCGCTCCGTCCCCATCATCAGAAGCCAGCGAAGAGTTCCAACCCCAATAGTACCAGTAGCAATCTGATTATATGCGCGTCTCGCCTTTCCTCCCAGCGTCCAGCATCGGCCAGATCCCCCCGTCACTCCACGCTGTCGCAAATCCCGCCAGACCACGGCGATCCATCCGCTCCCCCGAGGCGCACACGCGCTCCCACAAGGCCGCAACCACGTCTGCCCCACCATGCATCAACACTCCACCAAGCACAGTCATAACATCTGATGGGAGATACCTTGAAGAGATTAGAACAATAATTGCCATTGCGAAGGTAGCCTTTTGCCAGATGAAAAACATACTGACCAATAAAAAGATATCAATTGAAACGAGAAAAAGAGTGTTGAGGTGCTACATAGAACCTATACTTTTGTATGGATGTGAAGCGTGGACAATAAGCAGTGAAGCTGAAAAACAGCTGATGTCTGTGGAAATGTGGTTTCTGAGGAAAATGCAAAGAATACCATGGACAGACAGAAAAACCAATGAACAAGTCCTTCAAGAAACAAACGAAGACCGTAAACTGATTAGAGACATTAGACGTAGACAATCAAAAATTGTTGGGCATGTTATGAGTAGAAATGAACTGGAGAACTTGGTGACAACTGGCAAGTTCGAAGGGAAAAGACCAAGGGGAAGACCGAGAAGTAAATACCTGGATGGCTTGGCCACATGGCATGGTTGAGACAGGAACACGGAGCTGATCCACGACTCTGGTGATCGAGTGAGATTGCAGAACATGACCGCCCACGCTTACCGGCATGGCACATGATGGATGGATGGAAAGATGGAAACATCTTAACAAGAAAGCAAGCAGCTGGCCATTTTGAGGGCTCATTTGCACAAGATAACAATATCAAAATTAGTCCAGAGAAACAACAAGTGATTCGAGAGAAACGGCAACATACAGGACGGAAGGAAATAGTACATGAGGTTCTGGAGGCACCCATCACAATCAGCGAACTGGAGCTAGCCATATTAAAACTGAAAATGAGAAAGTCACCAGGAGCTGATGGTATCTCCAATGCAATGATCAGGAACCTAGGAACAGAGGGAAAAGCAAAGCCGTTGCACAGCTGTTTTGTAGATCTTCAATAACAGCTGTACCATAGGCAGTGTTCCACAAGCTGGAGAGAAGCAATCATGATGCCCCTCCTAAAATCAGGGAAAGATAGTTCCATTGTCTCCAGCTACAGACCAATTAACCTCACCAGCTGTCTCTGCAAAACACTGGAGCGCATCATCAATTACAGACTGCAGTGGTACTTGAAAGTGAAAACATCCTTGTGCCACAGCAGGCTGGCTTTAGGCAGTGCTACTCTACGGAAGATTACACAACCTACCTCTCTCAAGAAATTGAGGATGCATTCCAAGATAAGAAGCTGGTGCTTGCGGCATGGATAGATCTGAAGAAAGCATATGACAAAGTCTAGGAAGAAGGTCTGATGAAGAAACTGAGAAACTGCAAAGTCAATGGGAAAATGTACAAATGGGTGAAAGCATACTAGCACAATAGAAGAGCCCGAGTACAGATAGATGGGCTAAAGAGCAAGAAAGTACTACTGCGTCACGCTGTTACCCAGGGCGGAGTCTTGTCCACCACACTTTTTCTAATCTTCATCAATGATCTCGTTGCTAATCTACCGCATGGAATTAAAGCGGCAATGTACGCCGATGACCTGGTTCTATGGAGCACAAATGAACATGCATCAGTGGCCACCAGATTTTTCCACAAAGAGCTGTATTTACATTTGTTGCATGGGCAAATAGATGGTGTGTCAGCATAAACACTGACAAGTGCAGCACCACCCTCCAAAACAAAAGGCAGGGATCAACCAGATAAATGGAACACCCCTAAGAGAAGATAAAGAACCAACATACCTTGGAGTAACATTTGATGGCAGGCTGACATGGAGAAAGCACATCAACAAAGCAGTAGCAAAAAGCCAGAAGGAAAATAGCCATCCTGAGAAAGCTAAGTGGAACCACAAGGGGAGCCAGTGGGAAAATACTTGGGAAAGTTTATCAACAGAGCATACGACCACACCTAGAATACTGGTAAACTGCGTGATGTTCGGCATCAAAAACCACACTGCAAGAGCTGGACAAGGTGCAAAATCAAGCACTTAGAGTCACCACAGGAGGGATGAGATCAGCCCCTATAGTGGAAATGGAGAAGATGGGGATGACACAAGCACTGGGAGAGCGCAGAGATACGAAAACGCTAATACAAGCAGAAAAGTTCCTCAGCTTGCCAGGCCACCCTATGAAGAACAGATTTGAAAATCTAGCTATGGGGCGGTTGAAAAGAAGTAGTTTTATCCACCAGGCCAAACGACTCTGCAGAGAAACCACGGATCCGCCCACAGTTAGTATCCCCCTAACAACTTTTCCAGAGCGAACTCCATGGAAAGATGAACATAGACTATCATTACAAATCCAGACAAAAGTGAGAGAAATATTTGACAAGGAAGAACAGAAAAGTGTGCAACGCAGAACAGCCACTCTCAGCTTCCTTGATGAAGAATACCCACAGCACTTCTGGATCCCAGTCTACACAGATGGGTCAGCACAAAATGCTGTTCGAAATGGAGGAGCGGGAGTCTACATAGAATACCCAAATAATACTAGGGACACCGCCAGAGTACCGACCGGAAAGTACTGCCATAACTATGATGCTGAAATTGAGGCAATCAAGATAACAACAGAGAAATTACTAAATACCAGCAATGGTACACAACCTGAGGTGTTATTGACAGATGCAAAATAAGTACTCGAGGCGCTCCTGTCTGGGAAATTGCCAGTACTAAGGACACTACTTTCTGAACAGTCAGCATAAGGTCACCATACAGTGGATACCATCCCACTGTGGAGTACCCGGAAACGACAGAGCTGATCAACTGGCTAAGGAAGGAGCCAAAGAAGAACAGCCTGAAGTGCTCGTTACATACCACCATAAGAAAATAATGATCAAATCAGTCAGAAAGCCACCAAAACCTGCTCCAGATGACTACCACGTTATGGACAGACCAGAACAAGTCATTATTCTGCGCCTCAGAACAGGGCGCAATAGATTACGCAACCACATGTATACCAAATTCAAGATTGGTGAAACAGCCATGTGCACATGTGGTTTGGCGTCGCAGACAGCAGAGCACATACTCCAAGACTGCCCAAAATATAACATATCGAAGCAAACCTACTGGCCTAGAGAGACGACAGTGGAAGATAAACTCCATGGACCGCTATGTGAACTAAACAAGACAGTTAAATTCATACACGATACAACATTGCAGTTATAGACATATTTCAATCGAACGAAAGAAGAAGAAGAAGAAGAAGAAGAAGAAGAAGAAGAAGAAGAAGAAGAAGAAGAAGAAGAAGAAGAAGAAGAAGAAGAAGAAGAAGAAGAAGAAGAAGAAGAAGAAGAAGAAGAAGAAGAAGAAGAAGAAGAAGAAGAAGAAGAAGAACGAACGAACGAACGAACGAACGAACGAACGAACAAACTTTATTTTCAAAGGGTTAAGAATTGGGCACGCAGGCCCGTCTAACATTCTGCCCTTCTATCACTCTCTTCCATACATTATTTCATTCACACATCCACATCATTCAAGGCTAACAGAGAACAGCAACAATATAAAAGATATGCATTATAAAGGCATGGGCAAAATGCGAACATCAAAACTACACGACACAGTAACATTAGATAATGGTCTGACACTTATTAGCCATGTGGAATATACTGGCCTACCAAAAGGGGGCTGGCTGTTATACTAGGGTTTTGTTGTTATTATTATTATCACTATTATTAAGGGGGAAGGTAATCCGTACTGAGATAGTGTTCGAGTAATTTGCGATTATATGAATAGGGATTGGTGATGTCTTTGATTTCTTGTGGAAGGTTGTTCCACAGCTGAGCTGCAGAGTACGTTAAGCTTGTTTTGTATAAGTCAATCCTAGGCTTCGGAATGTGTAATATATTTAAACGTTTACTGTGTCTAGCATTATATTTAAACAATGGCCAAAGGTAATTTGGGGCATTCCGATGCAGGATTTTGTGAATTAGTTTAGCTTTATTGAAAAGCAAGCGTTTGCGGAGTGGTAGTAACTGAAGAAGAAGAAGAAGAAGAAGAAGAAGAAGAAGAAGAAGAAGAAGAAGAAGAAGAAGAAGAAGAAGAAGAAGAAGAAGAAGAAGAAGAAGAAGAAGAAGAAGAAGAAGAAGAAGAATTATTGCAGGCCCTTATCATAACAGCATTGGCACAAACAATACAATTTGTCAATGACAACAGTTTGTATTCCACAGTGATGAGATGAATCTTTAATTCCGTAAGCACTCAACGGCTCAACTCAACGGTGACAAACAACTGGGATTGAAATTTAAAAAAAAAAGCTCTGAACGCATTGAATACCAACAGATGAGTAATATTGCGGTGGGAACTGACATATTGTGGCATAACAAGAAACGTGAGAAGAAACACGTTGTCAAATGAGGGGACAACACACATGCATACGAATCAATCTATAAACTTCAATGAAAAGAGGACCAACATCTTGGTCGTTAAGAAGAAAGCCCACTACAGAGACATTCACAGCTATATTCGTCGTGCAAAACAGGTAATGATGTTCCGTCTCAGCAGAGCAGACATTGCACCCACTCCCATACGAATCTGGATAATCCTTGTGTCGTCATCCGAACTGGCGGGGCATTACTGTAAAACAAATTTGTTAGCGAGAAATCACTAGTTTTTCACCAAAACATCAAAGAAATGTCACCGCTTTCCATGATTTAAGTTGCTTTTGGACTTATCAAAAACATATTCCTTGGGCGGGGGTAAATATAAGACGATAGGAAAAATTTCATAACGATGCAACAGTTTTCACAAAAATGTATCGTGAATGAAGCATGTAAATATGAACAGACTATAATAAGCGCCGACGCGGCACATGCACGTCATCCCGCACTTATCTGTAGCACCCATTATACGTGTACAGAAAAACATAATGCCTATTATTAACTCACAAAGAAATAAGCTACGTGCTTTATTAAATTGTGTAGTGAATAAATAAATCATCTACAAACAATTGGTCTCACTGACAATGAAGTTATTGTAGTACATAATCTTTTTATTTCAGATCACATAAGACATCACATTTTTGGGGCGCAAAGATTCTTTGAAAGTAATTCCGTAGTCTTCTATCAGTATCACGTGACTGAAAAGAAAAAAACAACCAATAAGAAACCAACAAGATGAATCGCTGCGGCAAAAAGTCGGATCAGTTGCGAGTACTATTCCTCTTCCGTCTGGTGTTGATCCCAAATAGTGTTCTGTTTGTAGCTGTTAGTCTATTCAGGAGATGTTCATAAACATGAATAGCTTTGTGTTATTCATCCTAGCAGTTATTCCTTGCAAAGCCGCAGGAGGTATTGAAGAGGAGGACAACGTTTTGGTTTTAAACAAAATCAACTTTCCAGAGGCGTTCAAGGATAATGAACACATTTTAGTGGAATTATGTACGTATCAGTCAATCAGTGTAATATTTCAAAAACTACAAATAATATTTGATCTAATCCTTTGCACAAAAATTCGAGGCACTTTTCTTAACAGAACGCTCACTGTCTTCCATTGCCAGTGTTACTGAAATGAACACGGCTCTGTACCGTTGGAGTTCTCGCAATGTCTCAGGTTAATTATTATTCACGCATTCCGAGCAATAGGAGCTGATCTCTTCACGTTGCATTATATCATCACGTTGTAGGAAAGCTGACCTGGTTAGAACAGCTGCAAGGATACTGTCAGAATCTTGCATTCAGCAATAACACAGGCTCGTAATCACTAACAGATGTGATACAAACACTGTCACAGAATGACTTTACGTGACACACTGCAAATACAATTCAAACACTTTATTCGCACTTCTCACTCATCACAACCATTACATGCATCGCGCAATTACAATAGCGATATCATAATACAATCAATAGATATATAAATGCAATGTATACAACTCACAATCCTACATACCAGGCGCACAGTCTCCTATACTCACACAGGCTTTCTATCTATTTGCGTTCATACACACAAGTCATACGAGCACCATTCAATCCGTCTGTCCAGTACAACCGTCCCAAGCCGTCTGGCCCTAACCGCTGCGAGTCTACTTCATGTCCCACGCATGCACCGACTGACCATTCCTGTCACAGCGTGGTTAGTGTCGCTCACAGGCGGACCTGGCCGTAATTGCCAGGCGTCGTTGACGAAGACGCGGTAGAACAGGTGGGGAGATTATGACAGATACTTACATTATATTAAACGTGATAATCGGTTCACTTTTGTCTAAGTGATTCTCATCTCATCTCATCTCATCATGTTCCTCTTGTACCTTGCGGTGTCGAGGTGAAGTATAAACTTCGTGAGAGTGCCCGGTTATGGGCTTCGTATATCGACATTCCCATGGATTCTGTTATTCCCTCCGTCCAGCGTTTACGTGGTCGGCCTCTTCCTCTGTTTCCATCTGGTCTGTACGTCATTGCCTGTTGTGGCATGCTGTTGACTGGTAGCCTACTTGCATGGCCAAACCATTTGACTTGCTGCTTTCTAATAAAATCTAGAGCAGCTTTAACCCCCACTTTAGTCCTGATTTCTTCATTTCTGATCTTATCTCTTCTTGATACGTTGAGTATTCTTCTCAGGAACCTCATTTCTGTTGTTGTGATTTTTCTTTTCTCTTTTTCTGTCATTGTCCAGGTTTGGCATTGGTAGCACAGAGTTGGTAGGAAGATTGTGTTGTAAAGTGCTTTCTTAGTAGTTATTGATACATGTTTGTTCTTTAGTATTGGTGCCATTTGTCCAATGAGTTGATTTGCCTTATTGCACCTATTTTCGATCTCGTCTTCTGATCTGCCATTTGATGATATTATACTTCCTAGGTACTTGAAGCTCTTTACTTGTTTCAAGGGATGTTCGTTCTAAGTGATTAAAGGGTTGAAAGGATGATGTGAACACGAGTGACAAAACTGGTGACACTCAGAAACGAATAATCAACCCAAACTAGAGCTATTATTATAGTGCATTCACATTTGTTTGCCTCCATATAAAAATCCATATCTCAGTAACCAACTGAGGGAAAATTATGAGATTTAGCATATAACCTTATCATCATGTCCACCCAAAAAAAAAAAAAAAAAAAAAATTCTCGAGATTATACAGCAGATTTCAATGTTTGTTTATATGCGGTATATAATTTACGGGTCAGAGATTAAGTTCATAATTTTAAATGTATTACACCGTAGCCACAGTATTCAATGTTGAATATTCTACGTGTTTCACGGGATTGGCCTTATGCCAAGAACCCCGCGCTGTTTAAACTGGGAGTGTTCAGAGGTGTCGTCAAATTGTGGGTTATTTCATGAAACCTGATTATTATTATTTTTTTTTTTTAAATCTTACCACTTATCGCCAACATTGAAACGTGTGAATATTTTTCAATGGGATTGAATGCGAAATTGTGTATACACTTCAAAGCATCGCTATGAAGTTGTATACACATTTTTGTCAAGAAGCTGATCGCAGGAAACTGTTTTATACTATTACAAATTCCAAAAAAAAAAGAACAGTACATGCATTGGGTTTGAGTAAACGGTCATTTCGTCGATGGGTGCAAGAATCTGGAATTAAACCACCACGCAATAACAAAACGGTAGGTAGAAAGGTTATTGTAGACAGCTTTGACAAGGATGTCATAGGGCGAGCTATTATAAACATGCTTTAAAAAGTCGCTTAAAAGTCGACAGGGTCGACTTCATTGCATCGGATTCTATCCCATATGGCTCGGTCTCTTTCCGCAGAGCTGAAAGCATCGCACAAAGCACGAACTCCGCAGCTCTAGCGACGACCCACAGAAGTCTCTGAAAAATTTAACTTGTGAACCGAAGAATGCGGCCCGGAATCGAACCCACAACCTTTGGAGCCCGAGTCAAAAGTTTTGACCACTTCGCCACGGAGTCTCCTAAAATTATAAACATTTTGGATTTTAGATCTAGGATTATCCAGCATTATAAAAATGCTGGATGCCAAAGAAACAGTGACTGTAAGAAAACTTAGGGTTTGGTTCAGAAAGAAAAATAACATAGAGCTATCCAAAACAACTTTGTGGAAAATTATAAGGACATTATCTTCAATTTTAGAAAGTACATGGGAGGTAGAAATATTCTTTGCGAGCAACCGCATTTAGGAGCCATGAGAAGCATATACCTATGTGAAATAAGGGAAATGCGCAAAGAAAATTATGGCATAGTGTGTTTGGATGAAATGTGGATCTTCTTCTTCTTCTTCTTCGTTCATCCGGAGTTTTTTTTTCGGATGTGATTGCGTTGTGCCTGTTTACAGCAGAGCTGCGTTCTTGCGCCGTTAGGCCGACACATCCGACTTCTGCGGGCATTTGTTGACCGAGTTCCCGGGGGTTTCTTAGGACGTTTGACTCTCACTGTTGTGGTGTTATCCCCCATCCCAGCTGGTCCATATAGAAAAGCCAAAGATCCTGGTCAGCCCTCAAGGGAAGGCAGGGGCAGACCATGGGCATTCCCCGCCATCCAAGGAGGCTTCCATACTTGCAGAGCCGATACATAGCACTCTGGTACTGGGCTCACCCAAGGAATCGTCACGTCCTGCACATGGCTGCTTAGCCTCACTTCCATATATTGGGCCTTCCGTTCACCATAGGCTGTTCTTCCGGAAACCAGAAGTATGCAGTCTGCAGATGACATCCACACAGTGAGCTTTCGATTCGGACTTTCCATGTAATGGATTTGCTATCCAAGCAATATTCCATTTCGTGCCACTAGGACACTTTTCCACCTTTTATGAAGACCACACAGTGGGCTTTTGATTCAGACTTTCCACGTAATGGATTTTCTATCCAAGCAATATTCCATTTCGTGCCACTAGGACACTTTTCCACCTGTTATGAAGCCCACACAGTGAGCTTTCGATTCGGACTTTCCACATAATGGATTTGCTATCCAAGCAATATTCCATTTCGTGCCACTAGACAATTTTTCCACCTTTTATGAAGCCCACACAGTGTGCTTTCTTCTTCTTCTTCTTTCGTTCGCTTGAAATATGTCTATATCTGCAATGTCGTCTCTTGCATGAATTGAACTGTTTTTTTTCAGTTCACACAGTGGTCCATAGAGTTTATCTTCCACTGTCGTCTCTCTAGGCCAGAAGGTTTGCCTAGATATGTTATATTTTGGGCAGTCTTGGAGTATGTGCTCTGCTGTCTGCGACGCCAATCCACATGTGCACATGGCTGTTTCACCAATCTTGAATTTTGTATACATGTGGTTGCGTAATCTATTGTGTCCTGTTCTGAGGCGCAGAATAATGACTTGTTCTGGTCTGTCCATAATGTGGTAGTCATCTTGAGAAGGTTTTGGTGGCTTTCTGACTGATTTGATCATTCTTTTCTTTTGGTGGTATGTAACGGGCACATCAGGCTGTTCCTCTTTGGCTCCTTCCTTAGCCAATTGATCAGCTCTGTCGTTTCCGGGTACTCCACAGTGGGATGGTATCCACTGTATGGTGACTTTATGCTGACTGCTAAGTTCAGAAAGTAGTGTCCTTAGTACTGGCAATTTCCCAGAGAGGAGCGCCTCGAGTACTGATTTTGCATATGTTAGTAGCACCACAGGTTGTGTACCATTGCTGTTATTTAGTAATTTCTCTGTTGCTATCTTGATTGCCTCAATTTCGGCATCATAGTTATGGCAGTACTTTCCTGTCGGTACTCTGGCTGTGTCCCTAGTATTATTTGGGTATTCTATGTACACTCCCGCTCCTTCATTTCGAACAGCATTTTGTGCTGACCCATCTGTGTAGACTCGGATCCAGAGGTCCTGTGGGTATTCTTCATCAAGGAAGCTGAGAGTGGCTGTTCTGCGCTGCACACTGTTCTGTTCTTCCTTGTCAAATATTCCTCTCACTTTTGTCTGGATTTGTAACGATAGTCTATGCTCATCTTTCCATGGAGTTCGCTCTGGAATAGTTGTTAGGGGGATACCAACTGTGGGCAGATCAGTGGTTTCTCTGCAGAGTCGTTTGGCCTGGTGGATAAAACTACTTCTTTTCAACCGCCCCATAGCTAGGTTTTCAAATCTGTTCTTCATAGGGTGGCCTGGCAAGCTGAGGAACTTTTCTGCTTGTATGAGCGTTTTCGTATCTCTGCGCTCACTCGGTGCCTGTGTCCTCCCCATCTTCTCCATTTCCACTATAGGGGTTGATCTCATCTCTCCTGTGGTGACTCTAAGTGCTTGATTTTGCACCTTGTCCAGCTCTTGTAGTGTGGTATTTGATGCTGAACACCACGCAGTTGACCCATATTCCAGGTGTGGTCGTATGCTCTGTTGGTAAACTTTGCTAAGTATTTTCGTATTGGCTCCCCATGTGGTTCCACTTAGCTTTCTCAGGATGGCTATTTTCCTTCTGGCTTTTGCTACTGCTTTGTTGATGTGCTTTCTCCATGTCAGCTTGCCATCAAATGTTACTCCAAGGTATGTTGGTTCTTTATCTTCTCTTAGGGGTGTTCCATTTATCTGGATGATCCCTGCCTTTTGTTTTGGAGAGAGGGTAAATAGGGTGGTGCTGCACTTGTCAGTGTTTATGCTGACACACCATCTATTTGCCCATGCAGCAAATGTATCTACAGCTCTTTGTAGCAATCTGGTGGCCACTGATGCATATTCATTTGTGCTCCATAGAACCAGGTCATCGGCGTACATTGCCGCTTTAATTCCATGCGGTAGGTGAGCAACAAGATCATTGATGAAGATTAGAAAAAGTGTGGGGGACAAGACTCCGCCCTGGGGGACACCGTGACGCAGTAGTACTTTCTTGCTCTTGAGTCCGTCTATCTGTACTCGGGCTCTTCTGTTGTGCAAGTATGCTTTCACCCATTTGTACATTCTTCCATTGACTTTGCAGTTTCTCAGTTTCTTCATCAGACCTTCTTTCCAGACTTTGTCAAAGGCTTTCTTCAGATCTATCCATGCCGCAAGCACCAGCTTCTTCTCTTGGAATGCATCCTCAATTTCTTGAGAGAGGTAGGTTGTCTGATCTTCCGTAGAGTAGCACTGCCTAAAGCCAGCCTGCTGTGGCACAAGGATGTTTTTACTTTCAATGTACCACTGCAGTCTGTGATTGATGATGCGCTCCAGTGTTTTGCAGAGACAGCTGGTGAGGCTAATTGGTCTGTAGCTAGAGGCAATGGAACCATCTTTCCCTAATTTTAGGAGGGGTATCATGATTGCTTCTCTCCAGGCTTGTGGAACACTGCCTAAGGTCCAGCTGTTATTGAAGATCTGCAACAGCTTTGTTTTGGCCTCTGTTCCTAGGTTCCTGATCATTTCATTGGAGATACCATCAGCTCCTGGTGACTTTCTCATTTTCAGTTTTGATATGGCTAGCTCCAGTTCGCTGATTGTGATGGGTGCCTCCAGAACCTCATGTACTATTTCCTTCTGTCCTGTATGTTGTCGTTTCTCTCGAATCTCTTGTTGTTTCTCTGGACTAATTTTGATATTGCTATCTTGTGCGAACGAGTCCGCAAAATGGTCAGCTGCTTGCTTTCTTGTTAAGATTTTTCCATCTTTATGTAGTGCAATTTTTGAGTTTCTCCCTGTGCCCTCGTCATTAAGCTGTTTTATTAGCTTCCACAATTTCCTTGTGTCTCTTTCAAAGTTCAGAGACTCCGTTTTCTCCTGCCAGCTTTTCCGTCTAGCCTGCAGCTTGGCCCTTTGAAATTTGGCTTTTGCATGCTGGAATTTATTGTGGTGCTCTTGGCTGGGTGTGGCCTCTGCTTGCTTTCTACACACTTCAACATCATTATGCAACTGTTCCAGTTCACTACTCCAGTAGGGTTTCTATTGTTTACGGGCTCCTCTTGGTACTGTTTCTCGCGCTGCCTGTAGTATGCATTTCCCAAACTCTTCAACTGCTTTATTTATGTCTTTCTCAGTGTTCAGGTTTCTAACCAGTATGCTGGTGCGATGCTTGTACATTGCCCAGTCTGCTTTCTTGTAGTTCCACCTCGAGAGGGTGCTGCTTTCACTTACAAGCTCATTTTCTACGGTTAGAAAGACTGGCCGATGGTCACTGCCACCAAGTTGTTTCCCAACAGTTCGTGTAATGTTCCACTCCAGGTCTGGTGAATGAAAAGCCAGGTCAGGTGTAGTTGTAGAGTGCCATGATCTCGAGTAGAAAGTATGTGGGTCGGACGGCTTGTTAATCAACATGAATCTATTCTCATCTTGCCAGTCTTCCAGTCTCTCTCCTCTCTGGTCCATGTGATCATAGCCCCAGCTCTGCGAGTGGCTGTTGAAATCGCCACACACAATCATTTTTTCTTTTAGTGGTAGAGTGTCCAGTGCCTGTGGGCGGTCACTTGGACAGTAGTAATTGATCAGATGTAGATCTGTATTACCTGTCTTAAGTTTAAGTGTCTGATACTCAGCCCCTTCCATGTAGACTTTGATTTGGGAAGCCATGATGTTATTTCTTACAAGGGTCAGTATCCCACCTTTTCGCCTGTTCTTTCGGTCAGATCGGTAACACTGGTAGCCTCTGATTTTGAAGGCTATATTTTCATTGAGGTGAGTTTCTTGCAAGCAACATATGCTTACTTTTTCTTGGTCCAAGATTTTTTCTAATTCTATTTTTTTGTTGCTGACTCCCTCCGCATTCCAGTGCATTATTTTAAGTCTTCGTTTAGTATGGCCAGTCGTCCTATTCTCATGTCCCCTGGCTCCACAGGACATCTGAGAAGGACCTGCAGTAGTTGGGGTTGGATCCTTTCGAGACATAGGGCCCGGCACTGCACCTGCCTGGGGGTCCAAAGCAGGGCGAGCACCATAACTATTAGCAGTAGTCGACATATTCCATTTTGCGTGATTGCGTGGCATCCTGATTTCTGTGGTGCGCCTCTTGGCTGGTTGCCTCCGTCTTCAGCACCTTTCTTTGCTAGAGCAGACTGTGGTCTCACTCGAGTGTAGATGTGTACGCGCGCACACACCTGTCTGCGCATGCATGTACGTGCATACACATCTAGAGCATACTGGTTATTTTCCGGCGCCAGAGACTCGCCGTCGCCCCTTCTCCTGTTAGTTTAAACAGGTCCGCCACGTGAAGGCCAGGAGTTGGACTTTTGCTGCATAGGTTATGTATTCACGAGCCATTGAGGTATTTGAGCAATGTTGGGCGCTCACCCCAACACCGCGCCTCGGCTACATACAGCAACATTTGGAACCCAGTGTGCTTTCGATTCGGACTTTCCACATAATGGATTTGCTATCCAAGCAATATTCCATTTCATGCCACTAGGACACTTTTTCCACCTTTTATGAAGCCCACACAGTGAGCTTTTGGTTCGGACTTTCCACATAATGGATTTGCTATCCAAGCAATATTCCATTTCATGCCTCTGGGGCGCTTTTGTAACAGACGTACCTGTGGTATGAAGTGCGGCAGTCTAAATACATCTTCATGCACCTTTAAATGTCAACCTGAATGTAGTTAAAGTAAGCTGTAGTCAACTTGAGCTTGTTGATATCTCCATAGAGCTTGTCCTCAAATGAAGCAGGTGTGGGCCAAAATATCTTTCTCTGTTCTGCATATATTGGGCACTCCTGCAGCAAATGTTTAGCTGTCATTTTACCAGTTCTACAATTGCATTCATCGGTATCTCCTATCTTTAGTTTATTGAACAGGTGGTATTTCAGCCTGTTATGTCCTGTGCGGAGTCTGAAGATTGCTACTTGTTCTCTTCGGTCGAGTTTGTAATATGCATCATCCTTCTGGTGACCTGGATGCTCTGATTCCCATTTGGTTCTATGGGTGCTTTTTATCAACCTCTTTGCCTCGTTATAGGTTATGTCTATGTCAGGCTGTGGTAGTCGTCCGCCCTCTTTTGCCAGTCTGTCAGCCTCCAGGTATACTGCAATGTGATGGGATCCACTGTATTACAACTTTTTTGGATTTCTGGCATAGACCATGGAGTGCTGCTCTTAGGTCAGCTATTTCTGTGCTATTATTGCTCTTCAGTATTGAGACAGCTGACTTTGCATCTGTGAAGATAGCTATTTGCTTCTCTTTATTTTCCTCCATCAAGAGCATTTCTGCTGCAGTTTTCAGAGCCTCTACCTCCGCTTTGAAGTTACTTGAAAACTTTCCAGTTGCCATTGAATGTGTTTTTTTCACTCCATTTTTTAAATTTAGGAGAATTCCTCCTCCTCCATTCTCTATTGAATTTTTGGCTGATCCATCTGTATATGCATGGGTCCAATTGCTGCTTGGGTAATGTTCTTTTATGTAGTTTAGGGTTATTTCTCTTCTTTCGGTTTCATGCTGAGTGTTCTTTTTCTCAATACCAGGAATGTTTTCTATCATCTCAGGCAGTTGCTGCTGTCTCCAAGCTGGGAACTTGTGTGCATTGTAAATGGGTTTGACTGTTGATATGTTAAGTATAGGATCTGCCCTAATCTTTCGTTTTGCAGTTTCTACAAAGTTGCTACGCTTCAGTCTTCCCTTTCCAAAACCACTAAACCTTTTATACATAGGGTGGTCTGTCAATCTTCTAAATTTTTCTGCTTGTTTTGGGGCTCTGCTATCTCTTCTATCCTGCATTGGTTGTAAACAAGTGATCTTTTCTAGTTCATTAATAGGCGTTGTCTTCAGGCTTCCAGTTATGATTCGCATTCCTTGGTTTTGGACTCTACTTATTTTGTTAAAGTTTGACTTAGCTGCTGTTGCCCAAGCTGCAATGCCATATTCCAGTACTGGCCTCACCCGTCCAGTATATAACTTCTTGAGAACTTTCTCATCTGCTCCCCACGTTGTACCAGCAAGCTTTTTTCATGATTGCCATTCTCTGCCTTGCTCTTGTTCGATTTTACTCAACCTGTGTCTTCCATGTCAGGCGACGATCAAAGGTGACTCCTAGATAGTTTGGATTTTCTTCATGGCGCAATATTTTTCAATTCAATACCAGCTTAGGTTGCTGAGTTTTATTTGAGAGGGAGAACACTGTGCATGTTGTTTTCTCCTCACTTATCTTCACTAGCCATGATTTTGACCAGTCCTCTAGCGCTAATAAGGCTTGCTGTATTCTGCTGATAGCTGTACTAATATATTCTTCAGATGTCCATATGGCTAGGTCATCTGCAAAGGAGGATGTGTGTACTCTGGCTGGAAAATTTTCTGTGATGTCATTTATATATGCCAGGAATAATGTTGGTGAAAGAACTCCTCCTTGGGGGACACCTTGCTCCAACAGCATCATTTTGCTTGTTTGTCCTTGTACTTTTGTCCTGGCAGTTCTGTTCTCAAGGTAGTGGCTGATCCATTTATACATTTTTCCACAAACATGCATTTTTTGCAGTTTTACTTTCAGTCCTTCCTTCCATACTTTATCAAATGCTTTTTCTAAATCTATCCAGACTGCTAGTGTGTGCTTTTTCTCTTGGAAGGCATCCTCTATTTCCTGAGCTATATAGGTTATTTGATCTTCAGTGGATCTGTACTTTCTGAATCCTGCTTGGTGTGATGTTAAGAGTTTGTTGTCTTCCAGATGCCATGTTAGCCTGCCATTGATAATGCGTTCCATTAATTTTCCTACACAGCTAAGTAGACTGATAGGTCGATAGCCATTTGGTTCTTCCAGGTCTTTTCCTTTCTTTGGGACTGGTATTAGTATAGCTTCCTTCCATGCCTGTGGGACTATTCCTCTCTTCCAGCTGTTATTTAGGACTGCTAGTAGTTTCTTCTTTGCCTTGGTGCCTAGTCCTATTAGCATTTCATTTGTGATTCCATCCTTTCCTGGTGATTTCTTCTTTTTTAGGGTATTCATTGCCTGTTCAATTTCTTCCATTGTTAGATTTGCCATCATATATTCTGCTGCTGTCTCTGTATTTCTATGATGTATCTGTTTGTCTTTGATTGCTTTCTTCTGTTCGGTTGTAATATCAATGTGGTTTGCATTTGCATAGTGTTCCATTAGTGCATTTGCAGCCTTTTTCCCTGTAAGCAAGGCATTTCCTTGTTTAATTGTTATTTGTTTGTTTCTAGGTCCTTCATTGTTCATGGCTTTCACTAGATCCAAAGCTTGTTTCCATCCCTGTCAAAATTCAGGTTTTCTGTTTTTTCCCTCCAACAATCTCTTGTTGTTTGATTTACTGTTCTTTTATATTTTGCTGAGATGGCTTTGAGAGAGATGTTCGCTTCAATTGTTTGTTCTCTCTCTCTGCTGTCTTCCTGGCATCTTCAACTTTGTCCTCCAAACTTTGTAGTTCTTCAGTCCAGTATGGTTTGTAATTTTTCCTCGCTCCTCTTGGAATAGACTCAGTGGCTGCCTGTATTATCGCTCTGTTTAGACTTTCCACTATTTGCTTCATGTTGCCATATCGTGTATTTATGTTTTCACAATATTTGTCTGTTAGTATGGCAAATCTGTCCCAATCTGCTCGTTTGTAATTCCAGCGGGGCAAGAGCTTTTGCTCCTGTGGGACATACTCCATATTCATTACAAGCTTGATTGGTCTGTGGTCACTACCTGCTAATTGGTCCAGCACATGGCGATCGATTTTGTGAAGGATGTCTCCTGTGCAGAATGCTAAGTCTGGAGTAGAAGTGGTAAGCCATCTTCTGGAGTAGAAGCTCGGTGTGTCATCCGCTTTGTTGAGTAGATGGAGATTTGAGTCTATTTCCCAGTCCTCCAATTCATCTCCTCTTTTGTCAGTATCTGGGTATCCCCATCTATCTGAACGGCTATTAAAGTCTCCGACAATAATGCAGTTTGTGTCAGTTATTTTCATGTTTGAGAGTGTAAGGTCCTTATCTGCTGGGCTATACAGATTGTAGATTCTTATTTTCACGTCCTTTATCATTATATCAACACCTATAATTTCCGTTTGGTTGTCAGAGATCACAGATACTTCGCTGCAAGGTATTGTATTTCGTGTAAGTATTAGAACTCCTCCTTTGTGTCCTTCGCGGTCGAAACGTGTGGCCTGATATCCTCTGACTGAGAATTTGCGATTGGCGTTGAGGTGTGTCTCTTGAATGCATGCCACATCTATTTTATCTTTATGAAGACGCTGTGTTAGGGACTCTTTCTTCTTGTAAACTCCTTCGGCATTCCACTGTAGTATGTTGAGTGTCCGGGGTATTTGGTCAATAGCTCTTAACCTACTCCTCTGTGCCTTGACTCCACAGCACAGGGGAAGGTGACCACCAGTAGTCATGGGTGGACCCCCTCGAGGCAGGGGGCCCGGCACTATCGCCGCCTGATGGGACTTCGCGGGATTAGCACCATAACGATTAATTTTGATTTGTGACATCATGAATTAAGTTACGTTGCACTGCTTTGTCAAGCCTGTGGCTCAGTACATCCGATTTCGACAAGCATGTATTCGGGGTGCTTTCCCTAGCCTTTGACTGTCCCCAGTCTACCTACAAGGCAGCAGGTTTGTGTGTCTCTTCGTCTGGTCCCTCTCCCTTGACCTGTCCGACATGGGTGGCCCTACCAGTAGCTGTGCTACCGTCGGCATAGCTCTTGGGGTCATTGGGACGCTCAAGCCCCTCTACCTCGTCACGGTGGACACACAGCAGAGGGGCAATGGGATTTAGCCACCAGGAGCTCCGATGACTGGACTAAGATCACCTTCACAAATGCGAGAATTGTCAATACCTGTTGTCTCTCTGACTGCTCTACCTACACAGTCTGGATGGGAGACCCTCGACCACGAGGTATCCCCTGATAAACCTAGACAATAGCTGAAACATTCTTGAAACATGCACTATAATGTCACTGCATAATACACCCTTAGTTGGGCGACGTGGACTTTCAACCGCCTGACTATAATAGAGAATCGAGGATGAGATATTTACTGAAGTTGGCAAAGTGTCTCTGGGTTTTTTTTCCTCTCTAGTAGATGTCTACCAACATAGATGACTGGAACTCAGGATTGACCGGACTCCATCTGAGTCTGGTGCAGAACAATGTCCTATATCATGTTAACACTGTCTAATGGCATAAGATCAGGATAAATGTCTGTAAGATCTGATGAGGATCTATCCCTATGGAACACATCATGTTTCCCTGGTATATTATATAAGGTTCGGTGGTGTTCAATAATGCTACTCTAGCTGAGGTGCTCCCAGAACGCTGACGTTTCCCCAGCCCGGGGTAGTCCTCTGGAACGAGCAAATAAACACAATCTTCCAGTGGAAGCTCAGCTTCTTTGTAGAAGTCATATAACAACACAGGTTCATTGTAGCATTCATATACCACATCTTCATTGTAGAATACATCTGCCATACCGTTCATGGTAGAATTCATATACCACAGGTTCAGTGTAGAATTTCTATACAACATCGCTTCATTGTAGAATTCCTGAACAACACAGGCTAGGTCTCATATATCATCATTGCAGACCTCATACAACAGGCAACACCTAAACCATGAATCGACACCAAGTCAGGCTGAATTACTGTCTGTAGCTCACAAGCCTCATACTTGACAATAGGCGCTGATTTTCTGGAGCTCTGCTCCCGTAGAGATCTCAGATCGAAATGATGGCCAAATGCCTTGTTCCAGTTGCGAGGTAAACTCTCCAAACCCGGAAAAGTCATGTTGCAAGAATTACTCACTCTAAGTGAGAATCTGCCTTTCTCCCGATTAGTGAACACGTCTAGTTCACTAATGACCGTAGACCCCGAGGTAGACCAAGAAGGCGGTGGAGAGATAATACATGTACAGACCTACAAGCACTTGGAATCAACGACTGGCAAGAGAAGGTCCACCAGAGAGACGAATGGAGACGGATTGTATCTGCAGCAAAGAACCTCAATGGCTCGGAACGCTGAAGAAGAAGAAGTCTAGTTCACTCGCGGGATAAAAGTAATGCACGATTCGACCTTTCTGTCTCGAAACTTCCAGCTTCTCGGTCATTCTAAGTTATGCAAATCAGCCGACTTCACCTGAGTTATAAATAACTGGGGAACTTCCTTATGACATACTCACGTACTATGGAAATTCCGCGTACGAAGCACAGCTAATTTGAGCTAAATCGTGACAAATGTGTAGACGCAGATACTACCTAACTCTTTTCGTTTCATTCCAGCTCTCTTAGGTGCACGGACAGTCAATACACCAACCACATAAGGGAGTAACTGAACCTTGTGAAGGAACCAATTTGGACTCCTTAAAAAAAAATTGCACCGGGTTTTGTGTGTGTGTGTGTGTGTGTGTGTGTGTGTGTTTATTAATGTGCATGTGTATGTGTGTCTGCCTGACTCATAACATGGCAATATGAATTGTTTATGTTTACAAAATCTACTTGACAATGTGTTTTTTTTTCCTATGTGAATGTAACATGCACAATTGATGAACGAAAGATGAGTGATTGGAAGGGGCGAATGTATGACGGACTTGCGTGTCCAATTTGTGACCCTTTGAAAATGATGTTCGTTCGTTCATTTGTTCGTTCGTTCGTAGTCTGCTTCACTTTCCTTCTTGATAATGACTATACTGGTCAGTAGCTGAAGCCATTATCTCTGTAAAGACAGAGGCTTCGGTCACAGATCATTACTCTATTCGTGTAAAATAGCGAACCATGATCGCCCTTGCTTATCGGCATGGTGATTAATTGTAATGATGATGGTGGTGGTGGTGGTGGTGGTGGTGGTGGTGGTGGTGGTGGTTATGATGATGGTGGCGATGATGATGGTGGTGGTGGTGATGGTGGTGGTGGTGATGGTGGTGGTGATGATGATGATGATGATGATGATGAACTTTGCAAATATCTTTCTAGGTAACGGAAGCTGGGGCTACGGCTGCGCAGAAGCCGGCATTTATGGTGTCTATGCTGACGTCATTGAGCTGAAAGACTGGATTAACGGTGTCATCAACGCTTAACTTGATCAAGATGGTGCTAGCAAATATGATGCCAACAACTGGTCGTGAACTCTATTGAATAAGAATATCATCAACCAAACTATTACAACTTTGCCTTAATTCACAATGATTTTAATTTGACTCATGGTTTTATTTCACGCCATATTAACCACTGGCATATAAATTTGTGGAAAAAAACTTGTACAACAGTATTTTTTTTTTTTTTTTTTTTTTTTGCATATTCTATTTACAGGACATCGATGTCAACTGTCTACTGTTGTATATGTCTTGGCAAGTTTACGTTCTTCTTCTTCTGCGTTCATCCGAATTAATTTTTTCGGATGTGACTGCGTTGTGCCTGTTTACAGCAGAGCTGCGTTCTTGCGCCGTTAGGCCGACATATCCGACTTCTGCGGGCATTTGTTGACTGGGTTAACCTTCCCGGGGGTTTCTTAGGACGTTTGAATTTCACTGTTGTGGTGTTATCCCCCATCCTAGCTGGCCCATATAGAACAGCCAAAGACATCCTGGTCAACCCTCAAGGGAAGGCAGGGGCAGACCATGGACATTCCCCGCCATCCAAGGAGGCTTCCATACTTGCAGAGCCATCACACAGCGCTCTGGTACTGGGCTCACCCAAGGAATCGTCACGTCCTGCACATGGCTGCTTAGCCTCACTTCCGTATATTGGGCCTTCCGTTCACCATAGGCTGTTCCTCCGGAAACCAGAAGAATGCAGTCTGCAGATGACATCCACACAGTGAGCTTTCGATTAAGACTTTCCACCTAATGGATTTGCTATCCAAACAATATTCCATTTCGTGCCACTAGGACACTTTTTCCACCTTTTATGAAGCCCACACAGTGAGCTTTCGATTCGGACTTTTCACATAATGGATTTGCTATCCAAGCACTATTCCATTTCGTGCCACTAGGACACTTTTTCCACCTTTTATGAAGCCCACACAGTGAGCTTTCGATTCAGACTTTTCACGTAATGGATTTGCTATCCAAGCAATATTCCATTTCATGCCTCTGGGACACTTTTGTAACCGACATACCTGTGGTATGAAGTGTGGCAGTCTAAATACATCTTCATGCACCTTTAGATGTCAACCTGAATGTAGTTAAAGTAAGCTGTAGTCAACTTTAGCTTGTTGATATCTCCATAGAGCTTGTCCTCAAATGAAGCAGGCGTGGGCCAAAATATCTTTCTCTGTTCTGCATATATTGGGCACTCCTGCAGCAAATGTTTAGCTGTCATTTTACCAGTTCCACAATTACATTCATCGGTATCTCCTATCTTTAGTTTATTGAACAAGTGGTGTTTCAGCCTGTTATGTCCTGTGCGGAGTCTGAAGATTGCTACTTGTTCTCTTCGGTCGAGTTTGTAATATGCATCATCCTTCTGGTGGCCTGGATGCTCTGATTCCCATTTGGTTCTATAAGTGCTTTTTATCAACCTTTTTGCCTCATTATAGGTTATGCCTATGTCAGGCTGTGGTAATCGTCCACCCTCTTTTGCTAGTCTGTCCGCCTCTTCATTTCCAGGTATACTGCAATGTGATGGGATCCACTGTATTACAACTTTTTTGGATTTCTGGCATAGACCATGGAGTGCTGCTCTTAGGTCAGCTAGTTCTGTGCTGTTTTTGCTCTTCAGTATTGAGACAGCTGACTTTGCATCTGTGAAGATAGCTATTTGCTTCTCTTTATTTTCCTCCATCAAAAGCATTTCTGCTGCAGTTTTCAAAGCCTCTACCTCCGCTTTGAAGTTACTTGAAAATTTTCCAGTTGCCACTGACTGTGTTTTTTTCCATTCCATTTTTTAAATTAAGGAGAATTCTTCCTCCTCCATTTTTAATTGAATCTTTGGCTGATCCATCTGTATATGCATGGGTCCAATTGCTGCTTGGGTAATGTTCTTTTATGTAGTTGAGGGTTATTTTTCTTCTTTCGGTTTCATTCTGAGTGTTCTTTTTCTCAATACCAGGAATGTTTTCTATCATCTCAGGCAGTTGCTGCTGTCTCCAAGCTGGGAAGTTGTGTGCATTGTAAATGGGCTTGACTGTTGATATGTTAAGTATGGGATCTGCCCTAATCTTTCGTTTTGCAGTTTCTACAAAGTTGCTACGCTTCAGTCTTCCTTTTCCAAAACCATTAAACCTGTTATATACTCCCCCGATGTGTCTCCACCTTGCCGTGGTGGGGGAGCTTGCGTGTCCCATCGACCCCATGTGCTTGCCGATGGGTGAAAACTACATATCGGACGGCTCGTGGGATAGGGACCAGACTAAGAGAGACACAACCTGCTGCTCTGCAGGTAAGACTGAGGATAGCAGTCAAAATCAGGCAAACGATCCCTAAATCTCAGTCCGGGCATAACCTCTAAGGTTCCCATCCGAGGTGTATGGCTGAACGTCTCTAAGCCATAAACTCTCGGAAGTGAGAGCCTGGCCGACACAAACCTACATCAAAATTGTGATGATGTGCTGACAACGATACATACTCAGCGCAGATTCGTTCGATGGCTCTTAGCTGGGGGATATGAGGTATCCCCGGATGAAAGGGCCTGACCGTTACTCGCCCACAGACGCACGGAGGTAAGGTGCTGAGCCGGCAGCACATGTAGCCTACCTCGTGAGTGAGTAAAAAAGGAGGAAAAACACCTCGGTCGCACGTCTCGCAGTCGTCCGATAGTCTGTAACCACACTCATGGAGTGAGTGTAGTCAAAGGTGGAAAATTGTCTCGTTGACAAGAAATGGAACGCCTGTCTTGCGAATCCATTACGTGGCAGCCCGAAGCGAAAGCTTGCTGTGTGGAAGCCGAAACAAGAGTCTCGAAACCCGAGGAAGGCTAACCTCATTAAAAAATGCCCGCCGGAAGCCGGAAGTGTCGTCCTACGGGTGGCAAACTAAAAATTGACACTACGCATTTACGTCCGAGTGAAACGTCTCGTCCGAATGTCTCTCGTGCTAGGAACAGCTCTGACTACCTAGTTTCCGAATGCCGCTCTTGTTCGGAACAGCTCTGACTAGGTAGTTTTCCGAATGTCTGTCGTGCCTGGAACGGCTCTGACGGGCGCAACGACAAGCACATGTCCGAAAACTCGCTGAGTGGATACCGTCTGCAAACCTGTCTGGTTTGTGCGGGAATGGCCCGGGGCAAACAAAATGACCAATATATTGAAGTGAGGATTTAAAGCAGCCATGAGCAGGACGTGACGATTCCCTCGGCTAGCCCAGAACCAGGGCGTTATGTGTCGGCCCTGCAACTATGGAAGCAACCTTGGATGGCGGAAAATGCTATGGACTGTCCCTGCCTTCCTTTGAGGGATGACCGTTGTCTTCGACCGTTCTAACTTGGCCAGCATGTTTGTAGATGGCACCACAAAAATGAGAGTCTCCCAGGAATGCTACCTGGTCAAAAAAGCACGCTAAAGTCGATGTGTTGGCCTGCGGGTTTCGGCCCAAGGGCGCATAACAGACACAATGCAATCATATCTGAAAAAACACTCCGGATGAACGAAAAGAAGAAACCTGTTATACATAGGGTGGTCTGTCAATCTTCTAAATTTTTCTGCTTGTTGCTGGGCTCTGCTATCTCTTCTGTCCAGCATTGGTTGTAAACAAGTGATCTTTTCTAGTTCATTAATAGGCGTTGTCTTCAGGCTTCCAGTTATGATTCGCATTCCTTGATTTTGGACTCTACTTATTTTGTTAAAATTTGACTTAGCTGCTGTTGCCCAAGCTGCAATGCCATATTCCAGTACTGGCCTCACCCGTCCAGTATATAACTTCTTGAGAACTTTCTCATCTGCTCCCCACGTTGTACCAGCAAGCTTTTTCATGATTGCCATTCTCTGCCTTGCTCTTGTTCGATTTTTCTCAACCTGTGTCTTCCATGTCAGGCGACGATCAAAGGTGACTCCTAGATAGTTTGGATTTTCTTCATGGCGCAATATTTTTCCATTCAATACCAGCTTAGGTTGCTGAGTTTTATTTGAGACGGAGAGCACGGTGCATGTTGTTTTCTCCTCACTTATCTTCACTAGCCATGATTTTGACCAGTCCTCTAGCGCTAATAAGGCTTGCTGTATTCTGCTGTTAGCTGTACTAATATATTCTTCAGATGTCCATATGGCTAGGTCATCTGCAAAGGAGAATGTGTGTACTCTGGCTGGAAAATTTTCTGTGATGTCATTTATATATGCTAGGAATAATGTTGGTGAAAGAACTCCTCCTTTGGGGACACCTTGCCCCAACAGCATCATTTTGCTTGTTTGTCCTTGTACTTTTGTCCTGGCAGTTCTGTTCTCAAGGTAGTGGCTGATCCATTTATACATTTTTCCACAAACATGCATTTTTTGCAGTTTTACTTTCAGTCCTTCCTTCCATACTTTATCAAATGCTTTTTCTAAATCTATCCAGACTGCTAGTGTGTGCTTTTTCTCCTGGAAGGCATCCTCTATTTCCTGAGCTATATAGGTTATTTGATCGTCAGTGGATCTGTACTTTCTTAATCCTGCTTGGTGTGGTGTTAAGAGTTTGTTTTCTTCCAGATGCCATGTTAGCCTGCCATTGATAATGCGTTCCATTAATTTTCCTACACAGCTAAGTAGACTGATAGGTCGATAGCCATTTGGTTCTTCCAGGTCTTTTCCTTTCTTTGGGACTGGTATTAGTATAGCTTCCTTCCATGCCTGTGGGACTATTCCTCTCTTCCAGCTGTTATTTAGGACTGCTAGTAGTTTCTTCTTTGCCTTGGTGCCTAGTCCTATTAGCATTTCATTTGTGATTCCATCCTTTCCTGGTGATTTCTTCTTTTTTAGGGTATTCATTGCCTGTTCCATTTCTTCCATTGTTAGATTTGCCATCATATATTCTGCTGCTGTCTCTGTATTTCTATGATGTATCTGTTTGTCTTTGATTGCTTTCTTCTGTTCGGTTGTAATATCAATGTGATTTGCATTTGCATAGTGTTCCATTAGTGCGTTTGCAGCCTTTTTTCCTGTAAGCAGGGCATTTCCTTGTTTAATTGTTATTTGTTTGTTTCTAGGTCCTTCATTGTTCATGGCTTTCACTAGTTTCCATAGTTTGTTTCCATCCCTGTCAAAATTCAGGTTTTCTGTTTTTTCCCTCCAACAATTTCTTGTTGTTTGATTTACTGTTCTTTTATATTTTGCTGAGATGGCTTTGAGAGAGATGTTCGCTTCAATTGTTTGTTCTCTCTCTGCTGTCTTCCTGGCATCTTCAACTTTGTCCTCCAAACTTTGTAGTTCTTCAGTCCAGTATAGTTTGTAATTTTTCCTCGCTCCTCTTGGAATGGACTCAGTGGCTGCCTGTATTATCGCTCTGTTTAGACTTTCCACCATTTGCTTTATGTTGCCATATCGTGTATTTATGTTTTCACAATATTTGTCTGTTAGTATGGCAAATCTGTCCCAATCTGCTCGTTTGTAATTCCAGCGGGGCAAGGGCTTTTGCTCCTGTGGAACATACTCCATATTCATTACAAGCTTGATTGGTCTGTGGTCACTACCTGCTAATTGGTCCAGCACATGGCGATCGATTTTGTGGAGGATGTCTCCTGTGCAGAAAGCTAAGTCTGGAGTAGAAGTGGTAAGCCATCTTCTGGAGTAGAAGCTCGGTGTGTCATCCGCTTTGTTGAGTAGATGGAGATTTGAGTCTATTTCCCAGTCCTCCAATTCATCTCCTCTTTTGTCAGTATCTGGGTATCCCCATCTTTCTGAACGGCTATTAAAGTCTCCGACAATAATGCAGTTTGTGTCAGTTATTTTCATGTTTGAGAGTGTAAGGTTCTTATCTGCTGGGCTATACAGATTGTAGATTCTTATTTTCACGTCCTTTATCATTATATCAACACCTATAATTTCCGTTTGGTTGTCAGAGATCACAGATACTTCGCTGCAAGGTATTGTATTTCGTGTAAGTATTAGAACTTTGTGTCCTTCGCGGTCGAAACGTGTGGCCTGATATCCTCTGACTGAGAATTTGTGATTGGCGTTGAGGTGTGTCTCTTGAATGCATGCCACATCTATTCTATCTTTATGAAGACGCTGTGTTAGGGAGTCTTTCTTCTTGTAAACTCCTTCGGCATTCCACTGTAGTATGTTGAGTGTCCGGGGTATTTGGTCAATAGCTCTTAACCTACTCCTCTGTGCCTTGACTCCACAGCACAGGGGAAGGTGACCACCAGTAGTCATGGGTGGACCCCCTCGAGGCAGGGGGCCCGGCACTATCGCCGCCTGATGGGACTTCACGGGATTAACACCATAACGATTAATTTTGATTTGTGACATCACGAATTAAGTTACGTTGCACTGCTTTGTCAAGCCTGTGGCTCAGTACATCCGATTTCGACAAGCATTTATTCGGGATGCTTTCCCTAGCCTTTGACTGTCCCCAGTCTACCTACAAGGCAGCAGGTTTTACGTTGCACTGCTTTGTCAAGCCTGTGGCTCAGTACATCCGATTTCGACAAGCATGTGTTCGGGGTGCTTTCCCTAGCCTTTGACTGTCCCCAGTCTACCTACAAGGCAGCAGGTTTGTGTGTCTCTTTGTCTGGTCCCTCTCCCTTGACCTGTCCGACATGGGTGGCCCTACCAGTAGCTGTGCTACCGTCGGCATAGCTCTTGGGGTCATTGGGACGCACAAGCCCCTCTACCTCGTCACGGTGGACACACAGCAGAGGGGAAGTTTACGTTCAATAGTTTGCTATTGCTTTCTGAACGACCAGCTCCCATACCAACTCGTTAAAATCCAGCATGACAGGGTCTGCTGCCAAATCGGTCGCAGCTGTGTTTCGAACGCAGGTAAGCGGAATTACGAACCGCGCCCGTTACGCCTTTGCCACGGAGTTCAGCACAACAATATTTACGATAATAAGAATGTAATAGCTAAAAAAATAGAAGACTACTCTGTAACAGAACTATGCGTAAGCAAAGATCTGAATAAAACATCTAATTTTCCACCTTGATGCCGTGTTTGTTTGTTTCTTTGTTTATATGCAAAATAAAATGTGTTCATATGAATCTTCTTCTGCCCTGTATGCCCCATTAGAGCATGCCCCCTCAACCTACTCGCACCAAGTCGTCCTTTCTTTTGTCGTCTCCTGCAGTTCAACTCATGGCCTACCCTTATTAAACATCTCTATCGCCAATTCTCTTCTCCGTGTGTTCTTTGGCGAAATTCCATTTGTCCTGTGGACTCCAGACTATAACATCCTTCTTCTTCTTCTTCTTCTTCTTCTTCTTCTTCTTCTTCTTCTTCTTCTTCTTCTTCTTCTTCTTCTTCTTCTTCTGCGTTCATCTTGAGTCTTTTTTCGAACGTGATTGCGTTGTGCCTGTTTACAGCGGAGCTGCGATACTGCGCCTTTAGGCCGACACATCCAACTTCTGCTAGCGTTTGTTGGCCGGGTTAACCTTCCTGGGGTAACATCTATCTAGTTACACTATTCTCGGGCGTTCTCAACGTGTGCTCTGTCCCACACCAACATATTATCTTTATCTGTTGATTCACTGATATATGTTTAGTTCTCTTCATTTTATTGTTCATGTTGTTGCGCTCGTTCGCTTTGAAGTCAAGCGTCGCCCAAAATCGTGCTACTACTTCTAGTAAACTGGACTGATTTTTGCGTGTGAATTAGCGTTCCCTACTATCAGTGTCTTTCACCTCAAGCGAACCCACTCCGACTTCAGAGTTACATATAATTTACATCCCCAAGACAAGGACGAGAAGTCAATATTTGTGTCAAAGTTCTATTCATGATCTTCACTCTGGTGGTTCTGCCATACCATTTTAGTCCTTCTATTCTACGCAGACACAAATTAGTGAATGTCTGTAGTTTATTGGTAATTGATATATCCCTCCTGTGTATTTCTGATCCATATAACAGCACTTATTTAATGCTAGGGTTGAATATTCTAAGTTAGGTGATGATTTAAATTTCTGTTGACTTGTTACATGAATTATCAACATCAGAATCAACGCTGGAATAAAAGCTCGGAGGTAACAAGTCTCCAATGCCCCCTGTACAGTGTCTTCATGGTTCACGCATACTAGTCTTCTTCCAGCCCATCACTTGATGCCGCCCGCTCACATGTAACGCTGTCTTCCTCTTGTACGCCTCCATCCACGTTTCTCCCATTACATCCTTTAACAAGATTATCTAAAAATGTAATAACATGTCCTTTACAGGTCGTCGCAATCAACTGCAGAATTTCTATGTTGTCTGTGATTTTCTAGGCAATATTACATTCAGTAGTTTGCCATTGATTTCTGAACGGCCGACGCTCACACAATTGTGAAAATCAACACAAAGAGTCCTACTTCCAAATCGCGTGCGGCGGACTTCGAATCCGGTATGTCGGGATTGTGAAACTGCGTTCTCTACCCCCTAGAAACAGACGCTGACATCTACGTACACATAAAGGGTGTATTTTTAATGACTGTGGAGTTTTTGAAAATATTGCCGCTTCAGATTTTGTATTTACCTACTGTGGAGTTCCTGCAAAATAATAGGTAAGTACAAAGCTTGGAAAGGCAATATTTTCAAAAACTGCAGTCATTAAAAGTAAACCCTGCATTATGAAGGGGGAAAAAAGATATGAGAAAATGCATCGTCAGTTTACATATCATCAACAACATAAGATATTTTAATAACGAAGGCACAAACAATAGATTGATCGATTTATTGCCTAATATATTTCTTTACATCTCATTAAGTATTGGCTGTAGAAATCACATAACATAAGCGAAAGCAATAAGATAAATTCTTAAATCTGAAATATACAATACTTATTCACAGTAATTTGAATTGTCTACCACGGTGCCAAACAAACAGTAGGCTTCGAACAAACATGGTACACAGTCAAATTAACAAGTACTTGGTGTATTTTTAATGAATGTGCAGTGTTTGAAAACATTGCTGGTCCAAGTTTTATATTTATCTATTATGTTGGATGGATTTTACAGAGGGTAAATACAAAACTTGGACCGGCAATATTTTCAGACACTGCACAGTCATTAAAAATACACCATATATTATAGTGTAAATTTCGTGAGGGCTGGTCTGATTTGCAAGATCGCGTCTCCATGGCGAAGTCGTCAAGCCGTCTAACTAGGGCTTCGAAGGTTGTGGGTTAGATTCCAGGCCGCGTCCTTCGGTTCACGAGTGCATTTTTTCTGAGGGCCGTCGCTGGAGCTACGGAGTTTGTGCTTTGTGCGATGCTTTTCACGCTGCGGAAAGAGACTGGGCCATATAGGATAAAAACCCGTTGCAATGAAGTCGACCCTGTCGACTTTTAAGCGACTTTTAAGAGACTGGTTCGCAAGATCAGTCCCGCGTCTGGCGTTCGTTGTCACTGATGACTGTATGAGGTGCACCTTAAAAAAAAATCGACGGAAGTTAGCGAGGCAGGCGTTTCGAGAATGTGACCGTAGCGCGAAGTCAGAGACGTGGTTTGAGCGGGCACGAGAGCAATTTTTGTACGACCGTTCGACAGTCTCGATAATCGCCCAATCTCTCTCTCGGTGAGTAGTAGGCCTGCAGTCAGTAGGCTGGCATAGCTTTTCGGTCAGTTCTGCCTGGCGTAGCTTGAAAGCTCGTCGGTAGGCGTCCAGTGGTTTTGCATGTATCACGAGGTACCGAGGGAGTGCGCTGAGCGATTGCTACTCTTGGCCTGCGTGTGCGTGAATAGTCCGTCTGTGCGACAGATATCTGGTTGATCCAGATAGTAGTTATGTGCTTGTCTCAAAGATTAAGCCATGTCTAAGTTAACACTGTCTCACAATGAAACCATGAATGGCTCATTAAATCAGTCGAGGTTCCGTAAATGACACGATCATACTTGGATAACTGTGGCACATCAAGGACTAATCAAGGACCCTCGTTTAAAAAGAGCTTTTATTGGTTCAAAACCAATCGTCGTTGCCCTTCGCGGGGCGCTGCGTTCCCATTGGTGACTCTGGATAACTTTGTGTTGATCGCATGGTCTTACGTGCCAGCGACGCATCTTTCAAATGCCTGACCTATCAAATGTTGATGGTACGTGACATGCCTACCATGGTTGTAATGGGTAACGGGGAATCAGGGTTCGATTCCGGAGATGGAGCATGAGAAACGGCTACCACATCCAAGGAAGGCAGCAGGCGGGTAACTTACCCAGACCGGCACGGGGAGGTAGTGACGAAAAATAACAATATGGGACAGGAAGCCCTGTAATTGGGATGAGTACACTTTAAATCGTTTAACGAGGATCTATTGGAAGGCAAGTTTTGTGCCAGCAGCCGCGGTAATTCCAGCTCCAATAGCGTATATTAAAGTGTTGCAGTTAAAAGGCTCGTAGTTGGATCTCAGGACAGGCGGCCGGTTCACTGCCCGTTGTTCCTGTCCTACCGTCTGCCGGCTCTCTCCCGTAGCTGCTCTTTGCTGAACATCCCGGGTGGCCGGCGAGTTTACTTTGAAAAAAAAAATTAGAGTGTTCAAAGCAGACCTCGGCTGCCTGAATAATGGTGCATGGAATAATGGAATAGGACCTCAGTTCTATTTTATTGGTTTTCGGAACTAGAGGTAATGATTAACAGGGACAAACCGGCGCATTCGTATTGCAGCGTTAGAGGTGAAATTCTTGGGTCGCCGCAAGACGAGTTACTGCGAAAGCATTTGTCAAGAATGTTCTCATTAATCAAGAATGAAATTCAGAGGCACGAAGACGACCAGATACCGTCGTAGTCCTGACCATAAACAATGCCGACCAGCAACCTCAGTGGCAAAGTGAAGCGAAATGGAATATACATTGGCTAGTAATGCCATTGCAAATAATGTCCGAATCATTTGCAAGGTGCCACTACACGATTGGTCCAGACACTTGATCTACGGCTCTCAGTTGAGGGATATGACTGAACGCCTCTAAGTCAATGTCTACCGGATGTGAGGACCTGGCCGTTACTCACCCTCTGCTGCGTGGAGGTGAGATGCTGAGCTGGCAGTATCTGCATTTCGTGGAATGTCCGAACCTAAAGCTCGCTGAGTGGATGTTGTCTGCAGACTGACTGCTCCTGGTTTGCGTGGCTAGCGGCCAGTAGCTAACGAGATGCCCAATATACGGAAGTGAGGAAGTGAAGCAGCCATGCGCAGGACGTGACGATTCCTTGAGTGAGCCCAGTACCAGAGCGCTAAGTGTCGGCTCTGCAATTATGGAAGCCTCCTTGGATGGGGGAGAATGCTCATGATCTGCCTTTGCCTTCCCTTGAGGGTTGACCGTGATATCTTTGGCCGTTCTATATTGACCAGCTGGGATGTGGACGACACCACAACAGGGAGAGCTGAAATGTCCCTCGAAACACCCGGGAAGGTTAACGCGGTCAACAAACATCCGCAGAAGTCATATGTATCGGCCTATGGGCGCAAATAAACCTGGCACAGCGCAATTACGTCCGAAAAAACACTCCAGATGAACGCTGACGATGTAAATGTCCATTCTCTGAGTTTTACAATTGCGGAAGATACCGCGAAACGAAACAAATAACTCGATGACCCTAGTATGGCGGTACATCGTCCTTCTGTCAAAATGGAAGGCAACGTTTAGCGATATATTATCCATCTGTACTGAATCAGTTAAAGTGACTATCGTGTCTTTTTGTTTGCACACAATATAAGATGCGTGTACTATATTGTACTGACTGCAGACAATGATCTGCAGCATTTAGTCGATGTGGTTTTTGTACACTGTGAGCAACTGGGGTTAGAAGAAAATTATAGGACAGCGGAAGTTATGGTTATCTCAAAGAAGAAAGATATACAACAATGTAAATTCCAAATAAATGGGATATTTTTAGGCATATATACAATGGAGATGACTACGACGGAGACCTGATTTCATTAGTAGTTATCAAATGTAGAAAGCAAGGGAATACATTACTCGATGACTGGGATTCACTGGGAAGATAAGACCATAAATAGTTATAATACCGAACCATTTAACTTGCTGTTTTCTAATGAATCTTTCGCTGCTATTGCCCCACTTTAGTCCTTATTTGATCATTTATGATTCTCTCTGTTCTTGATACTTTGGAAGATTGGGCGATTCAAATCCTAAGTCTGGTGCATTGGAGCTCGTATTGCGTGATTCCCGAACAGTACTTGATTGTCACTATCTGAGAGACGTTTCCCTGACCAACTATCATGTTTACGGTAACTCTGCTGCAAGGCCCTTCTTCTCCTATTCAAGTGCAGAAACCAGCGGGGTGTACAAGACCAGTACTGAAACTCTACATCTTCAGAGAGGTGTATGAGAACGCAACCAGGGCATTGATTAGCACAGCCAAGTTGGACAGGCTGGGATATTAAGCTGAGGCTGGTAATATTTCACCCCCAGGTGTTAGGTACTTCACTGTCAACACACAATGTCAACCAATGCCCAGGGCGAAGTCTGATCCATACACAAGTACTGATCTGACATTGGGGTTGAATATTCTAACTCCGGTATTCATTTGATTTTCCGTTGTCTTCCACGCGTGCGCTAAATAATCTGCTAATTAACACACTCGTAAACGTGACAGATCATCAGGAGATATATGAATTACGACATTTACAATACATTTACGAATAGCAGATGTGGGCGCCCGAATCTCTATATTCAAATAAGCTTTATACGAATTAGCCATCACCGCGTTGTAACAGCTGTTGACACAGCGCGGAAAATCAATAGATGTTTCAGCGTCAAAGTCTGCTTTAGCTTTGTTAATCGTGGGCAAATAAAGACATGGACTGTTTTGTCAACGTTTCACCCGTTCTACACCAGGCATTTCACCGTGTGTTCAATAGTTATTTCATAGATCACAGACGTGTCGGAAAGACATGACTCTAAAAGTTACACAATGTGAAGCGGTGTCTGTGGCTAAGAGGTTAGTGAACGCTGCTTCACAATTAACCCACATACGGGGTCGAGGGTTCCCAGAGACATTTCGGCAGCAAATCGCTTTGCGTCGATTTTGATATGTATGCGCATTCGGACAGCAATGGCAAACTAGTGAAAATAAAATTGCATATTAAATCGCAAACAATGAATACATGATGGATTTGGTTGCAACGCCTCATAAAAAGGGACATGCTACTAATTTTATTTAACTTTAACACAATATGAAATAGAAAAAATATGAAATAACAAATGACACTATTTAAATTTCACACAATTTGAAATAGCAAAAGTATGAAATAACAATGGACACTTTAAATTTAACACAATATGAACTAAACTAAACAATTTAACTATGGACACTTTTTAACTTTAACACAATATGAACTAAATTAAACTAAATTAAACAATTTAACTATGGACGCTATTTAACTTTAACACCATATAAACTAAACTAAACTAAACTAAATAATATGAAATAGCAAAAGTACGAAATAACAATGGACACTTTAATTAATTTTTTTTTGTTTTTCAAAAGTAGCAGGAACCTGCTGTGTGCATGTTAAGTGTTATGGCCATCATATTTGTGAAGGCCTGAGTGCACAGAGTCACCATCATATTTGTGAAGGCCTGAGTGCACAGGATGACCATTATATTTGTTAAGGCCTGAGTGCACAGGATGACCATTATATTTATCCCTGTGGTAGGCCAGGATATATTGTTGTTGGTTCCGAAGTTCAACTGCCACATCTAAAAACTACTTTCCGTTAGGTGAGGGCTGCAGCGATCCAACTAAGGAGGAATGGACTTATCTTGAGTTCAAGAAGCTGAAGCATTAAAAAATCCAATGGTACTCTGTTGTACGCGTCCTCAAGATCAATTGCTGCAGCAAAGGTTTCAATGCCTGAGTGGAAACCTTCATAAACATCATGGGCAAAGACTGCTGCATTGGTCCAGGTTTCTCTTTTTGTACGGTACCCACAAAGGGTAGGTGGGAAAACACCTTTTCTCTCTAGCTGGCTTGATATTTTCCTGGCAATTATCTTCTCCAGCAGCTTGTCTGTGTATTCTGCATGGTTATAATTCGATATCCCTGAATTTTTTTGTGGTCTTTGTCAGGTTTCGGCAAGGGAATCAGATAGCTGTGTACCCACTCCTCCTTGATGCTAGCACTCTCTATACTGTTGTTGTACATGTCTGCTAGTTTCTCTAGCTCATTGTCGGTACACCTATTGATGTCGTCGTATCTTATGCCATCAGGCCCTGGAGCGCTGTTTTTTGATCGTCGAAGTACAGCCTTGATTTCTTTCACTGTCACTGTGTCTTCATGCGAAGTGTTCTGGGCCTTGCACCTGTCTGAGGTGACCTCCTTGGCCAGATTTCGGCCTCCCATGTCTGTCTGGTTGCTCTGCTCTAGATAGCGTTCAAAGAGGGCTTTGCCCTTGACCTCGTCAGTCCTCTGCCAGATGAGGTCAGCACCTTGGAAGTCAGTAATGCTCTTATTCTTGACTACACCACTCATGCTTTTATGTAGTCGCCAGAACAATTACAGTGACTTGTCTGTGCTTACTCTTTGACACACCTCTGCCCATTTTTCGCTTTTAACCACCTTGACCAGTTTTTGAAATAGCTTACTTTTGTGTGCATCTCTCTTTCTAAGTGCATGCAGGTATTAGGATGACCAGCTCTATTCTTCTTGGCATTCTGCCATCTCCTTACAGCACTACGCAACAACAATAATAAACATGAAGTTAACTGTGACACAATTTTGTGCGGCTTAACGTATTTACTATCAGTATTTTATACCATTGCCGGTCTCCCTGGTCGAGGAGTTAGCAGCTTTCTCCGTAACCCCGAATACTCTCGTGGTTGACGTGAGCGCACGAGAACTTGAAGGGGTTCGAGTCGCGCCAGTGACTTACGAGAGTATGGAGCCGGTCGCTCAGAAAGTCGTGGCGTGCTGATGAGCGTAATCTAGCCTAGGAATCAACATACAGTTGAAAGATGCTGGTGTTGACCGCAATATCCTGAAACAGGATGGAAACGCGAAAAAAAATAAATAATTATACCATTGTGACGTAGTTTGCACAACAGCTCGGTACTGTGCGCTTTATGGCCACGCCACTAGGTGCCCTTGTCTCCGTATTAAACCTCCGAGCCCACAGAGACGAGCGACTTATGGTAGCACAGCAGCTAGCACGTTTATCTGTCGGCCCGGTGACCATGTGTTTGAATCCCTACTGGGGTGGATGTTTTCACATTGACCTGAGCTCCCAGGTCGACCCGGGGTTAAGTGGGAAACAAATACAGAATAAGATTAGGAAGCTCCCTGAAAGGGGAAAAACACACATACACACATACATACACACGCGCACACATATGATATACAGGCGAGCGTTTCGATTAAAATCTTTATCAAAGAACAAAAGATAAACATGTTTATTTACAAGACAAAATACAAGAATTCTTGACTTTGGTTCTGAGAAGGCAATCCATTGAGCATCCACCTTATGGACAGACGAGAACAAATCGGTATTATGCCCCCCCCCCCCCCTACCCGAACAGATCACAATTGATTTCGCAACCCATGTATACAAAATTCAAGATTGGCGAATCAGCCATGTGAACATGTGGATTGGCGCCGAAAACAGCAAATCACATACCCCAAGACTGCCCAGAATACGACATATATAGGCAAACCTTCTGGTCTAGAGAAACAACAGTGGATAATAAACTCTATGGAAGACTTTTTATGCAATGCATCCTTATCATTGGATGTTTACCAAAATAATTATTGTATGTTACATTGTTACATAGAACCAGTTCTAACATACGGCTGCGATTCTTGGATAATTAATAAACTAGGGAAAACATCTCTGAAGACTATGGAGATATGGTTTTATAAATAATGCTGACAATTCCCAGGACAGCCACAATGAGCAATTGTGACATTTTGAAAGCTGTTAAGCCGCAAAAACAAATTATCACAAACATCAGAAACAGGCGGTCTTCATTTTTTGGCCACATTATGAAAAGACAAAAACTGGAACATGTTGTGACAACTGGAAAGATTTGTGGAAAAAGAGAAAGGGGAAGACAGTGAACGAAAATTATTGACTGTTTAATGTCATGTCACGGAAGGGAAACAGTGCACGCATTTATACATGCTGCTGGAGATCGCAAGATGTGGAGAATCATAATAGCCAATGCCAGTCGACAAAGCACGTAATGATGATGCTTCATTTCCCTAGTACTTGTAGCTCTCTCAAGCAGGATCTACATGTACTTATGTTATATTTTGCGTTGTCATATCCTGTTGCTGTTGTGATTTCTCTTTTCCAGCTATATTTAGTTTGAGGATGTAAATATTCTGCTTAATTTCTTGTATCCATAACAGGAGAGGGCTTAACTCCCTTGCGCAGGCCTGAATAATTGAGGCATGCCGGAGCTCTTACGGAGAGAATGTGTTCATGCATTGAAGATATCAATGGTAAGACAGAATCACCAACGTGGAGCTCGTGCAAAGAACCAGAGAAATATCAATGAGACATTGCTAATTGAGTCCGTAACACCTACGCCACAGTTCATCCCCGCTAGTCGCCCATGGTTTGGGCTTCATTTCTCAGTCCGAAATGTTTTTGGACATAAATGCTTCGAAACTATTTACAGCAGAGCTGCGATATTTGCGCCTTCCGGCCGACTTCTTCAGGCGTTTGTTGACCGGGTTAACCTTCCCGGGTATTTCTCTGTTCTGTGGCTGGGCTGAGATTTCACTGCGACACATCACGCCCTGCGTGCTATACCTTCACGACCACCACTTCTCAAACCTCTGCCGTGCGTCCACCTTGACGAGGTAGAGGGGCTTGCGCGTTCCAATGACCCCAAGAGCTATGCCGACGGTAGCACAGCTACTGGTAGGGTCACCCATGTCGGACAGGTCAAGGGAGAGGGACCAGACGAAGTGACGCACAAACCTGCTGCCTTGTAGGTAGACTGGGGACAGTCAAAGGCTAGGGAAAGCATCCCGAAAAATGCTTGTCGAAATCGGATGTACTGAGCCACAGGCTTGACAAAGAAGTGCAACGTAACTTTATCATTTCATGATGCCACAAATGAAAATTAATCGTTATGGTGCTAATCCCGTGAAGTCCCATCAGGCGGTGATAGTGCCGGGCCCCCTGCCTCGAGGGGGTCCACCCATGACTACTGGTGGTCACCTTCCCCTGTGCTGTGGAGTCAAGGCATAGAGGAGTAGGTTAAGAGCTATTGACCAAATACCAAGGACACTCAACATACTACAGTGGAATGCCGAAGGAGTTTATAACAAGAAAGAATCCCTGACACAGTGTCTTCATAAAGATAGAATAGATGTGGCATGCATTCAAGAGACACACCTCAACGCCAAGCGAAAATTTTCAGTCAGGGGATATCAGGCCACACGTTTCGACCACGAAGGACATAAAGGAGGAGTTCTAATACTTACACGAAATACAATACCTTGCAGCGAAGTATCTGTGATCTCTGACAACCAAACAGAAATTATAGGTGTTGATTTAATGATAAAGGACGTGAAAATAAGAATTTACAATCTTTATAGCCCAGCAGTGGATCTTACACTCTCAAACATGAAAATAACTGACACAAATTGCATTATTGTCGGAGACTTTAATAGCCGTTCAGAAAGATGGGGATACCCAGATACTGGCAAAAGAGGAGATGAAGTGGAGGACTGGGAAATAGACTCAAATCTCCATCTACTCAACAAAGCGGATGACACACCGAGCTTCTACTCCAGAAGATGGCTTACTACTTCTACTCCAGACTTAGCTTTCTGCACAGGAGACATCTTCCACAAAATCGACCGCCATGTGCTGGACCAATTAGCAGGTAGTGACCACAGACCAATCAAGCTTGTAATGAATATGGAGTATGTTCCACAGGAGCAAAAGCCCTTGCCCCACTGGAATTACAAACGAGCAGATTGGGACAGATTTGCCACACTAACAGACAAATATTGTGAAAACATAAATACACGATATGGCAACATGAAGCAAATGGTGGAAAGTCTAAACAGAGCAATAATACAGGCAGCCACTGAGTCCATTCCAAGAGGAGCGAGGAAAAATTACAAACCATACTGGACTGAAGAACTACAAAGTTTGGAGGACAAAGTTGAAGATGCCAGGAAGACAGCAGAGAGAGAACAAACAATTGAAGCGAACATCTCTCTCAAAGCCATATCAGCAAAATATAAAAGAACAGTAAATCAAACAACAAGAGATTGTTGGAGGGAAAAAACAGAAAACTTGAATTTTGACAGGGATGGAAACAAACTATGGAAACTAGTGAAAGCCATGAACAATGAAGGACCTAGAAACAAACAAATAACAATTAAACAAGGAAATGCCTTGCTTACAGGCAAAAAGGCTGCAAATGCACTAATGGAACACTATGCAAATGCAAACCACATTGATATTACAACCGAACAGAAGAAAGCAATCAAAGATAAACAGATACATCATAGTAATACAGAGACAGCAGCAGAATATATGATGGCAAATCTAACAATGGAAGAAATGGAACAGGCAATGAATACCCTAAAAAAGAAGAAATCATCAGGAAAGGATGGAATCACAAATGAAATGCTAATAGGACTAGGGACAAAGGCAAAAAAAAAACTACTAGCAGTCTTAAATTACAGCTGGAAGAGGGGAATAGTCCCACAGGCATGGAAGGAAGCTATACTAATACCAGTCCCAAAGAAAGGAAAAGACCTGGAAGAACCAAATGGCTATCGACCTATCAGTCTACTTAGCTGTGTAGGAAAATTAATGGAACGCATTATCAATGGCAGGCTAACATGGCATCTGGAAGAAAACAAACTCTTAACACCACACCAAGCAGGATTCAGAAAGTACAGATCCACTGAAGATCAAATAACCTATATAGCTCAGGAAATAGAGGATGCCTTCCAAGAGAAAACGCACACACTAGCGGTCTGGATAGATTTAGAAAAAGCATTTGATAAAGTTTGGAAGGAAGGACTGAAAGTAAAACTGCAAAAAATGCATGTTTGTGGGAAAATGTACAAATGGATCAGCCACTACCTTGAGAACAGAACTGCCAGGACAAATGTACAAGGACAAACCAGCAAAATGATGCTGTTGGAGCAAGGTGTCCCCCAAGGAGGAGTTCTTTCACCAACATTATTCCTAGCATATATAAACGACATCACGGAAAATTTTCCAGCCAGAGTACACACATCATCCTTTGCAGATGACCTAGCCATATGGACATCTGAAGAATATATTAGTACAGCTAACAGCAGAATACAGCACGCCCTATTAGCACTAGAGGACTGGTCAAAATCATGGCTAGTGAAGATAAGTGAGGAGAAAACAACATGCACAGTGTTCTCCCTCTCAAATAAAAATTAAGCAACCTAAGCTGGTATTGAATGGAAAAATATTGCGCCATGAAGAAAATCCAAACTATCTAGGAGTCACCTTTGATCGTCGCCTGACATGGAAAACACAGGTTGAGAAAAATCGAACAAGAGCAAGGCAAAGAATGGCAATCATGAAAAAGCTTGCTGGTACAACGTGGGGAGCAGATGAGAAAGTTCTCAAGAAGCTATATACTGGACGGGTGAGGCCAGTACTGGAATATGGCATTGCAGCTTGGGCAACAGCAGCTAAGTCAAACTTTAACAAAATAAGTAGAGTCCAAAACCAAGGAATGCGAATCATAACTGGAAGCCTGAAGACAACGCCTATTAATGAACTAGAAAAGATCACTTGTTTACAACCAATGCAGGACAGAAGAGATAGCAGAGCTCAGCAACAAGCAGAACAATTTAGAAGATTGACAGACCACCCTATGTATAACAGGTTTAATGGTTTTGGAAAAGGAAGACTGAAGCGTAGCAACTTTGTAGAAACTGCAAAACGAAAGATTAGGGCAGATCCCATACTTAACATATCAACAGTCAAGCCCATTTACTATGCACACAACTTTCCAGCTTGGAGACAGCAGCAACTGCCTGAGATGATAGAAAACATTCCTGGTATTGAGAAAAAGAACACTCAGCATGAAACCGAAAGAAGAAAAATAACCCTAAACTACATAAAAGAACATTACCCAAGCAGCAATTGGACCCATGCATATACAGATGGATCAGCCAAAAATTCAATAGAGAATGGAGGAGGAGGAATTCTCCTAAATTTAAAAAATGGAGTGCAAAAAACACATTCAGTGGCAACTGGAAGGTTTTCAAGTAACTTCAAAGCAGAGGTAGAGGCTCTGAAAACTGCAGCAGAAATGATCTTGATGGAGGAAAATAAAGAGAAGCAAATAGCTATCTTCACAGATGCAAAGTCAGCTGTCTCAATACTGAAGAGCAATAACAGCACAGAAATAGCTGACCTAAGAGCAGCACTCCATGGTCTAAGCCAGAAATCCAAAAAAGTTGTAATACAGTGGATCCCATCACATTGCAGTATACCTGGAAATGAAGAGGCTGACAGACTGGCAAAAGAGGGCGGACGACTACCACAGCCTGACATAGACATAACTTACAAGGAGGCAAAGAGGTTGATAAAAAGCACCTATAAAACCAAATGGGAATCAGAGCATCCAGGCCACCAGAAGGATGATGCATATTACAAACTCGACCGAAGAGAACAAGTAGCAATCTTCAGACTCCGCACAGGACATAACAGGCTGAAATACCATTTGTTCAACAAACTAAAGAGAGGAGATACAGATGAATGTAATTGTGGAACTGGTAAAATGGCAGCTAAACATTTGATGCAGGATTGCCCAATATATGCAGAACAGAGAAAGATATTTTGGCCCACACCTGCTTCATTTGAGGACAAGCTCTATGGAGATATCAACAAGCTCAAGTTGACCGCAGCTTACTTTAACTACATACAGGTTGACATTTAAAAGTGTATGAAGAAGTATTCAGACTGCCACACTTCATACCACAGGTATGTCAGTTGCAAAAGCCTCCCAGAGGCTCGGATAGCAAATCCATTACGTGGAAAGTCCGAATCAAAAGCTCACTGTGTGAGCTTCATAAAAGGTGGAAAAAGTGTCCTAGAGGCACGAAATGGAATATTGCTTGGATAGCAAATCCATTACGTGGAAAGTCCGAATCAAAAGCTCACTGTGTGGGCTTCAAATAAGGTGGAAAAAGTGTCCTAGTGGCACGAAATGGAATATTGCTCGGATAGCAAATCAATTGCGCAGAAAGTCCGAGTCAAAAGCTCACTGTGTGGATGTCATCTGCACACTGCATTTTCTGGTTTCCGGAAGAACAGCCTATGGTGAACGGAAGGCCCAATATACGGAAGTGAGGCTAAGCAGCCATGTGCAGGACGTGACGATTCCTTGGGTGAGCCCAGTACCAGAGCGCTGTGTGTTGGCTCTGCAATTATGGAAGCCTCCTTGGATGGCGGGGAATGCCCATGGTCTGCCCCTGCCTTCCCTTGAGGGCTGACCAGGATGTCTTTGGCTGTTCTATATGGGCCAGCTAGGATGGGAGATAACACCACACCAGTGAGAGTCAAACGTCCTAAGAAACCCCCGGGAAGGTTAACCCGGTCAACAAATGCCCGCAGAAGTCGGCCTAACGGCGCAAGAACGCAGCTCTGCTGTAAACAGGCACAACGCAATCCCATCCGAAAAAAAACTCCGGATGAACGAAGAAGGAGAAGAAACCCGAAGTCCATTTCCACCAGGCCCGGGCGATTTCGCCACCAATCCACATGTGAAAGGTTGGATCAGGTCAAAGGTTAATTGCGTTGTGCCTGTTTACAGCAGAGCTGCGATATTTGCGCCTTTCGGCCAACACATCCGATTTCTTCAGACGTTTGTTGACCGGGTTCACCTTCCCGGGTATTTCTTAGTTCTGTGGATGAACTTTCACTGCAACACGTCACGTTCTGCATTCTATGCCTTCACGACCACATCCATTCCCCTCCACTACCGGAAGTTTTCCATTTCCACCTGAGTGATTTCACCACCAATCCACAGGTGAACTGTTGGATCAGGTCAAAGGGTGAGTGCAGGGTCACAACGACGCGTCTTGTCGTGGACACAGTGGTACAGGAGAGGCCATATTCTATCAGCCAATATTTTTGTAGACCAATCGACAATGGTGATGTGATTAGTATCTCACATGCAGCCTTTACCTCTTAAGACATTTCCTAGTATGCATTTTAGGCTTGGTCGACCTGGGAGTTCAGGTCAAATTTAAAAATTCGCATCCGAAATTCATCTTTTCGATTCCCAACTGTCTAAGGTATTTTAACATGCTCTACGTGTACTCTTAGTGTTTCGACCTCACCCGCGAAGGTCCCCCACTCTAGAATCAGTAAGGTTCCTTCTTTCGTTCGCTTGAAATATGTCTATATCTGCAATGTCGTCTCTTGCATGAATTGAACTGTTTTTTTTTTCAGTTCACACAGTGGTCCATAGAGTTTATCTTCCACTTTAGTAAGGTTCCTTACTTTGTTTTAAAAAAAAAAAAAACATCCTTAGTTTGATTCATGCTCTTGTGAAGCTAGGCGCCGACGCTGCACGTACACGTCATCCCGCCCTATCTGTGATTACCATTACACGTGTACAGGAAAACATAAGACCTATTCATTTACAAAGAAATAAAGTACGTGGTTTATTCACTTGTGTAGTGAATAAATAGACCAACTATATCCTACACACAATGAGTCTCATTGATAGTGAAGTTATTGATATTGCAGTACGTGATCTTATTATTTGAAATCACATAAGACATCTCATGTTTAGTACGCAAAGGTTCTTAAGTGATTCCGTAAAGGTCGGACACGCACCTAGATACTACTTTGTGACAATACTTTTTATCTATGCGTCACTTTTAACTGCCGAACTAGTAATAATGATATGTATATTTCCTAAACAATTATAACCGGGACAGGTCAAGGAGGGCACCGCTACATGTTGAACACAATGGAAACAAATACTAAGCCTGCCTTTTGTTAACGGACATATCTTTATCACGTGACCGAAAAAAACAACCAATAACGAAGCAACACGCTCGTGAATTAATGAATCGCTGCGGCCGGAAGTCGGATCAGTGCCACGTTGAGAGTACTTTTCCTCTTCCGTCTGGTTTTGATCTTAAATAGTGTTCTGTTTGTATCTGTTAGTCTATTCAGGAGGTGTCCATAAACATGAATCGCTTTGTGTTATTCGCCCTAGCAGTTATTCCGTGTATAGCCGCGGGGGGTATTGAAGAAGACGACAACGTTTTGATTTTAAATAAAGCCAACTTTCCAGAGGCTATCAAAGACAATGAATACATTTTAGTCGAGTTCTGTAAGTATCTCAATGTTATCAACTGAACTTAATCTTTGTATAAACTCTTTGCACACAAAGCCGGGGCACTTTTCTGATCAGAACGCTCACTGACTTCTACTTCACTTCTACTGCCAGCTGTAATCAAATGAAATGAATACTCATCTCAAGATACCGTTGGTGTACGTGCAATGTCTCAGGCTGATTATTTAATTTATTATTCATGAATTCCGAGCAATAGGAGCGGATCTCTTCTGTTGTATTATATTTACAATTATATCATCATATTATAGGAAAGCTTGCTTGCTTAGAACAGCTGCGAGGATACATTCATACACATACGCTATGATAAACAAACGTGATAATCTGTTCACTTAAGTGATCAAAGGATGATGGTACACACAGTGACATTTGACAATTGTTCCCTGCACCAGGCCTAAAGTCTGGCGCTCAGAAACTGAGGAAACTCAATCATCAACCCAAACTAGAGATTAGTAATAATAATACCCCAGCGACAGTATCTGTCCTAAGACTACCTCTTCATTTTCTTCTGGATCTTTTGCCTTTAAAAATTACTTCAAATAAAGCTTATTATGCCCCCCACCAACACATGCCAAGCCCTCCCACCTCCTCTATTCCTGGCTGTGTCCAGCAGTATTTTTCAACCCACTTTCTTGTCCTCCACAATTAATACTCTCTGTAATTCTCTTTATGTATTTTAGGTCTTCCACTATTACTGTTACCCTGTGGTGTTGATTCCAGAGAAAGAACTTTCTATTCTAATTAAAATTAACAGGTTTTCTCAATTTGTGTCCTTCCCAGCACCAGTGGCGTTTCTTCATTTTAAGATTCTTATTCTCTGAGATATGTTTCATTTGTTATATGAACGAATTCATAAGTGCAGTAGCATCAAAGTGAAAACTTTCTCTGTTGTCATGTGAAGCAATTAAACTTAAAGATATCCCACTTCAGATACCGATAGAAAGGTGTGGATTATTGGGCCAGCAAAAAGACTAGGTAATGTCATAAAGAGGTGGATTGACTAAGTCACTTTCTTTTACAGACTTTCCAGACAGTTATGACTTATACTATAAATTTTATCATTTACATTTTAATAAAGTAAAAACTTACTGGGTAACAATTTCTCTCTCTCAACCCTCCTCCCCTTCTCTCAACCCTCCTCCCCCTCTCTCTTTCCCTCTATCTCTCTTCTCTCCCTCCCCCAACCCTCGTCCCTCCCACATACACATTTTATTTTGGTTATGTTCTCTCTGCATCTATCAGTGGAACTGGTCATACTTGCATTGTATTCCTGCACTAAGACATTTCATACACCAACACATATCTCAGTAAGACATTTCATACATCAACACATATCAGCAAGATACTAATTTCATACATTAACACATGTCTCAGCAAGACATTTCATACACCGAGACATCACAAGTTTTATTTATTCATAATTTCCAAACATAGTTAAATATCACAGGCTATAATTATATTTGTCTTACATCATAGATGAAAATAACCGGCTTTAATTGGGTGACCACTTCAACCCTTTCTCCTCTGGTGGTTCAGAAAGAGTGCAGTAATATCTATCTGGAGCTAAAGAGATTAACAGTAGCAACAATGGCAGAAACATGTAAAATAGTAGTTAGTTCAGGAACATTTAAAGTAACAGATAGTTAAGAACACTTAAAGTAATAAGTAGAAATCAATTAAAGTGATAGCTAGGATAGGAACATTTAAAGTAACAACTTGGTCAGCAACATTTAAAGTGACAACTAGATCAGAATAGGTAACAGCAGTAACTTTTTGGAACTGAAGGAGTACAGAAAACTTATTGTTTTTATCATGCAGAGTAACGAATGATGGGTTGATTGCTTCTGAAGTTTAGTTTAGGCCTCAAGAAGGCATGTTTTAATTCATAGGTTGTTAAGGAGTCCACTGCATGTACATTCAGGTCATCTGATTTCTAGCTAGGACTTGCATCTTTGGAGACTCCTAACCCGTTACCAAAGTACTACCCTATGAAGGCTTTACAATGTACTATGAAAGCTTTACACCCCCCACCCCCCCCCCCCCCCCCCCACAGCAGTATCTACCTTTACCTGTTGAGTTGGATCCTGTTTGTGTCCATTGCCAGAACATTTCACCTGTTTGTGTCCATTGCCAGTAACATTTCACCTGTTTGTGTCTGTTGCCAGTAACATTTCACCTGTTTGTATCCATTGCCAGTAACATTTCACCTGTTTGTGTCCATTCAGATGCTCCTTGGTGTGGTCACTGCAAGGCCCTAGCTCCTGAATACTCTAAAGCAGCAGGTCAGCTAAAAGAAGAGGGCAGTGCCATTAAACTGGCCAAAGTAGATGCAACAACTGAACCTGAATTAGCTGAGGAATATGGTATTAGAGGTTACCCAACCTTGAAGTTTTTCAGAAATGGAACTCCAATTGAATACGCAGGTAAATTATGTCAGTTATTGTAGTTCCATATCCTCTCCTCCTAATCCTGTATGTTTTTATTTAATAATATCTGTGTCTAAATGAGATTATTAAATTATTATCCCCCTATGCATTGGGTTGGAGTTTTTGACAATGAAATATCTCAAAACTGGAGAGAACATGACCAATTAAGTTCTAAACCAAGCCAGTTCGTACATGCTGTGTTGAACCACGACCAGGTTGCATCCTAGCTAGCATGCCTTTTCGCATATGGAAAGTTCCAGTGCTGGGCTTGCATGCCCCGTTGATAATCTGTGTTTGGAGAGGGGATGGAGAGCTCTGCAGGAGTCCCAGTCAGGAGAAAAACTCCACACCAGCTTAACCTTTATTGAAGACTTAGACAGCCTGAACACCAATGCTTTGGATTTAAGAGTTAAAACTCAATTGATAAGATGATTCACCAACAAACCAATGAGGATTTAGGATAACGGAATTATTATCCTTAGAAACCGGGAAGGTTAACCCGGTCAACAAATGCCTGCAGAAGTCGGATGTGTTGGCCTAACGGCGCAAGAACGCAGCTCTGCTGTTGACAGGCACAACACAATCACGTCCGGAAAAAAAAACCGGATGAACGAAGAAGAAGAAGTTTCCTTAGTAAGATGTACTGATAATACCAATTTGCTGTTTTATTTGAGAACATGTCATTAATATAATCTCACACCATCTACTTTCCATCAGTACACTAAGATTAAGTAATACACGAAAGTGCATACAACTATTCAGTGTGTGTGTGAAAATCATTGACAATTATTTGTCTATTTGACTGTAAAACTACAAAACCTTTACTTTCTACCTTAATTTTTAAGGTGGAAGGCAAGGTGCGGAGATAGTGAGCTGGTTGCTCAAGAAAACAGGTCCCCCTGCCACCGTTCTCAACACCAAAGAAGAAGCTGATTCATTCAAGGAGAAAGGAGAAGTTGTTGTCATTGGATTTATTAAGGTGATTGCTTTAGCTTATTTGTGTCCTCTATTTCCACAGCACGAAATGTTATAGAATTGGGGTTTAATTGAGGCAGTTTAACAGTTTTATAATATCTTTTGCCCTCTCTTACAAAATCTTACTCACCGAATGGTAAATCTTGTTACTTGCAGAAATGTGGATCAGAATTGAATTTTAACCCAGCAAAGTATGAGGAAGAGAAGGAGGTAGCAGTGAAATTAGCACTTCCTGTCAGCAATGAGCATTTCCCAGTGAAATAGGCTCTATGGCGAAGGAGTTACGGATGCAGTTCGTAATCCTGCATACCACATTCAAAACACAGATGCGGCGATTTTGAAGCACATCACCTCACATTGGTTTCCATGCAATGGTATGAATGTCGGCCGTTAGAAAGCAATGGCAAACTACTGAACGTAAACTTGTCCAGGAATCACAAACAGTCAGAATATGCTGGAGTTGACCGTTATGCCCTGTTAGGGATATGCAACTAACTTTTGTTTTTTAAATGAAATCTTTGTTTTGAACAATCAGGTCCATAGCATTGGATCATTAATAAACGGACATACATGCATCCATTTGATGGACAGTCCCCATTAAAAGACTGGTTACCCCCATGGAAGACTGATGTCAGGTAGAGACAGCCCTCTGCCCCCAAAAATGCACATCAAGACCTCAAGGAGCAACACTGAACTCTGGGATATAAACAGATCTGCCATGGACAGCTGATTTTATTCAGAAAGCACATGTGGAATTTTGAGTCAGGAAATCCTGGAACTAATGAGTAGTAGTTACATTATCGTTCTGGTGTATTAACTAGAATCAGTGGCACTTCACTTGGGGGACACACAAATAGCTCTGTCATCTGAGACATACATGAATGGCTCTGACATCAATGGCATAACACCTGGGACATACTTGGGACACATGAATGGCTCTGACTTCAATAGCATGTCAACAACAGATGCCAATTTCTGAGTAATCTTTCTTTTCTCTTCTTTCTCCCCCAAACACTTGTGTTCATGATTGACATCGCCACAAATTATGATTCTTTGTGTGCAGCTATGGGCTATGTCATAGTTCCTCCAGTTTTTATGCTTGATACTGCCACTAGCTATGGGGAAAGGTGACCATTTGAGTGTAACTGCAGATTATGTAATAGATACTTAAATTTAATTGGGATGTTAATTATAAAAGTTGTTTCTTCCCATGCAGGATCAAGAAAGCCCCGAAGCCAAGGAGTTCCTCAAAGTGGCCAGTGCCATTGATGATGTTAAGTTTGGTATCACCTCAAACAGTGATGTTTATGCTGACAACAAAGTCGAAAAAGATCGGGTTGTTATCTTTAAACAGGTGAGACATGCAGTCTGTAATGGTTTCACTACTTCTTCCTCAGACCTCCATGTTCATGTCTCTAACAGAAGCAATAGATTCAGCTTCCTGACATTCCCGTTTATTTTTGGTAGAATATTCTTCTTTGTCTACCCCCCAGAAATAAACCCGAATTTATTCAAAGAAAGAGGTCAACACACAGGTTATGGTTTCTCCATGAAGCATTTGTCGGCCAAAATAATGTTCTGTTCTACATATATTGTACACTTGCTGCAAATGTTTACCAATTCCACAGTTGCATTCAGCAGTATCTTAAAACTTTAACTTGTTGAACAGTTTGTCTTGTGCAGTCTGTAGATTGCCACTTGTTCGCTTCTGTGGATTTGGTAATATGAATCATCTTTGTTTTTGATGGAATGAAGTTGGCTTGGTCCAGGTTCCAGCCAACATGGCAACTTCAGTAAATGAATCTCATCATTACTGCCACATTTGGAATTGTACAACTGATATCACCTTGTCAGTCCATTGCCACCTTGCAAGGAAATCTAGATAATCGTAATGGAAGCCTTGGGAAGCAGCAACAAAGGCTAGGATGCCAAGGCTGTTAGACGAATAAAACACGATACAGTGCAAACGCATAACAGCTATTTCACAGTGTGGAGAAGACCAATAAAAAATATATGTGGAAGACTTTGTGAAGTTATTTTACCTAAAAGGGGAACATTTTAATTAACGGCTAGGTAATCCATGAGTTAAGGAACAAGTGATTCTAAAATATTGATGATGAATTTTGGTTCATGTTTGTTGTTAACGTTTTCAGTTCTGTTGATGTTTTTCATCTATGAGTCGGACGTCTCTTGGATCTTGTGTTTCTTCTTCTTCGTTCATCCGGAGTTTTTTTTCGGACGTGATTGCGTTGTGCCTGTCCACAGCAGAGCTGCGGTCTTGCGCCGTTAGGCCGACACATCCGACTTCTGTGGGCATTTGTTGACCGGGTTAACCTTCCCGGGGGATCTTGTGTTTGTTAGTATATCTCTTGATATATTTATACAGTTATATCTGTACTGCCAGTTAATTTTGTGAAAATGTCGTTAATTTTTAAATTTTAGCATAAAATGTTCAGAGTAATTCTGAGCCACGTAATATGCAGATGTATTATACATATGGTAGATAATATGCATAAGTTATTTTCTGAGCTTTAGCAAACATAAAATGAGGATGTATTATACATGCTGTAGATAATATACATATTTTATTTTCTCAACTTTAGTTGAATCCATAGAAACATATGCTAACATTGCATCCATATAGAAAAACTTTCAACTGTAAAGAGCTGTGAGATGAATATACCAGTAGCCTCAGTTGGCAATTAATTATCACTGAGAACGCAAAAAGATTTAAATTTACGAGATACCTCTTTTGAGAAACAGGTCCACATATGTCGTTAAACATCGGGAGGCGTTGGGGTTCAGTTTTGAGTCGGATGTCTCTTGGAGTGCATTGTGTTTGTTAGTACACCTAGATAGAGGCTATGTCTGATTGGTATACATCTAGTAATATAGCCAAAGCTTTTTCGTAAATGTGATTGCATATTTAAAGAATAATAAGAGCCATAGAGAGCTCTGGGCATCTTAATTTTTAGTTTAAATTTTGCTCTGAAACAATTTCCTGCTATGGATGTGATAGAGCCATCACATTTTGTAGGCCTGGATGCATGGAGGGATACGTAGTTACTTGTTCCCTCACTTTTGCCATGTGAGAAAGTTGAAAGCAAAAACACTAAAAATACATTCCTCTTGTAATGTCTATGAAAAAATAATTTTCAAAGTAGTTGTTGCAGTAATCATCTGTTCTGCTGGATCTAGAGACTAATGTTCATGTTTACATGTGCACTAATTTACTTTTAATTTTTGGCAACTTTAAACAGGTGTTCGGGTAATTAAGTTTGTCACATAATTTGTATACAGTTTGATGATGGCCGCAGTGATTATGATGGGGAATTCACCGAGAAGGACATCAGATCATTTGTTACTTCAAATAGACTGCCCCTTGTGATTGAGTTCACCCAAGAGGTTTGTAATCTGTTCATTTATAATTTACCACTATACACATTATTTTTGTAATTGTGATTTTTATTTAATCATCATCATCTGCCCTGCCAAATGGCACAAGCATTAATGTTTCTCCCCAGATCTTGGTCCTTGGCATTCTGGACCAATTCTGTTGGTGATATTCCTCTATGACACTTTCTTAGGCCATCCATCATAATTTATCTTGGTCTGTCTCTTCTACTGCTGACCTTTCCAGGTGTCACTTTGTGTTCCAGTGCCTTTTTTATTACATGACCGAAGAACATTGTTTTATACTGAAGAACGTTTTTTTCTTTTGTTTTCTCTTTCTTAGTTTTATTCTTCTCATTACATGACCGAAGAACATTGTTTTATCTTTCTTATTGTTGTAATCTTCTCATTACTTGACCAAAGAACATTGTTTTGTCTTTCCCATAGTTGTATATGAATTTTTTACTTTCATGACTCTCTTGCTGTCACTTGTTAGTTACTCTGGAAGTGCAGGACATTTTCAGTATTTGTCTCAGGAACATCTCCAATGCTTCCAAGCTTTTCCTAATTTGTTCTTTCACATTCCAAGATTCATTGCTATACAGCAAAACACTTTTTGTGTAATATTTCAATACTCTCTATTTAATTTATGTGACACACTACTTTTTGTCTTCTGAAATCTTACTTTTTCTTAGTTTAATCTCTTTCATTCACCATCTATAATATGGCCTAATGATAGGCCCTGGATATTTGAATTTATCTTCTTGTTTAAGCAATTTCCCTTCTATTTTGGTGTTTTCTTCTGTTTAATAGTGGGTTCAAATTATATTTAAGGCAGTCTTGACTGCTTCTGTCCTGAAGTCTTGACTGTAGGTAGGGGTGACGTTTAGTTAGTTGCATGTCCCATTACATGATGTCACAGTCAACCCCAGCATTTTTGTTGCTGTTTGCGATTTCTTGGCAAGTTTACATTCAGTAGTTTGCCGTTGCTTTCTTAATGACAGACACTCATACCATTTTATAAAAAACCAAAAGTCGGTCTGCTGCCAAATCGCCTGCAGCTGTGTTTCCAACATGTTATGTGGCTTTATGAATTGCATCCGTAACCCCTTCGCCACTGCGCTGGCTGAGGTAGCTTGTTCAAAATGACACTCTCACAGTGAAAGAGTATGAGTTCAAGCATCAAGACCATTGCCCTCAGAATATTTCCACACTTGCCACCTTAATAACATTTGTTTCTTCAGTTATTTTAATTATTTATCTTGCATAGATAATAAATATTTATTTTATATGATTTATTTCTTGATTGATTAGTATTTACACATTTTTGAATTTTGTGCAATGTTTTGAAAATGTTTTTCTTGATTACAGTCTGCCCAGAAAATTTTTGGCGGTGAAGTAAAGAACCACATTCTTCTGTTTTTGAAAAAAGAGGGCAGCGATGATGTTATTAAAGGATTTGGTGAGGTTGCCAAGGATTTCAAAGGAAAGGTATGTTGCTGATATATTTCATTTGTCATGTTACAAGATTTACACTGCAATATTGTCTATACAAGATATACACTATAAGAGAATACAAAGTAAACTTAAGCATTGAAGTTTCAGAACAACAACTTGGTTTTCAAAAGAAAAGTGGAACACAAGAAGCAATAATTTGCTTGAGAAAACTGACTGGGAAATATATAGTCTCCAGAAAGTATTAACCCATGCTTTATTGACTATAAAAGAACATTTGATAGTAATCCATGACAAATTAATTAAATCCTAGATGAAACAGATGTTAGCAGCAAAGAAGCAAAGACAGAAGATCAATAACACATATTGTTATATCACATGCAGCTCTTTGAATTTGCTATAGCTGTGCATCATTGTAGTTGCTGGCTGGCTTCAATGTCAGACCACTGTTGAGTTTGTTGCTTTTCACATACTTGATTCTGTCAGGCTACCTCCAGTGTCAGCGCAAGAGTGTTGGTATGGGCTTAGTTGTAACATGTGGTACCCAAAGCTTTTAGAGATAATCAAAATAACACTATCTGCTTGAAGATTTACTAATGCCACTTTTGAAGACTCGTTTTATTCTGACAACTTTTTCTTCTTCATCATTGTTATCAGTCTGATTTATGTTACGCAGTCACTAGAAAAACCAACAGTTGCACACAAATAGTGAATATCACACAACAACAACATTCTTCATTTAAAACACCGGCCATCATTCATTTACCTTATGCAATTCTCAGACCAAACCACCATTGACGCATGAAAAAGCCATCCACAGGAAATCCACTGCTCACAGTGTCAGACCAAGCACTTAACTCAGTAGCTGGGTGATGGAACCATTTGCTGCAAGACCAAATGAGTAAATTGCATAAGCACAACCATGGCTGGAAAATAATCCAAGGCCTTAGCTGACCACCCACATATCTGGCATATTTGACCGGAAGTCATGGCAGTAGAAGAAGGCAAACAAGATTACACAAACAAGAAAACATTACTGAATGATATTATGATCAGACAAAGTTCTTTTGGCATACAAAAAGACACAGCTCATTGTTAAGGGATGTTCTGATGGGAAAAGTCAATGGTAAGTATGCATCTGGAAAATGTTACTCATAGACAATTTCAGAATACAGACTAGAAGTCTTTCAATATACCCTAAAAATGCAAGGCAGGCTGTGGTAGACGCATTGCAACTGATTTTCAGTGTGGAGATGGCACTTAATGATGATTATTACTATTATTCTGTTTATTCATCAGCCTTTATACCTCATTGGAGAATAGGCACTCAACCCTTCTTTCCCTCCTGCAGCTCCCTCCCTACCCTCCCCATATTTTTCACCTGTCTCTAATTCTCTTCTGCATGGGTTGTTAGGTCATACAAAATGGCATATAGGCGGTTGAGCTGTTAAGGCCTCTGGGGTGTTTTTACTTCTGGCTACGTCTTGCTTACACATTTTCCTCATGTCGGACTGGTAGTACATGGTTCCGTCGCTTAGCTACTGAGTTTAAGTGCTTGGAGCGACACTGTGAACTGTGGATTTCGCATGGAATGCTTTTACATCTGTTCGCGGTTGTTTGTATTGTGAACTACATGTTCAGAGAATGGTGACTGGTCGGTTGAGCTAGCTAATTTTGCATTATGTAGCGTGTGCGAAGCTGCTGCTTTTCGAGTGACTGCCGCTTCCATTGACGATGAACTGTATTTTTTGTGGCAGACTTCTGTTGGCATTCTGACAACGGTCTTATGCATGTACTTGCCTATGCATGTTGTTGGTTTGTCGGTACTGCTGTCTGTTCCACTTTTCACATGCAACAATGAGCTTCTTTTTGTGTGATATTCGCTGGCACATGAACAGAGCAGTAAGGGGGTAACCCTTTGCCATGAAGTTGGAACCATGACCAACTGATTAACTCAATTTCTTATGCTCTGTTGGTTTAAAAAAAAAAAATATCTAGTTATCCTATTATCAGTTTTTCAGTGTATCCTGTTAGCTTTTCCTCAAATCTTGATTGGCTGGAATCTTTCTATTTCTCTCCCTAAGCCTGCAATAATGTCATTAATGTGTATAGCATCATTTTAGTCCTTTTATTCTGCAGTTGCCAGCAACTGTGGCTTGGGCGCAGTGAACACACTTTACAATTCACATCCTTAGTTTAGAAAGCTTCTTAAGCAACTCCTAGGCATGCTGTAAAGACACTGCACATTTTAAATAATGTATTTATAAGTGCTAGTTGCATGTACTCAATCAACCCCAGCATTATATTTAGCAGTTTGTGATTTACAAGGCGGTTGTTACGTTCACTAGTTTCCGTTGCTTTTTGAAAGACAAAAACCATCAAAACCAACTCAAGGCAGTGGCAAATCATCTGCAGCTGATTTCAAACTCCCGATTTGGTATGTCGAAGAATTGTGTCGCGCATTCACTGCCCCCAAGCCACAGCAGTGTGTTTATAAAACATTTGAGGAGGTCAGTATGTCCGAATGGATAAGAACACACATTCTTAAACATCTGGTGGACATGCCGGGGTAAGGGGTTCAACCCCTACACTGGACAGTTGGACTAAAATGTTGACTTCTCGTCCTTGACCTGGGACCGTAAATTATAAGTACTTCTGAAGTTGGCGTGGGTTCACCTGATGGCAAGGGACACTGTTAATAAGGAAAGCTAATCCTCACACAAAATTCAGTCCAGCGCTACCAGAAGTAGTGTGTATGGACTACGCTTGAGTTCAAAGTGAGTGAGCACAAAATAACAAAAAGACATTTGAAACACTTATTTTGTTGCCTGATGTGTGAAATGTTATTTTTTTAAGAAGAGAGGAACATGTGATAACTAAAGCATGCAATACATATGCTGCAACTGACAGGCGTGCATTGACGAAACCGTTTTTCATTTCTTCCAGGTTCTCTTTGTGCACTTGGATGCAGACAATGAAGAGAATGATCGTATTTTCGAATTCTTTGGCCTGAAGAAAACTGAGGTGCCTGCTGTACGGCTAATTGCTCTTGCTGAGGAAATGACAAAGTACAAACCCACTGCAGAGGGTGTGGATCCAGACACGATCAGGAAGTTTGTTCAAGATTTCATTGATGGGAAACTTCGTGTAAGCTGGGCCTTTTATTCAATGTTTGTCTATCTCTGTTTGCTTTCAGTCATTCCTTGTTCTTTCTTTGACCTTTATTCCTTTTTTTTTATTTTTCTGAATCTTTCTTTCTTTCTTTCTTTCTTTCTTTCTTTCTTTCTTAGCCAAGAAGCACATTTTAATGAATACATTTTGTGACATAGCTCTGTCTGTTAGACTTTCCAACAATCTTTCAGTCCAAAGCAGAGAGCGGTCCTTCCTCATGAATCCTATTCACTGTGTAAATGTTTTCTTAAATGTTTACATTTCATACACTATAGACACCTGGCAGCCACCAGTGGCTAATTTTATTGTGGTAATTACACACACACGTATGCAACTCCACAGAAACCTGGAACTGAAAGAGCTACTTAATTGTCTGTGTCATGGTTATTCTATGAGATGATGAACATTTTATGCAATAAGTCCTTGTTATTGCAAGTTAGAAAAAGTTCTTGCATGTTGCATAAAACCAGTTTAACATCAATCAATCAATCAATCAATCATGTGCTATGCCGGAAAGCGTGGGCGGTCATGACTCGCCATTTCACTCGATCACCAGTGTCGTGGATCAGCTCAGTGTTCCTGTCTCGTCCATGCCATGTGGCCAAGCCATCCAGGTATTTTCCTCTCGGTCTTCCCCTTGGTCTGTTCCCTTCGATCTTGCCAGTTGTCACTAAGTTCTCCAATCCATTTCTTCTCATAACATGTCCAAAAAATTTTGACTGTCTACGTCTAATATCTCCAATCAGTTTACGATGTTCATTTGTCTCCTGTAGTACTTGGTCATTGGTTTTTCTGTCTGACCATGGTATTCTTTGCATTTTCCTCAGAAACCACATTTCTGCAGCCATCAGATGCTTTTCAGCTTGACTGCTCATTGTCCAAGTTTCACATCCATACAAAAGAACAGGCTCTATGTATCCCCTCAACACTCTTTTTCTCGTTTCAATTGACATCTTTTTATTGGTCAGAATGTTTTTCATCTTGCTAAAAGCTACTTTCGCCATGGCGATTCTTGTTCTAATCTTTTCAAGGCATCTCCCATCAGATGTTATGACTGTTCCAAGATAATTGTACCGATTCACTTGTTGAAGAATATTTCCATTTTACAATTTAATTCTAACCCCAGTTGCTCACTGTGTACAACAACCGCATCTACTAATTGTTGCAGGTCCTGCGCATTGTCTGCAATTAATACTGTATCATCTGCATATCTAATGTTGTTGATGTTTCGTCCTCCAATGCTGATTCCATTTATATCCTCTACATTTCTGAAAATATTTTCACTGTATAGGGAAAAAAGATCTGGAGACATCACACATCCCTGCCTAACACTTCTCTTAATTGGCTGATACTGTCCCACTTCATTATCAGTCCTTATTGCAGCTCAACTGTGAATCCTGGACAATTAGTAAACAGACGAAAAAAATCCCTGGAAGCCTTGGAGATTTGAAAGTCTGGTCTCATGGCACGTAAGGGAGTCAACACACAAATTGATCCATGCCGTATGAGGTCACAATTTGTGGAGGAACGTGATGATGCCAACTGTCTCAAAGAGTCAGCTGGTGAAATTAGAGCGCATACAGAACGAAGCGATGCGAGTCATTCTGGGATGCACCAGAGACACCCCAGTTGATTGTATGCATTACATCCTTGGTTTGCCGTCTGTTGCAGGTAGGCTCAAGGTGATGCAGGCGAAGGCATACCTCAGAGTAGCTGCAGACACAGATCACCCGCTGCATGAAGCGCTGGACGCCGTTAAGGGTCAGCGACTGATAAGAGGGAAATCATGGATGGCTCAGGCGGAGGATACGATCAGGCAGGTGTGCCCCTTGGAGAACATTAGGAGAGGAGAAGAGTGGGTCAGAGTGTCCGTGGAGCAGTCAGACTTGTGCAGAGTTATAATCACATTGAGCAGGGAGTGGCCAGCATGGGCCACGGAAGTGGAAATCCAGCAACTAATTCAGGATAATGCTCGCTTGCGACCTTGTGGGAGCATGTGTACACCTCGGAAGAGCAAATGGATCACCATGGTCTGGCAAGAATGCAACAGCGAGGAGTGACGAGGGGATCTGGCCGACGATCAACGCTCAGGGGAAAGACGAGACGGACATATAATCAGATTGCTACTGGTACTATTAGTGTTGGAACTCTTCGCTGGCTGCTGAGGATGGGTACGGAGTGCTTATGGGAATGCCCCGAATGCTGTGATGTCGGTTCCTAAATCAATCAATCAATCATTGTTAGTGTCCTTGTGGTTGATTGCTTGTGTTTTTCTTGTTGCAGCCACATCTGATGTCTGCAGAGGTCAAGGAAGACTGGAACAAAGGTCCCGTCTGGGAACTTGTTAGCTCAAACTTCAAAGAAGTTGCTTTAGACAAAAGCAAGACAGTGTTTGTAGAGTTTTGTAAGTGCATCTTATTCATCTGCTGTTGATGTAAATATATTCATGTACCGTAACTGTTGTTTAAAAGCGCATTGGTGTAAGTTAGGGCAGTGTGCTGACAGTAACCTGAACGTCATATCAGACAAGGGTTTGATCAAAGCTCTCATCATTGGGTGGGGGAGAAGACTGGCTACTCATTCCTTCATGCACTACGTTCTACAAAAATTGATGGTTCTAACACTTTATAATCCCACAGTACGCTCCTGCTACTGGTAAACTTTCTTATATAGAACTGTTGTGCAGTAAACCACTTGAAGCTACAACTAACTATTAGGGACCAATGCGTTGACAAGTAACATGCGTATACGAGGGAGCTTCAAAGAAAATTTTTAATGTTTTTTAATTTTATATTTTGGATTAATATATTCTGAAAAAGTACAAAACAAATGTATCATTTTTCGATGTAGTCACCACTGCGCTGAGTGCAAGTCCTGCACTGTTAAAAGTGCTTGGATCCCCTGTAGAAACATCAACTCTGGGTTCACTACTCGGTGTGTCTGATCCGGTCGTCAACAGTCTGTCACAGTAGTCCCGCCATTTTGAAACTTCCTGCTCCACTCATACACTTGCTGGACTAACAGGCATGCATCACCATATCAGGCCTTCATTCAGCGATAAATTTCTATAGGTTTCACTACTTTACTGATTTTTTTGGTGGGAAAACGGATAACAGAACGCTGCTCTTTGTTGGTGCATGTCAAAAGTGGGGCTGCCATCTTTAAACTGCCCTTATGACGTCGCCATGTCCGACTGCACCATGATGTCTGTGCTTAACCCTCTTGACATCTTAACATCAGTATTGACAAGCTACAAGACAATGGCATGGTTATTGTAATTTCTATAACACTTGTAAGATTTTATTTGAAGCCTCGTATATTATCACTGGCCCATGTCTTGTGCAGCTCTCATTGATCTTTTTGCCACCAAATAGTGTGACCTCCAATACATTTTTGTTTTTGTTCTCCAATGCCTCTCTTCTCATCCCGGACAAACAAATTATGAAAGAAATGAGAGGGACGAACTGACAATAACTAGATAAATTGAGACAGGGAAAGTACTGCCAAGGCCCTATTTATGCAGTGTTTTCCACTCTGTTTTTTGTAAGCTAGTGTTTCATCATTTCATGGTCACTTATGTGTCTTCATTGCCATACATAACTTGTCTTTCTCACATCATTTCATATCTCTAATGTGTCATTTCATGGTCACTTATATGTCTACATTACCACCCACAATTTGTCTTTTTCATATCATTTCATATCACCACACATAACTCCTGTTTTCCAATTTATAGATGCTCCCTGGTGTGGCCACTGTAAACAGTTAACCCCAATCTGGGAAGAACTGGGTCAGTACTTCAAAGACAATGACAACGTTGTTATAGCCAAAATGGATTCAACTGCCAATGAAGTAGAAGAAGTTAAAGTTCAAAGTTTCCCCACTTTAAAGTTGTTCCCATCAGGCAGTGATGAGGTAAGTTAGATACGCATGTTATCTACATTATAATGTATGATACCAAACAACTCACTATACTTCGTACACCCTATCTACATTTGTGAATTCCTTCTGATTTAATCATTTATGTCAACCCACTATTTCTGAATTTTAACTCGTAAAGCATACTATACAAAATATAAAATAGTGTGTTCTGTGTGTGAGTTGGCTTGCATTGCTAGAAAAAAAATGGTCAAGAGCGTGTGATAAATCGTCTGTCTAGGTCATGTGGATGTGCCAGGAAATTAACAGACTGATAGACTGGCTGATGTCACTCCTTTGGGTGGAGAGGGCTATCTGGAATTGAGAGGAAAGTGCAGCAAAGGACCCATGTCTGGAGAGAGTGGCCCAGCGAGGGGTGATGAGAGGGTCAGGACAACACTCAACTCATAGAGGAACATGCAGCAGACTTTCACTTGGACTGTCACTGGTACCATCAGCATGGGAACTCTTCATTGGCTACTGAAGAAGACTGAGTATGTGTGGGAATATCCTGAGTGCTGTTGACTCTTGAGAATCTCAAAACTGAGAGGGAAGACCAGAACTTTAAATCGGATAGAGGTGGGAATAATTAGTAGTGTGACTCTTCGCTGGCTGTTTAACGAGGCGACAGACCGCGTATATGAATGTCCTGTGTGCAGTGATGTCAGTTCTTAGCTCAACTCGACTGTAGGTAATTTTAATTTCAGTAGTTTGGAATTATTTAGGAGCGGCTGGCTGAGTGGCTAGAATGCCGGATTCCCCTTCGGGAGACCTGGGTTTTAATCCTCGGTAAGGTGTGAATTTTTTTGTTTTTCTGTCAGGGTAAAAAAAAGCTCTAATCTGCACAGTTCGCTGCGACTGCACTAGCCAGGCGGTTTTAATTTCTGAGGCTCAAGACCCCCCTGCCATACACCGCAAGGTACTATATTGGCAGTAAATGGCAGAGACAGTTTGGAATTGATTTCTAAATGAGAAGTCAGTGTTACAGAACAATTGACATATGTTGGGAGTGAACCCACTACTACGCCATCAGCACTCTAGCTGGCTATTTTTACCCAGTAAATTTCAGAATTTCTTTATCTCTTTTTCCACCCAGCTTATTCTTTTGCATCGTTTGATAATGCAGCACCAGATTAACAAGTTCTGTTCATCTCTTTGGTTTCAAGTCCATATCTCAGCCCTGTATGTTGTCATTGCTAAAATAACTAAATTTTTGTTCTAATGAACAGAATTTGTTTGCAATGTTGTCTCTCCTGTCCATGTGTGGAACCTGTCTGATTTCACTTCTGACATCAACTGTAATACAGAGGTATTCTAATTTTCCAGGCTATTGATTACAACGGAGAAAGGACGTTGGATGGCTTCAAGAAGTTTGTGGACAGCAATGGTAAAGAGGGAGCTGGAGCCACTGAGGTGAGAGAGGCCCTACTTGAGTATTGTTTTCACACGATTTTATTTTCTTCTTGCTCTCTTTCACTTGTGTATTGCTTCAAATGTTTTTTTTCTTCTTGTTCTCTTTCACTTGTGTATTGCTTCAAATGTTTTTTTTTCTTCTTGTTCTCTTTCACTTGTGTATTGCTTCAAATGTTTTTTTTTATTCTTGTCCTCTTTCACTTGTGTAATGTTTTCATGTTTTTTTTTTTTGTTGGTTTCTTCTTGCCCTCTTTCACTTACATATTGTTTTCAAATGTTTTTTCTTCATGCCTTCTTTCACTTATGAATTGTTTTCAAATGTTTTTTCTTCTTCTTGCCTTCATTCACTTACGTATTGATTTCACGTTTTTTTTCTTCATGGTTAAATATACATAAGATGGAAGGTGTGTCACAAACATTAAAGAAAGACATGCAAAAATGAATCCAGGTGTGACATTCTTTCTCTCCATCCATCTTTGCCCATTCTTCTGTCTCTCTATCACTCCCCCTTTCTCTGCCTGTCTCTTTCCCTCCTTCTCTATCTTGATCTTCTTCGTGCCCTCATTTCCTCTTGCTTCTCTTTTCCTCTTGCTTTTCACATGTACATATACATAGCCACAAGCTTATAAATTCACATAACCGTTATATATACATATATTCATACACTCATATATACATAACACATAATTCGTGCACGGACATCAACCACACATTCCCATACATTGATATATATAGATGTACATAACACATGTCCATACATGCATTAATGTACAGGCGTCAACTTACATATACATAAATACATATACTTACATGCAAACATGGTGTGTTCATCAAGAATGATGATACCATTCATTTAATTTCAGTGGGGTTTTAAGTTTTAGCCGCAAGTTCTAAGATGGCTGGTAAGGCCTATTTTGGCTCAAAATGTTCTTTGACAAGGAATGCTCGACATTCCAGGAGGAGGATTTCCTGTAATGATTTTATTTTCTCCAACCTTTTTGCAGTCCTGTTTGCTTCACAAGTGACTATACCCTTGCATAATGATGTATGCCACAAATTTTAGTCTTTGGCAGCAGTCTCCCAAGTGTCGTGATGAATTCCAAAAGCTTTTAGTGAGATTTTCATGGTATCTTTAAAGTGTTTCCTCTGGCTGCCTATGGCATTTACCACAGTGCAGCTCACCGAAAACATTTACACGCACACACAAAAGTTATAAACATAATGGTGACCGGTTTCTCCCACGACATGTAGTGGTTGGACGTTTGGTCACCTCTGACAGATTGCACGGCAGGCTACGGTGTTATTCTTCTTTTTTTCTTTTTTTTTAACACACTGACCATACTTTGATTTAAAGTTAGTTGCATACCCTTTACAGGAAGTCGCAGTCAACCCCAGCATTTTTTGACTATTTGTGATTTCTTGGCAAGTTTACGCCCAGTAGTTTGCCATTGCTTTCAGAATGGAAACCAAGACGAGGCAGTCTGCTGGCAGTCTGCTGCCAAATTGCTGGCAGTTGTGTTTATGTGGGTTACGAATTGCATCCGTAACCCATTCACCACAGCGCCAACTTTGATTACAGCTGCAAAATATTCTTGCCGGAGTTTACAGCTCTACGTTTGTAGCTGGGCTAAGGGAGCGGGAATAATGTTGATTATCTGAAGGGACTTAACGTATCATACAACGTGCCCAATTTGTAACCCTTTTTAAATAAAGTTCAATTCAATTCAAGGTTCATTACTTTTAGGTTAACTGATGTCAGTGAATGGTGCGCTTATCCCCAGTCAATGATCATCCTCTTTGCACATTGAACTATGTCTATAAGTGTCCTCCTCAGTATCTCCACCAGCGTGTATCGTATCATCAGTTTTGTGTTGGTTAACTGTTCTTCTTCAGCTTCCCAAATGGTGCTCTAGTCTAGCTTGAGTACGTTTGACTTATTGTTCTTATAGTCTAGTCAAAGTTGCAAAATTACATCCATCCCTTGAGTCATATACTCCTGCCTCTCAGGTGTTCAGGATGTCTGCCTGTTTCATTGCTTGTCCCCTCCCTACAGCTGCCTAGCCCACAAGCCTATCTACTTGTTTGTTTCCTGTTAACCTGTGTGCCCAAAACATTGGTTAGTCTACACCTCAGATATTCATACGCTTAATCTGTTCCACAATGTCTGTGATGGGTACACTCACCCTACACCCACACAACAACTGATTACCCACACAACAGCACCTGTGATTACCCACACAACAGCGCATGTGATTGGTACACTTATTTTATTCCACAACAGTATATGATCTGTACGATGATCCTGTGTTTATGATTGTCATGTTTTGCCAAGGTTTTGCACTCTAAATGGACAGACTAAACTAGACTGTTAACTTATATATTTTTTTTTCAGGAGGAGGAGGAAGAAGAGGAAGATGAAGACGATGAAGCTGAGCAACGAAAGGATGAATTGTAAATGGTTAAAATCCTGTGTGAAACGGTGTTGCTGTAGCTGTTCTTGCTGTATCATGGTTTCCTTCATGACAGTTTTTACTAGATACTTATTCCTTGCCTGATGTTTGTATGAATAATTAGATGAAATGGTTCCAGTCCATTCTTGTCCAAGAATATATTGTTTTACCACTTTAGTTGTATTCAAATATTTTTTTTTTTGGTTTTGTTTTTGTGTTTTGGTTTTCTTTCTTTACAAAAAGGGAGAATAATTCTTGTACACTTTATTTGACTTCAAACGGGCACATATATGTGATTGTTTAGTGTGCATGCTATTCTGTGTTGCTGACAAAAGTGAATGATATCTATTTGTGGGATTGTGTGACTGATACATACATGGATTGTTAGTTCAGTTTTTATATGATGCTAACGCATTGTTTCTTCTTTTCTGAAGAGATTATCATGATTGATTGTGTTATTAGCCCATTTAATCAATGTTGTATTTACTATTCTACTGCCATGTCAGTGATACCATGTGAATACAGATGTACCAAAGGATGTTTCCATCAGGAGTGTTCTTGTTTCAATTCTGTTGTGTAACATTAGTTTGTCCTGGTTGTCTGTGCAAAATTCTTGCCACAATTTTGTCAGTAAACTTGTGTGTTGACAAAATGTTTCATATGAAATTGTTTTATTTCTGTAACTGTCAAAATGGATGTGATTGGATGGGAAACAGATACAGTTGCCTCTTGGGTTGTCGGTATTTGTACCTGCAGCGTAGAGTACAGGGTTGCCTGTGCCCTTGCTGTGGTCACCAGCTAGACACAGGGTGAAGAATGGAATCTGTAAAGATCATCACATGGTTTATAGAATTTCATGCAAAAGATGTAGTGACCAGATATAACCCAAGTGGTAAAAGCTGAAATACCAGACATAGTCAAGTGGTAAATGGTAAAAGCTGAAGCACCAGGAATAACCAAGTGGTAAAAGCTGAAACGCCAGACATAACTTGGTGGTAAAAACTGTTGTACTCTTATCCTGTGACCACATCATCAGTTAGAAGATGTTGTCGCTGATGTAAGTTTGTTGCTAAAGTCTGAACAGCAAATGGCACTGTCCACTAAAAGTATTTCACCATTCTTCTTCTTTCGTTCACTTGGAATATGTCTATTAACTGCAGTGGTCTCTTGTATGAATTTTACTGTCTCTTTTAGTTCATTACTATTTCACCAATGACACATTACCTTGACACTATGAATACAGTTGCTTGCAGCCAACTAAAATTCGTTGCTGTAAACATTTTTATGGTGAGAATGGGTAATTTCTGCTCCTACCTGTTTGCCCGAATGTGAAATAGTCTGGTAAAAACTGCTGATCTTTTCCTTCACCCTTCATCTTCTATTGGGATATAGACCAACTATCTCACGCCAAGCCTTTGTAAGATTGTTCATGATTGGTTGGATCTCGCAGCTATGGGTTGAGATAGCGTCTCGTGTCAGCCCTCCTTAGTAGCTTCTTACAGCATGCTTAGTGGGTTCATCATCATCATGTGCCATGTCAATAAGAGGTACAAGTAGATAAATCCAGTGTTTGAAGGGTAAATTGGAAGTAAGTGCTTTTGTAGACATTCCTAGTACTAATGATGATTGTTGATTGAAGGGCAGTGGCAGTCTCAGCATTTGTGGTAGTGAAGAGAACAAGTTTGGATCTGGAGTTGGACATCTTGAAACTCGCTAAAAAGTTATTTTTTAAAAACAAACGTGAATATTAAACGATTTCGTCTGTATCTGTTAAGTAAATATGAAGAAGAAATACAGAGAAATAGAAGAAATTAACAATGAAAATATGATTTTCCGTCACTTTTTTATGTGATCAGAATGATTGTTTTTCTAACTTGTGAATTCAAATATTCACCAAAATTGATTTTCATTTGTAATAAAGCCTTTATAACTATGTTTTTGAAGCTCAGCATGGCCTAATCGGATAAGAGCGCTCGATCTGACACATCCGGTGTGCTGATGCCGAGGGAAGGGGTTCAACCCCATCACCGGACAGTTGGACTTTAAATGTTGACTTCTCCTCCTTGACTTGAGGATGTACATTACAAGTACCTCTGAAGTCGGAACAGGTTCGGCTGATGGCGAGGGTCACTGGTAAAGGGGAAAGCTAATCCACATGCAATATTCAGTCCAGTGCACTAGAAGTAGTGTTTGTGGATTACACTTGAGTTCAAAGCGAGCAAGTGCACTAAAAGTTTTCTGAAATATCTTCTCCTTTCGCTCTTTATCCTCTATTGGGGCATTGACACTGAACCAACTCACTCCAAGCTGTCCTGTCCATAGATATCTTAAGCAGCTTTGTCCATATCATAACATGATTGTCTGTTTCTACTTTTTTTCTTCTCTTTCTTATATGTTTTAGGTCTTCTCTATCTTAAATTGTCATCATCATGTGCCATGCCGATAAGCATGGGCAGTCATGTTTCGCCATCCCATATGATCGCCAGAGACGTGGATCAGCTCTATGAATTCTTGTATCGACCATGCCATATGACCAAGCCGTCCAGAAAAATTTGGCAATGTCTAATTTCTCCAATCAGTTTAGTGTGTTCATTTGCTTCTTGTATGACTTACTCATTGTCTGTCCACATTTCCACAGCCATGAGATGTTTTTCAGTTTTCTTGTCCATGTTTCACATCCATCCAAATGTAAGGTTCTATGTAGGTTTGGTACTAGGTTTAATTTCTGTTTTGACTTCCATAAATTTGCTAGTGTCCTGGCTTTTTGTAATCCTATTTCATTATCTCTATTTGTTTCCCTCATTTTTATCTACATTTGAGACATGGTGACATATTGGGTCGGTCTTGCCTGCCAAGACAGTGGTGTAGGTTCAATCCTCGGCAGAGAGAATTGTTCTGGAGATCGACCCAGCCTCGTAAACATGAGTACCAGACAATTTTCAGAATGAAAGGGAACCCAAAAAAATATATTCCCTTAGTGAATTTAAACGGAAGACACAAACACTATGTTGCATGATATATTGCCTGGCATATTCACTGCATCTCGTCAGGTGTATACTGCAGTTATAAATCATATGAAGTGAATAAATGAACAATACTTTAGCTGAAACACTTAAAACGCATTAACACGTATTCGGATCTGGAGCATTTGTTATCGGCCACATTAATTTCAAAGTTAACATGAACTTTTCTGCTTTCATAAAATCGACTGGAATTGCCTAATGGATAATGCCTCACTCGATTTGAGTTATCGTTTATTGTTTGTCAAAAACAGTATATGAAACGCTTTTTCTTTGTTAATGTTATGGACAGTTTATGAAGTGTTGAGAAATCGATGCTTAGGGCTTTTATAGCCTTTCGACTGCACGGGTATTCCTGAAAGGGAATTGGATACCCATCTCACGCTAAATGGCCTACTGAAGAAGGGAACGGAGTATGTATAGAAAAAGCAGTGCAGTGAGATTAATTTTTGATGTTGTATTTCCAGTCCTTCTAATAATGTTGTCTTCCTCTTGCACATTCCACATTTCCTTTAGCACATTCTTCAGATACCAGGGAGCTTCACATGAAAACCTTAAAAGTGATAATTACAATAACCATGCCAGTGTCTAGTAACCTGTCAATATTATTGTTAAGGATGTGAAGAGTGCTCAGCACTCTTCACATCACGGTGCAGACGAATGGTGGTCGTTCAGAAAGACAACCTACTGAATGTAAACTTGCCAAGAAATCACAAACAGCCAAATCATTCTGGGGTTGACTGCGACATCCTGTAAAAGAAATGCAACTAAAATTTTTATACATTTTTTTTTGCTATAGCTTTTCTAATTGTGAAAACACTGTTTGGGCAGTGTCCTTATGGCCTGCTCTTTTCTATTTCCAACTGTTGAGGCATTGTTAATGTGCACGTGGGTTCTCACGGTTTTTCGCCCTTATCCGTGAAGGCTAGATGTGATATCCACTACCCAGGAATGGGGGAAGGAGCATACACTATGCTTGTTCTTTTTTTAAAATCCAGTCAATATTACGGACATTTGGTCTGCTTGAGCAAGAAACGGACGCTGTAACCATGTAAATTCTGGTCTACTCTGCCCTTCTTTCGAATATTCTGACCAAATATATAATGAGAGAGAACGTGATGGTATGGGTTTACAGGGAAGGGAGTCAGTTACACATCACAAGTGGCTTATGGCTGAAAGAGTTTATAAGGAGATGTGGCTTTTAATAATTCAGAAACTTCTTCTGCTACTTCTTATTATTCTTCTGAAAGAGTTTTTATGGAGCTGTGGCACTTAATATTGCAAAAACACCTTCTGCTGCTGCTGCTTCTTCTGAAAGAGTATAAGGAGCTGTGGCACTTAGTATGTCAATAATACCTTCTTTTTCTTCTTCTTCTTCTGAAAGAGTTTATAAGGAGCTGTGGCACTTAATATGCCAAAAACACTTCCTTCTTTTTCTCCCCTCCGCTTCCTCCTCCCGTTCATCTTATTCTTCCTTCCTGTTTCGAATTCTTCTTCATTCCTCTTTCGAAGAGAGCGTGTCATACCTTGTTATACACCTCAGAAGTCAGTCTGTCCAGCTTCGGCATGCATTTGTGTCGGGTTTACCGTCTCAAAATAGATTCCATCCAAGGTGGCCAGCTCGATTGAAACAGTAGGCAGTGGCCTTATGTCCTACTCTTTGTAATTTCAAACTAAAAAAAGGTCACTTAAAAGTCAACATGGACGTCTTCATTGCACCGGGTTTTTATTCCATATTGCTAAGTCTCTTTCTGCAGAAATCTGCCGAAAGCGTCGCACAAACTCCGTAGCTCCAGCTACGACCCTCAAGTCTAAAAAAATGCACTCATGAACCGAATTACGCGGCCTGGAAACGAACACAACCTTCGGAGCCCGAGTCAGATGACTTGACCACTTCACCACGGTGACTCACAAACGACTTCATTGCACTGGGTTTGATCTCATATGGCTGAATCTCTCATCGCAGCACAGGAAGCGGAGCACATAGCGCAAAATCCCCAGCTTTAGAGACGACCCACAGGAGTCTCCAAAAAAAAAAAAAAAAATGCACTCATGAACCGAAGGAAGCGGCCCGGAATCAAAACCAAAACCTTCTGAGACCCGAGTCAGGCAGCTTGACCACGTCGCTACGGAGACCCGTAATTTCAAACACTGGTGGGATAGTCAACGTGCACAACTTGAAGATGGAACTACATGTTTTTCACCCTTATCTGAGAAGACTAGGTAGTCGATCTCACTACCTAAAAGTTCAGGGTGGGGGCGGCGTGTGATATCATCAGATACCAATGGTTCTTGGAAACGTTCCCAGCCCTATGCAGGGATGGAACCTGATACCTTCTAAGTTTGAGGCAGACACCGTAATCCTTCTAATCATATAGCCACGCCCCATCCCGTAATACATTTAATAGATATCTCGCGGTATTTCCATTGCAATTAACTTTTACGTTTGTGCCATTTTCTTGGCTTTTATTCCCCCCGCCCTTTCTATATATAGTCTAGGTCAGCATGGCCGAATGGATAAGAACCGGTGTGCTTATGCCGAGGTAAGAGGTTCAACCCCTGCACCGGACAGTTTGACTAAAATGTTGACTTATCGGTATCGCCATTGACTTGAGTAGGTAAATTATGAATACCTCTGAAGTCGGAGTGGGTTCACCTGAGGGAGAGAGAGACACTGTTAATAGGGAAAACCAATCCCCACTCAAAACTCAGTCCGGCACTACCTGAAGTGTGGACTATGCTTGAGTTGAAAGCGAGCGTGCGCTAAAAATATTTAGTCTTTCACTTTCAGTGCATTTAATTAAGCATTCTTTGGATGTCTACTTTTGGCACTACAAGTTCCGTCTAGACATTGGGTTTGAGTTTGTCTTGCACACCTCTTCTGTGCTTGGAGAAAGATAGGAGAGCCCCGCATCACAGTCCCGTGAAGATGATATGTTGTTCTGGGTCGAGAGAACTTTATTGTTCTGGGTCGAGAGAAAAGTCTCTGCATCAACCTCACCCCAATAAATACAGGTCCCTGCGTTCGGAGCTCAGACGCCAACATATCGGACTTGAACAGTTAAAACTCAGTCTTCCAGCGGATTAACCAGCAGTCAACAAAGCTTTTATAGCTGCAACACATCCTTGTCTGTTTCAAGGTTTTCTTGTTTTTCTGCTGCTGAACTTGACGCAGTTTGCCTGCCGTTAAGCGTCGTGGAAAGTTCGAATTGATCTCTCTTGTCTCTTGTGCAAGGCTTGTTCTTCTGGCCATCGAAATCCCTTGCCGTTGCAGAATATTCCTTAAGTTATCAATGCATCTACATCTATGTCTTCTTCGCGTGTCAACACCAGATAGTTTACCGTTGTTTGAGAATTGGGCAGTTGATCAGACCTCATCCACATGCGATGACCGAACAACTCTATTCTCACTCAACTCTGCACTCTGTCTGTCTGTCTGTCTGTCTGTCTGTCTGTCTATCAGACCTCATCCACATGCGATGACCGAACAACTCTATTCTCACTCAACTCTGCACTCTGTCTGTCTGTCTGTCTGTCTGTCTGTCTGTCTCTCTCTCTCTCTCTCTCTCTCTCTCTCTCTCTCTCTCTCTCTCTCTCTCTCTCTCTCTCTCTCTCTCTTCTCCCTACTATACATGGTATTATTATTACTCTCAAATTTGTTGAAACTCTGTTTCTCATTCTGTCACTTTTTATGAGAGCAACAAGCTTGCATCGAGCATCTATAATCTTTTTTTGAGGAGCAACAAGCTTGTATCGAGCATCTATAATCTTTTTATGAGAGCAACAAGCTTGTATCGAGCATCTATAATCTTTTTTTGAGGAGCAACAAGCTTGTATCGAGCATCTATAATCTTTTTATGAGAGCAACAAGCTTGTATCGAGCATCTATAATCTTTTTTTGAGGAGCAACAAGCTTGTATCGAGCATCTATAATCTTTTTATGAGAGCAACAAGCTTGTATCGAGCATCTATAATCTTGTTTTGAGGAGCAACAAGCTTGTATCGAGCATCTATAATCTTTTTATGAGAGCAACAAGCTTGTATCGAGCATCTATAATCATACGCCTTGATCTTCTATTGGGGCTTTGGATTATCTTTCCTTGCGCTGCGTTAAAATGTATACGACTAAATAACTGAAGAAAGGTCGAGTCTCTTCGGTGCGACGAGGTGAGGCAAATGGCGCTGGCCCCATATTTGTAGAGGTCAACCGACACCCCCAGGGGTGGTCAGTACCATACTGGCCGCCTGCACTTCCTAAGACACCCAATGAAGACTTGGTGAACCAGGTCACTATTAGAAATTCGCCTGGATGCGCATTCAAACCAATGACCGCCGGGTCACTGAGGCCAGAGTCTTGGCAAATCAGCATACTAGTAAATAAACTACCGTATGTCCTAAAACGCGTACTAGTTTCCACTGAAAGGGGTCTCTCTTGTGAAGGAGGCTAAGTCCACTTAGGCAACTTATCACAAACATTAGAAAGAAGCAGTCATCATTCAGCAACATTACGAGAAGACAGAAACTGGGTCATGTGACAGCTGGACAGATATGTTGATATCGGACCATTCAGTCTATAAGTGCTCGGATCCCCTCCTCAGCAAATCCCGCAGCGTGTAGCGGCTAACACCACCAGTTCTGTGTTAGTTTATCAATCTTCTTTGGCTTCCTGCGTAGTGTTCTTGTTTGGCCACACCTCTTTTAATTTGCTGTTCTCGCAGTCTGACCATGGTTGTAGATTCGCAGTCATCACTTCTCGTAAAGCAGTGGTTCTCAACATTTTTTGGCCCGTGCCCCTTCACCATATTTTCAGAACGTCATCCCCCCTTCCTATCAAAAATTTGGCCCGTGCCCCCCCCCCTTTCACCTTATTTTCAGAACGTCATTCCCCCCCCCCCCCCTTTCATATTTCCTATCTAAAAATCCCCCACCCCTATACAGTATTCGTAAAAATTTAAGGTAAATTTAATAGCACATACTAAAACAAGTCCAGACATCCACATAAAACATGATTTGTGGGTCTACTGACTTTATAAAATGAATTTTAGAAGGATGATATGTACATAACTGTAAAGTATGAAGGGAAAAACAATATCAAGTAATCGGTTCTTGTATTAACGCGATCTTGAAATGGTCTTCATTCCCCCCTGGAAACCTTAAAATTCCCCCCTGGGGGGGGGGGGGAATTCCCAATCGGTTGAGAACCACTGTCGTAGAGCATTTAGAATGTCAGCTTGGTCCATGGCGCGTCCGCCCTCCACAGTAGCCTCACCTGCGAGCTTGTCAGCCCGCTCATTTCCTTGTACTCCTGCATGCTCTGGCACGAAGATGAAACTAATCTTTGACAGCCGAGACGGCTCCAGAGACAGCAACCACTCTCTCTATGGATCTACCCCATCTCTATCCTCTTGAGCATGCTCATGAAGATCACAAGATTTGTAGAAGCATGATCGCCAACGCCAGCAACTTGCTAATGACAAATGTCAATGTCATTAATGATGATGTAAACCTATATCAGGGGAGCTCACTATAATCTTATAGGCACCCTAGTATTGGAGAAATTGTAGAATTTAACTAATGACTGTTTTATACATTGTGTTTCGGTTCGCACACTTCATCTACACACCATGATGCCTGCAACGACGACCCGTTTTAATGTATGGTTAGTTTTGTGATTTTTATATTTATCATCCACTGCTGGTTTGCTAAAGTGAGGACCCGTCGTACCGGCAAATGTCAAATCGAAAGATAACGGATAACGATAACGCGACTTTAAGTAGCAATTTTAGTCAGTATTTAAACATTGGGATGTTACTTATGATATTGATACCATAACAATTGAATACAGCTTGACAAGACGAATCCAAGGGTATCTCAATGAAGAATGTCCGTAAATTCTAAGCGGAGTTATTAATATTTTTGTGTTGTGATCTACAATCAGGAAGTGCAAAGGAATCTGAGCAAATGAGCAGTTCTGCTCGCCGCCCCCTGGGAGCTCCGTGGGGAAATGGTCAAGCCTTCTGACTTGGGCTCCGAAGGTTGTGGGTTCGATTCTTGGCCACGTCCTTTCATTCACTAGTGCAGTGCATTTTTTCGGAGACTACTGGGGATCGTCGCTGGAGCTACGGAGTTCGTGCTTTGTGGGATGCTTTCGACAGCCCTTCCTGTGGAAAGAGACTGGGCCATATGGGATAAAACCTAGTGCAATGAAGTCGACCCTGTCGACTTTTAAGCTCGCTGCCCAGTAAATTGGGAGCTAAGAACATTAAATTCTGACTTCTATTACTGTGGCGTGTTTATTTTTAAATGAACCACATAGCAACCATATAATATATTGTTGTGTCCGGGGTGGAAAGGCCTGACTTGACATGTTATCTATTTTTCTGTAGGATGTGCCATGAGCTAATTAATAATTAAAAATAGCTGCAAATTGATTATTATTCATTAAATATCATGCGCATTACTAATTATTGGCTAACAAACCTGGTAAGATGTATATTTTATTATGCGGACTTGTAAACAGAAAGTCACTGTGATATTCCTTTTTGGATAGGATATGCTGTGACCTAATTAACAATTAAAAATAACCGCCCCATTTATATTACTTAAATGTCATGTGAAATGATCGTTGTAAGTCAAAGAAAAATTCATGAAAATTTACTCACATTTTCTTGATGTACTCACTGTATACATTGGTATGGCGACAGTTTTCTTTTGTTGATTAAATACCCTGCAATAATCTAAGTAAATAATTATGTAATGCTGCACTGCTAAGAAAAAAAAGTTCTCCTTACAGGTTTATAGATGGGTCTGAAAACTTTCTTTCAAAATTATCTTAAGTCATGTCAAATGGTGAGAAATTATACAAGTACACAGATAAATTACTACTACAAATGAAACTTGTTTTCTGTTTAATTTTAGTAGTTAAATTGCCAGTTCTAATTATAAATAAATACAGGTCCGCTATAGTATAGATGGATGCCTCCATAATGAATTTTATTTTATGGTTGCTCTATCTTGTTCTCATGGTTGTGCTAAACTAAACATTCTTTCCTGACAGTTAAAAGCCGTTATTGTTAAAACTCTTCAAATGTATGTAAAAATGAACGCAGAATTCAAAAATGCATTGAAAAGCATCAGAGATAAAAAGAAACAGGAATTAAAAACATTAGCTTACTGTTTGCCAAAAAATTGAAATAACTTAGCAGAGACAAAAGTTCTAGGCTTCAAACGCATGCAACCTAGCAGACAGACCACATTTGCAATTATTAGAGTTGTTTCCCCCGATGGGTGACCAGTTATTTTTGAAAACATTCAATCAGAAGCAGGCATACCCATACCAACCAGGTCGCAGGAAATTTTCCTTGAATCAGCTTCTTCACACACACACGCACACACACACACACGCATGCACGCACGCATGCACACACGCATGCACACACACACATTTTGGGAAAGGCCGTCAACTGAAATTGCTAGTATTAGTAGAGGGGTTTGCAGGTTTCAACAACCCAAGAGCTATGCTGACAGTAGCACAGCTACTGGTAGGGTCTGCCATGTCGGACAGGTCAAGGCAAGGGACAGGTCAAGGGGTAGGGACCAGATGACATGAAGTATTACATAAACCTACTACCTTGTATGTAGACTGGGGACAGTCAAAGACTAGGGAAAACAAACCCCAAAAAACGTTTGTCAAAGTCAGATGCACTGAGCCACAGGTTTGACAAAACAGTGCAAAGCAACTCACTAAATGATGATGAAATGATATCACAATGTCCCGGGAAGGTTAACCCGGTCAACAAATGCCCACAGAAGTCGGATATGTCGGCCTAACGGTGCAAGAACGCAGCTCTGCTGTAAACAGGCACAACGCAATCACATCCGGAAAAAAAAAAACTCCGGATGAACGCAGAAGAAGAAGATATCACAATGTTACACGCAAGTGTGTTACATGAGTCCTTGAGGGAAGCAAAGAATTGTAGCACTGTAACATGTCATATGATCCCGGGAAGGTTAACCCGATCAACAAATGCCCGTAGAAGTTGGATGTGTCAGCCAAAAGGTACAAGTATCGCAGCTTTGATGTAAACTGGCACAACACAATTACATCTTAAACAACATTCCGGACGAACGCGGAAGAAGAAGAAGAATACGAGATGACTAAAGAGGGTTGGCATGAGTCTGTCTACCTTATCGTGTAGAAATTTTACCCTCAAAATCAACCAATAATGAACACGTCTCCAAACTACTTGGTGTAAATTGGTTGAGGTCCTATGCTTCATTGGGAGATGGAAGGCAGCAGCAGCAGAAGAAGAAGAAGAGGAAGAAGAATACTTTTTAAAAAGTATTGCACAGATATGTAGTTAAGATCTTCCCTTCAGTGAGTTGAGACCATAGTGGCATTTCTTAAACTCTCCTATACTTTTAGAGGTTGTTCATTAAAATCTTAACATCAAAGAGAACCAGCTCATAAACATCATCACATCTCGGAAACTGAAATACTTTTCCATATTAGACGTCACAGTGGTTAGGAAGGAACTGTGATTGAAGACAAGATTCCTCCAAGAAATGGCAATGGTTGACCAGCATGAAGATGGACACAGGACATTGCGGACACTTTGGCCATGAGGGTGCATGAGGCCGGAGAACTGGTAAGGGATCGAGGGACTTTTTAATGGGCAGTAATGAGTCTGCAAAGGACCTGCTGCATGATGATGATGTCAATTCTTAGCGGAAATACAGGGTGTATTTTTAATGACTGTGCAGTGTTTGAAAATATTGCCGGTCCAAGTTTTGTATTTACCTATTATGTTGCATGAACTTTACAGAAGGTGAATACAAAACTTGGACCGGCAATATTTTCAAACACTGCACAGTCATTAAAAATACACCCAGTATTTCCGCTATGGGTTACACCTGTGTGCCGTGATGTTGATCCATCAACTAAACTAAACTAAAAATACACCTTATAATTTGTTAACGTATAGTGTTGCACAATTAATATCACACAGTTACTAAAAGATGTGTGGAAGAACTTAAGTACTTGTCTATTTTAGCATGGTCTCGGACTTCTTCTAACCAAATATTAATTTGTTAACGCATAGTGTTGCACAATTAATATCATACTAAAAGATGTGTGGAAGAACTTAAATACTTGTCTATTTCAGCATGGTCTCAGACTTCTTCTACCCAAATATGGGAGGAGTGGAAAGCCACATTTATCAGCTGTCATCTTGTCTGGTGGAAAGAGGTCATAAAGTGGTTATTGTCACACACTGTTATGGGGATCGGACTGGGGTTCGTTATTTGGCAAATGGATTAAAGGTAATTATTTTTTAAGTTGAATAGTAGGGATAGTAGTAATATAAAAGTAAATGGTAATATTCTTCAACAAGTGAATTGGTGACAATTATCTCGGAACAGTCATAACATCTGATGGGAGATGCCTTGAAGAGATTAGAACAAGAATCGCCATGGCGAAAGTAGTCTTTAGCAAGATGAAAAACATACTGACCAATAAAAAGGTGTCAATTGAAACGAGAAAAAGAGTGTTGAGGTGCTACAACGAGCCTGGATGTGAAGCTTGGACAATGAGCAGTCAAGCTGAAAAAACATCTTATGCCCATGGAAATGTGGTTTCTGAGGAGAATGCAAAAATACCATGGACAGACAGAAAAACCAATGACCAAGTGCTACAAGAAACAAATGAAAGTCGTAAATTGATTAGAGAAATGAGACGTAGACAGTCAAACATTTTTGGACATGATATGAGAAGAAATAAATTGGAGAACTTGGTGACAACTTGCAAGATCGAGGGGAAGAGAACAAGGGGAGAAGTAAATACCTGGATGGCTTGACCACATGGCATGGTCGAGACAAGAACACTGAGCTGATCCAGGACTCTGATATCGAGTGAAATGGCAAATCATGACCGCCCACATTTACTGGCATGGCACATGATGGATGGCGTAGGGATATGAAGAATTGAAAAAAATACAATCTGGTTTAACAGATAAATCAATCAGATGCCGTCTCCTCAGTGAAGGTTGGCTGCAATGGCTCTCAGACACTGTCTCTTGCCTTGATTGTACATACTGTCAGACTGCTGTCTGCCCTTCTCTCTTGATGATATCGTCCCACGTGTATGAGGGTGAGTCAATAAGTAAGTCACACAGTTCTGTGAGATGGTAGGTAAATGTAGTTGGTGTTTTCTACAGCAACATCAAACTTTATATTCCTGTTCATCAGGTGGCGCTAGGTGTCTCATGCGCAGCACATAAACAAAATGGTGACTGTACTTACTGAGTGTACAACCAAAGAGCAACGTGCTATTGTGCTTTTTTTGTGGGCAAAAGGACTGCTTGTAAAGGACATTCATAAGGAAATGCTTCCTGTTTATGCTGACAAATGTTTATCCCATACAGCGGTGCATAGCTGGGTAGAAAATTTTTCCCCAAGGATGCTCTAAAATTGTTGATGAAATCCGATCTGGTCGTCCTGTTGAGATTGCGACAGAAGCATCCGTGCAGCAGGTGGAGGAGATGATTAGAGGTGACAGGTGAGTAACGATAGACTCTGTAGCATCTGCAATAGGGTGCTCACATGGTTAAGCATACAGCATAATACGTGATCGATTGAAATTTAAGAAAGTGTGCTCAAGGTGGGTACTCAGACAATTGAAGGAGGAACACAAAATGAATCGATTTGGCCTGTCCTTGCATCATCTCTGTTGATACGAAGAAAGGAGAAGACATGCTGAACAGGATTGTTACTGGGGACGAATCATGGGTGCATCACTACCAGTCTGAATCAAAGCATGCTTCAATGCAATGGAAACATCCTTCTTGCCTTGTATTCAAAAATTCAAGGTTACGCCATCAGCAAGGAAGGTTATGTTGACAGTGTTCTGGGATTGTCAAGGAGTGCTTTTAACCAATTTCAAGAAAAAAGGTGACAATGTGAATTCTGAATCGTACTGTGAAAGTTCTATTGATGCTTCATGATGCAATTCGAAGAAAACCGTCCAGGACTGCTGACTAGAGGAGTGTTGCTTCTTCATGACAATGCCAGACTACATACGGCTCAATTAACTCAGGAGAAAAGTAACCAACTAAGGTGAGAAGTTCTGGAACATCCACCTTACAGCTCCGACTTAGCCCCTAGCAATTTCCACCTTTTTGGTCCACTGAAAACCCACCTTGGCGGGAGACATTTCGCATATGACGCCGAAGCTGAATGTGAAGTGAAAACATGGTTTAGAAAACAGAGCATGCAGTTCTATGCAGCAGGTTTGGGAGGACTGATAAAACGATGGGATAAATGCATCAATGTTGGTGGAAATTATGTTGAGAAATAAAGTGACAATGTATGTATAAAAATAAACTTGTTTCAAGTTGTAATCATATTTAGTTATTTTTCTACAGCCATTTGTGACTTATTTATTGACTTCCCCTCATATAATTATTTAACAGATAAACAAAGTTTTAGTCTTACTTGTCTCTGCGTATTATTGATTTCTTTTGCAGATTGCATATTATGAATCTTAATATGTATAGTACAATGATAACCAACTGGGTCACAATAAAACATGTAAATGTGTTATAGAGACCAAGACTGCAGCTGGATTTGACAATGTTAAATGAAACAAATAGGTATGAGCCATATGGGATAACAGAAATAACAAGTACAGACACATGATCTCAGGCCAGATGAATAGAAATCATAGTGTGATAATGAATAAGAGAAATCAAGAATAATAATAACAATAGTTAGTTAGTTAGTTAGTTAGTCGACCGAGATCATCCTCATTGCACATCGAACCATTCAGTCCATAAGTGCTCGGATCCCCTCCTCAGCAAATCCCGCAGCGTGTAGCGGCTAACGACGCCAGTTCTGTGATGGTTTATCAATCTTCTTTGGCTTCCTGCTAGTGTTCTTGTTTGGCCACCCCTCTTTTAATTTGCTGTTCTCACAGTTTGGCCATGGTTGTAGATTCACAGTCATCACTTGGTTCACGCAAGTTTACTTCTCGTAGAGCATTCAGCATGTCAGCCTGGTCCATGGTGCGTCCGCCCTCCACAGTAGCCTCACCTGCGAGCTTGTCAGCCCGCTCATTTCCTTGTACTCCCGCATGCCCTGGCACGAAGATGAAGCTAATCTTTGCCAACCGAGACCGCTCCAGAGGCAGCAACCATTCTCTTCGGATCGACCCCTCCTCTATCCTCTTGATCATGTTCATTGAGTCGCTAAGGAAACATGCCCTAGTGAATGTCTGTGTCTCGAGCCATGTTATTGCTTTACTTACTGCCATGACTTCCATAGTCAGGCTACTTGTAGTTTCAGTGAAAGCACCAGAGTCCTCCTTTACAATTCTCCCTCCGGCCCGAGCCAGTAAAGGCCCATGAGCTTCTCACATGTCGGACGACCGACCCATCTGTGTAGATGACAGCATCACCGTCTAGTGAATTCTCGAAAATCAACGCTTGTACTTCAGCCTCCACAGCAGCCGGATTTTCTTGTCTGCATTTTCTATCTAGTTGGATGCAAACTGAAAAGGATGTGCAGAAATCTGTTGGCACTTGTACCCACTCCTCGCCAGGTTCTAAGTCCTCAAGTGAACACACCTGTTGAAGAATGTCTTCGGCTTGACCCATCCACGACCATCCTCTTTTTAACCTGCTGCCCTTCATCTTCATAATTTCACTATGCAGTGGATGTTGTGTGTTTGCGTTAACTCTGAGGTAGGCGCGTGCTCTGCAAACTTGTATTCTGTCTTCAATGGTTGGAAAATCAAGAAGGTAGCTCACCGCCTTGCTTGCTGTATCTCTTGTACATCCAAGAATAATGCGCATAGCTTCATTCTGTATCCTTTCCATCCTTTCTATCTGCTTACGGCTGAGAGTCAGGATTGCCATTGCATACTCAAAAACAGACATGACCAGCCCCTCGTACAGAAGACATAGATGACGCTGCTCACAGTTTGCTGCCGCCATCACCCGCATGGCAGCCAAACCCTGCTTGGCCTTTGTTGACCATTGCCCCAGCTTCATCACACCAAGTACTTATGTGATTGAGTTCGGTTTGTAGTTCCACAGCAACCGCTCTCTATCCTTACCCTGCCGATACACTAAAACATCATCGGCATATGACAATGTCCTGCCAGGTCCAGTGATCTGCTCACTGGTGATTCTCACTGTGTAGGCGTTGAACAGTACCAGAGATAATGGTGATCCCTGTGGTAGGCCAGGATATATTGTTGTTGGTTCCGAAGTCCAACTGCCACATCTAAAAACTACTTTCCGTTGGAAGAGGGCTGCAGCGATCCAACTAAGGAGGAATGGACTTACTTTTAGTTCAAGAAGCTGAAACATTAAAAAATCCAATGGTACTCTGTTGTACGCGTCCTCAAGATCAATCGCTGCAGCAAAGGTTTCAATGCCTGAGTGGAAACCTTCATAGACATCATGGGCAAAAACTGCTGCATTGGTCTAGGTTTCTCTTTTTGGACGGTACCCACCCAGGGTAGGTGGGAAAACACTTTGCCTCTTTAGCTGGCTTGATATTTTCCTGGCAATTACCTTCTCCAGCAGCTTACCTATTGTATTCTGCATGGTTATAATTCGATATCCCTGAATTTTTTTGTAGTCTTTGTCAGGCTTCAGCAATGGAATCAGATAGCTGTGTAACCACTCCTCCTTGATGCTAGCACTCCCTATACTGTTGTTGTACATGTTTGCTAGTTTCTCTAGCTCATTGTCGGTACACCTATTGATGTCGTCGTATCTTATGCCATCAGGCCCTGGAGCGCTGTTTTTTGATTGTCGAAGCACAGCCTTGATTTCTTTCACTGTCACTGTGTCTTCATCCGAAGTGTTCTGGGCCTTGCACCTGTCTGAGGTGACCTCCTTGGCCAGATTTTGGCCTCCCATGTCTGTCTGGTTGCTCTGCTCTAGATAGCGTTCAAAGAGGGCTTTGCCCTTGTCCTCGTCAGTCCTCTGCCAGATGAGGTCAGCACTTTGGAAGTCAGAAATGCTCTTATTCTTGACTACACCACTCATGCTTTTATGTAGTCGCCAGAACAATTTCAGTGACTTGTCTGTGCTTACTCTTTGACACACCTCTGCCCATTTTTTGCTTTTAACCACCTTGACCAGGTCTTTGAAATAGCTTACTTTTGTGTGCATCTCTCTTTCTAAGTGCATGCAGGGACTAGGATGACCAGCTCTGTTCTTCTTGGCATTCTGCCATCTCCTTACAGCACTACGCTTATCCACCCAAGCCTTCTCCACCTCGAAATTCCACCAAGGTGGCTGCTCCCAGCTCTTTTTCCTGCCCTGAAGCTTTCTGCGCTTGTCACGTCTTATTTTACTCACCACATCTTGCCCTGTACTGTCATACTGGAAAGTCTTTACCTTAAGCTTGTGCTGCCTGGTTGTGCCTTTCTCCACCAGTATGCTGCAAGGGTGGTGGTCGCTGCCGTGGTGTCTTAGGACACCCCATCTACACACTGTAGTGAGTGAAGGTGAAACCAGCGCCAGATCAATAGCACTGTCCTCATCACCTGGACGGCTTGCTGTCCTGGTGACACAGCCACTGTTGATACAAACCAGGTCAATGGTTTCAAGTGCAGTCTCGAGCTCCCCCCTCCTGTGTGTTGGAGGAAATGTTTCCCCATGATCTGCCTTTAGCGTTGAAATCGCCACAGAAAATAACATTTCTCTCGTGACCTAATATGCCACTTAAGCACTGCCCCTTCTGGGAATCCATACTTGCGTTGCGGGCATAAACATTAACCAACATGAATGGTATACTGGATTGAACTCTCAACGCCTGTATTTGAATATCGTCACTGTCCCAACTGGACATGTCTAGCTCTGACGCCACCATGCTGTCGCGAACGAGAATCGCCATTCCCAGATGTCGTCTGTTGTAGAAACATTTGAAGCCGGCAATTCGGAGTAGCTGATCGCCCAGTCTCGTCTCCTGGAACGCTACAATGTCGTTCCTGTAGACCAGGGTTTCTAAAAAAGAGCCCTGTTGCTTTACGTTGGCGCAGTTCCAATACAGAATACGAATATTCTTGGGTCCTAGACGGCGACACTTGAGTCTAAAACGTCGTAAACCAGCATGCTTACCTTGTCTCTTTCTGCCTGCCTGGCGCCCACGCCGCCTCGTTAGGTTGACTGCTGACCGCTCGGAGAACACACGTTCCGCCATGTTGAAAAACCAAAAACAACACAAACCACACACGCTGCGAAAAATTCACTCAAGGATTGCTTCGCTCGATGCACGAAACTCCGTAGCATCCGCGCAGATCTTGAGTAGAAACTCCTGGCTTTACATCCTGGCACACAAATTACACGCAAGAGATGAATAAATCCATCTCCTACGCGAAAAAGTTAGCGATCACAAAACAACCCGACCGTCCGTCGCCAACCATCTTAATAACAATAATATAACGTTAAGGAAGTATGTAATAAATAAGCTAAACTACAAAACATATGTTCGGCATTTCAGTCCTAGCAAACTTCTTCAGGAACAGCACAAAAAGGACTAATGAGAAAAAAAATTATTGTAAATTTTTAATTTGTTAAATTCTTGTGCTCGCTTGCTTTGAACCCAAGCGTAATCCATACAATTGCTACTACTTCTTGTGCAATGAACTGATCTTGGCGTGTTGATTAGCTTTCTCTATTACCAGTGTCCCTCGCCATCAGGCAAACGCACTCCGACTTCTGAGGTACTTGTAATTTTCATCCCCAAGTCAAGGTCAAGATGTCAACATTTTAGTCCAACTAAGGTTGAACCCGCTACATCAAAATCATCATACCGGATGTTTAGGAATGCGCATTCTTATCCCTGCTGACCCTTTTATTGTAAATGATAAAACACAAATTATAAGTAATATAGTAGAAATGTGCTAAAATAAAACACTATTTTCATAATCAAGAATAAACACTGTTATAAAATAATTTAATAGATGACATGCTTGCGTTTCATGGAGGAGGAGGGAAAGAACAGCAAGGAATAGAAACAAAAAGAATAAGAAGCAAGAAAATGGAGAAGCAAGAAAAAGCAGACAAAAACAAGAAGCAAAAAGAAGAAGAAGAAGAAGAAGAAGAAGAAGAAGAAAGAAAGAAAATGAAGAAGCAGGAAGAAATAAAAAAAAAATAATAAGCAAGAAGAAGAAGAAGACACAATTTCAAGAAGAAGAAGAAGAAGAAGAAGAAGAAGAAGAAACTAAAACAAGAAAATAAAGTTACAAGAAAATGAAGAAGCCAGAAGAAAGGTAATGAGTTGTACACATTTACCATGCGTTTATAATGCATATTTTGTTGTGGTTTTTGTTCATTAAGATTAACCAAATAAGTGGTGTATAAAACGAGAGGGATAAGTATGGCAGAATGTCAGACAGACCTGCATGCCCAATTCTTAACCCTTTAAAAATAAAGTTAACTCATTCTCAAGTTCTAGTAAATGGCACACATATTAAAATTCCGTTGACAGTTTGGACATCACTGCGACTTAACCTAGCAAGGCGACAGGTATATACAATTACTGAACAAAAAAACAAGATAAAGGCAATCCTACAGCAGATAGGACCATCTGTAGGGGCATGAAGTGGTAGATTTCTGTAAAGTCCAAGCCATTGGATAATGAGGTGATTTGATCAGTTCATTTCCTCAATCCAGACTACTCAGAAAATTCTAAAAATTGTTTGGTGCCAATTTTACGAGGTAGGATCAACCCCGTAGCCGTACTGGTCAGAAGAAAAGAATCCTGCCACTTCTTGAGTTTGAACCTATACCGCATTGGAAAGTACGAATCATAAGCTCATTGTGTGGGCGTCATCAAAGGTGGAAAAAGCGTCCCAGTGGCACAAAATGGAATATTGCTTGGCTAGCAAATCCAGTATGTGGAAAGTCCGAATTGAAAGCTCATTGTGTGGGCGTCATCAAAGGTGGAATATTGCATATAGCTTGGATAGCAAATCCATTATGTGGAAAGTCGGAATCGAAAGCTCACTGTGTGGATGTCATCTGCAGACTGCATTCTTCTGGTTTCCGGAGGAACATCCTGTGGTGAATGGAAGGCCCAATATATGGAAGTGAGGCTAAGCAGCCATGTGCAGGACGTGATGATTCCTTGGGTGAGCCCAGTACCAGAGCACTATGTGCCGGCTCTGTAATTATGGAAGCCTCCTTGGATGGCGGGGAATGCCCATGGTCTGCCCCTGCCTTATCTTGAGGGCTGACAGGGATGTCTTCAGCTGTTCTAAATGGGCCAGCTGGGATGTGGAATAACACCACAACAGTGAGAGTCAAATGTCCTATGAAACCCCCCGGGAAGGTTAACCCGGTCAACAAATGCC
>OY992876.1:64808266-64893266 GCA_963921405.1 Cepaea hortensis | reverse complement strand
TCATTTATTCAATAGCATATTGATAGAGGAGTGTCTCTGTCAGCCATCAGTGCAGAGGTGATCAAGGCTTCATTGTAAAGGCTCACATATAGAACCTAGAAGTTGCCAGGCTCCAGCAGTGTTGGGCCTCTCTCAAGGCATTGTGTGTGCTGGTTGTATTGTTAATAAAGAGTTTGAGAAGTTGCACTGTTGTCCGAGCCATCATTAGTCATTGCCCATCCTGTCCATATCTACATGAATACTGTAAGTAAACGTTGTGTCCCACTAGACAGTAAGATAGCACAGGATAAGTATTAGTGTCTCTTCATGGATCATAACTGCTCTTCTATAATCATTTAGTAGTTTTATAGTTTCAGCTATTGATAATTGCATGTTTTCCAGGCTTTCTCCACCCTGGGACATGAAGCCATGTTCCATGCACGCACTATGGGTCTCCGGACAGTCTTCACAGATCACAGTCTCTTCGGCTTCGCTGACACCAGCGCCATCCTGACAAACAAGATCCTCAACTTTTCACTAGCAGATTGCACGCATGTCATTTGTGTGTCTAATACTTGGTGAGGAACTGTCTTTCATTCTTATGCTAGTATTATATTTTAGGTTAGTTGGTTTGTGGACATCATCTGAGAGACTGAATTTTAACTCTTTAATTCTTATGCTAGTATTATTGTTCAGGTAGGTTGGTTGGTAGACATCATCCGAGAGACTGAGTTTTAACTCTCAACTGATGAAGTGCCATGGGATGATTAATCATCTGAAGTCACTTCCCATATCTTTCATGGGCTTATACACAGTTGCTTTCCCTGTGCAACCCCCTTTAATTTAATATATAATACAACATGTCTGCTACCATATTAATGGTGTTTGTCTATCAAGAATGTTGATGACCATTAATTCCATCCAGTTGGGTTGAAAGTTTGGAGCCATGAGTTCTAAGATGACTGGTAGACCTATTTTGGCTTGAATTGTTCTTTGACAATATGGGCAAAGAATTCTTGATGTTCCAGGAGGACTTTCTAAGACTTCAGTGTTTGGAATCTTGTCTTGCCATTTAATCTTCAATAGCTTCCTAAGGGAGACTGTGTGGAAGTGGTTTAATTTCCTGACGTTTCGCTGGTAAACAGTCCAGGTCTCACCATGAAACCATATTAATAACTTGTGAGTCACATCTGTGACACACCCTACTTCCAATTTTCCGCCACCTATTTCTGTTTGGTCCAAACCGACTCTTTATTTGGCACAGAATCAGTTAAATTTGATGCATTGACATTCAGGTCGTCTGAGCCCTGAAAAAGGCTTGCATCTATAGGAGCGTGGTTGGTGTACCATTTGTATGGGGGATGTGTTACACAGATTTCTTCCCGTCTCCAGGCTCAGAAACCAGCTGTGTGTTTAAGAATGGTACTGAAACTTCTCATCTGCCACGATGCATATTCAGATATAACCAGGTCATTATTCAGCCAAACAGCTGAAAAAATGCTGGGGTTGACTGTGACATCCTGTGAAAGATATGCAGCTAACTTTGTATTACCCTTTCTGAAATATGTACAGAAGGATAAGAATCTCTTTTCACACCAGAGGCATGTTGGGCATGTAGTGCCAGCCCCATGTTTGTATAGATGTCAGCCACATTTACTTCCCAGAATATTCCCTAGACCCTGTATTTGTAAGGCTGGTTTGGCCTGGGAGCCCTGAGCAGGCCATGGTTCTACTCTGAAAATGCTCAGACATCAAATTACAGCCTCTATTTTGCATGTAAATGAAACCTATCAAGTATATTATAAAGTATATTATATAGTTAGTTGCATATCCTGTAAAGGATGTTGCAGACACCCCCCCCCCCCCCCCCCCCCCATATTATATAGTATATAAGTGCAAATACTCATGAACTAATTCTAATGAACTTATTCAGTGCCAAACGATAATATATCAGCAAATGTGATCCTCTGTTTTGATAGAAGGATGATATATTGCCATACTAGGGTCATCTTGTTAATTTGTTTTATGTGTTTTCGGCAATTTCAGTGCTCAGTGAATAGAAATTTGCATAATGTTACTTGTTCATTTGATTGTGTACCATGTCTGGTTCAAACCTACTTTTTTGTTTGGCACTGAATCAGTTAATACATGCGAGATGATTCTGAGATCCCGTGGGATGAATACATCATGGGAGAAAAGATAGTGTCACTAGGTGTTCGATTCACATAGTCAGACTCATTATGGGGGTTACACTTTGAACTAGTTGGGCTTGTGAACGGTTGGACACCAAGCATCAGAATTTTCCGGAGATCTACTGTTAGGAAGATTTTTTTCCGATAATCATGGCTCTGTGGTCGACCCAGCTTCATTAAAGAAAAAAAAGTTAGTTGCATATCATTTACAGGATGTCACTGTCAACCCCAGCAATTTTTCACTGCTTGTGATCTCTTGGCAAGTTTATGCTCAGTAGTTTCCCTTTGCTTTCTGAATGACCAGCACTCATACCATTGCATGAAAAGCAGTGCAAGGTGGTCTGCTTTCACATCACCCACAGCTGTGTTCAATGCGGTAACCCCTTCGCCACGGGTACTGGATTATTTTATGCAAAAGAAAGGTGATGAAAAAAAGGAATTGACCACCTAGCCCTGAATGCCATGGCCTAGGATCTGTGAAAGCATAAAATCTCACACCCCCCAACTGCAGTATCAACTATGGGACTACCTTTACTTATGCTGTAAATAACACAGGAAGCAAAGAGCATTGACAGACTAATGAAGATATTGTTGTGTATAATTTTTGTAGCAAAGAGAACACAGTGTTACGGGCCAGTATGCCTCCATCACGTGTGTCAGTCATACCAAATGCAGTCGACCCAACAGCATTCCAACCTGATCCTTCGAAGCGACATGCAGAAAAAAGTCAGTAATCTTATCTATTACAACTTATGAAGATTTTAAATGTATTTACAAATGTGTCATACTCTTGGTGTCTCTGTCTTCTTCTAAATCTCTTATTGTCAGTTTTATTTTATAGTGCATTGTTTATGCAATGTGAATTTTGCACAGTTAGTGAATAAGCAAAAATATCCCTTGAGCGCTCAGAGATATGGTTTTACAGCAGAATGTTGAAAATTCCTTGCACCACCAAAATAAGTAATCTACATTTTTTAAAAGAGGCCAAAACATAAAACAGCTTATCACAAACATCAGAAGGAGGCAACTAACATTTTTGGCCATGTGAGAAGAGAAAAGCTCGTAATGCTGAGACAGCTGGAAAGATTTGCGAAAATAGAGAAAGAGAAAGACAGTAAGAGAAGATTCTTAAAAGTCTTGTGTCATGGCACAAAAAGTTGTCAGCACACAAATTAATACGTGCTGTTGGAGGTTGCAAGATGTGGAGAAACGTGACTGCCTATGGTAGTCGATGGGACACATGATGATGATTTGAGCAACTAATTTTAAGTTACAAAGTTAGTTGCATATCCTTTACAGGATGTTGCAATCAACCTCAGCTTTTGTGTGTGGCTGTTTGACATTTCTTGGTAAGTTTACATTCAGTAGTTTGCCATGTCTGTTCTGAAGGATTGGCATTCATACTATAGTATCAAAACCAACGTAAGGCAGTCTGCTGCCAAATCGCCCGCAGCTGCGTTTCAAATCCACCTCTTCTGTTAGCCACCCATTGTGTTAGCCACCTTTTGTGTTAGCCACCTCTTGTGTTAGCCACCTCTTGTGTTAGCCATCTCTTGTGTTAGCCACCTCTTGTGTTAGCCACCTCTTGTGTTAGCCACCTCTTGTGTTAGCCACCTTTTGTGTTAGCCACCTCTTGTGTTACCCTCCTCTTGTGTTAGCCACCTCTTGTGTTAGCCACCTCTTGTGTTAGCCACCTCTTGTGTTAGCCACCTCTTGCGTTAGCCACCTCTTGTGTTAGCCACCTCTTGTATTACCCACCTCTTGTATTACCCACCTCTTGTGTTACCCACCTCCTTTGTTACCCACCTTTTGTATTACCCACCTGTTGTTTTAGCCACCTTGTGCTACCCACCTCTTGTGTTACCCGCCTCCTTTGTTACCCACCATTTGTGTATCTGATGTGAAAGTTGAGATGGGTTGAGTCACGAACTGACATCACAGCAATTGTGACATTCCCATACTTGTTCCGTTCTCATCTTCATCAGCCAGAGTTCCAATACTAATGATACCATTTTCAGTATGATTATATGTCCCTCTGGCATTTCCTCGAGGTACTGATTATATTGTAAACCTGACATGATGAGATTTATTTCTGTTGTATTTTCCAGTAACTGTCGTTGTGATCAGTCGCCTGGTCTATAGAAAAGGAATGGACCTCCTGGCAGGAATAATTCCACATATTGCCAGGAAATACCCTCAGATCCAGTTTATTATTGGTAAGTTTCATAAATGTGAAATTGAATTAACAGGGAATATACTTAACCAAGCGGATAATTTTAAATACCTAGGGACATTTATAATATCAGATGAAAGGTGCACAACAGAAATTAAGAACAGAATAGGGCAAGCGAAAGCTGCATTTCAGGAAATGAAATGTATCTTCTGCAACAAGTCACTATCATTGAATGTAAGAAAGAGAGGGCTGAAGTGCTATATAGAACCTGTTGTGCTGCATGGCAGTGAATCTTGGAATGTAAATGAACAAATTAGGAAGAGTTTGGAAGCAACAGAGATGTGGTTCCTGAGACGAATATTGCAAATTTCTTGGACTGCCTGAGTAACTAACAATTGCCTGAAAGAGGCTAATGAAACTAGAACATTATATACAACAATAAGAATGAGACAAACGTGATGTGTCACGTGATGAGAAGAGAGGCATTGAAGAACATCATGATGACTGAAAAGATCGAGGGGAAGAGAGGCAGAGGCCGACCAGGAGAAATGATGCTGGATGGATTGAGACAGTGGTATGGAAGAATATCATCAGCAGAGATGATTCAGAATATCAAAGACAGATCTGTGGAGAGATATGAACACCTATGCTAGCTGGCAGGGCACTTGATGATGATGAGGATTCATAACTTGAAGTGGCTTTTCCTTGTTTTTGTTTCAGTAATGTTAAATTAAAGGTGCTTCGTGCAGAGTGGCTTGCTTCACTTCAAAGGTCACGGGTAGCAAGCATCACCTGGATCTTTTCTCCGGGGCATGCCGGTGTGCTGGGGAATGAACAGGCGGACAGATTGGCTGGCTCAGCAAAACTTGGTGGAGCATTGATGCATGACAAGCCAGACGTGGTTGCGGCCTTGTGGGAGCACTTGTACACCTCGGAGGAGCAAATGGATCACCATAGTCTAGTAAGAATGAGGCAGTGAGGTGTGATGAGGGGATCTGGCCGATGCTCAACGCTCAGGGGAAAGGCGAGACGGACATATCATCAGATTGCTACTGGTACTATTAGTGTTGGAACTCTTTGCTGGCTGCTGAGGATGGGAACAGAGCACTTATGGGAATGCCCCGAATGCTGTGATGTCGGTTCCTAAATCAGTCAATCAAATTAAAGGACCCTTTTACCTGCCTTAAGTGCATTCGGCATATGGTACTAAACCCATACTTTTCATAGACCATGTGACACTCCAGGGGTGATGTGGTAAGTATCATGCTGAACGACTTAACTTCTCGAGATAATTACTGATACCCATTTTAATCTGGAGCTGAGGTTAATTTTAAAAACACCATCCAAATGCAGATTTGAACTCTTGACAATCAAGCCAGCAGACAAGCTGTTTTTGTGTACTTTCTCTGAATTGATGATTTTGAATGTTTCGAAAAGTATCTTCTAGTCAAATGTATCTATCAAATTATTGGCCAGTTCCCAGTTCATTAAGCCGTAGAAGAATGAACAACTCAATTTTACTAATTCAGTATCAAAAATAATAACAACATCATTAACAACAGCAACACCAACGGCATCATCAATACCAAAAACAACATCATCATCATCAACAACAAAATCATCATCATCATCATCGAACATCTACAATAATAATAATAATAATATTACCATCAGAGCATCATCATCCATACCAGCAACATCCTCATCAATACCACCACCAACAACATCCTCATCAATACCAACAACAGCAACATCATCATCAACAGCACATCCTCAAATTGACATCTCCAACAATAATAATAATAATATCAGCATCATCATCATCAGCAACAACAACATCATCATCAACAACATCCTCATCAACAAAAACAACGTCACCATCATCGACAAAATCATCCTCAACAACAACAACAACCACAACATCATCATCAACATCATCAACATCAACAATAACGAATTATTGTAACAGACTTAACTGATTCATTGCTGAAGGATAATATCAAAACAATGTTTTCCCGTAGTTGTCAGGGTCTTGCTTACAGCAAGGACACTGGCTTGTACACACCAACAAGTGTGATACAAAACACGGTCACAGAATGACTTGACGTGACGCACTACACTTACAATGCAAACACTTTATTCACACATCTCACTCGTCGCAACAATTACATGGATCATACAATGACAATGACGATGCAAGAATACATTCAATAAATATATCAATACACTACACAACTCACAGGCGCACAGTCTTCAATCTTCTCACAGGCGTTCTCTCTATTGCGTTCATACACCCAAGTATACGAGCATCATTCAATCACGTCTGTCTCCGTCAACACTCCCAAGCCGGCTGCCGGCTGAACGCTGTGAGTCTCACTACGCGGGCCTGCGTCACTGCGTGGAGATCATGTCTCACATGCCTTCCTCGACTGGCCCTTCCTGACACAGTGTGGTTAGCGTCGCTCACCGGTAAACCCCTGGCCGTATTCGCCAGGCGTCATAGACGACGACGCGGTAGAACTAATGGGGAGATTATGACAGTAGTGAATTTGAATAACGAAGACACAAACAATAGATTGCACTTCATATTTGGCTGCATCTCGTCAGGTACATACTGCAGAATTCATACGACATGAAGTAAAATAACTAGATAAATCCTTGTGGATGAAGGATAATATATCACCACATGTGACCACTCACTTGGACAGAGGGACGATATATCGCCATACTATAGTCATCGTGTTATTTGTTTTGCTTCATTACATATTCTGCAATTTCAATACTCACTGAACAGACATTTACATTTTAAAACTTGTTCATTTGATTGTGTACCATATTTGGCCCTAAAATTACTTTTTGTTTGGCACTGAATCAGTTTCAACCACAATATCTGAAAATAACAGCCTATTAAATTTTCGGGAGTGTTTCATGAGCTGCATGAATGCAGGAGCAGTCATAGCCTATATAGACACAACACAATTAAAGACACATTAAATACTACCAGAAAATGGAATTCAATGGACTCTGACAGAGCCTTGATAATCCGGACTTTGTTGATGTTTCACTCCTGCCCCACTCATGGAATCAGATACAAGATAAAACAAACACACTTGATGGAAATGACAACAGTTAGGTCTCAAAATTCATGGGGCAAAGACAGATCATAAGAATGAATCAATCAAATGGTTAGTTAGTTAGTTAGTTAGTTAGTTAGTTAGTCGAGGTTCCAACTTCATGGCAGCGGGTCGTCCCCATTATGCTCCGTTCCTGTGCCAGTGAATATCACACAAAATGCTCCCCACTGTCCAATGTGAAAAGTGGAACAGACAGGAGTCTCAGCAATTCAACAGCCCACACAGGTACACTGTGTATAATGCCGCCGCCAGAATGCCAACACAAAAGTCCTCCACAGAAACCCCAGTTCATCGTCGATGGAATCGGCAGTCACCAGAAAAACCTCATCGACGCGGGTTTTCTCACATGGCTCTATCTCTATCCTCAGGGTGACCCGCCGAAAGCGTCGCATAAAGCACGAACTCCGTAGCTCCAGCGCCGACTCCCAGGAGTCTCCTGAAAAATGCACTCGTGAACCAAAAAGGCAAATCAGTCAATTCAGCAACAGCCAGTAGCCATTGTTCCGAACATGCAGGTCACTGTACAAACAAAAGCGGACATGTAAAGGCATTCCACGTGAATATCACAGCTCACAGAGTCGCGCCACGCACTCACTCAGTAGCAGGGCGACGGAACCATATACTACCAGTTCAAAACGAGGAAAATGTGAAATGCAAACCGCAGCCACAAGGATAAATACTCCAGAGGCCGTAGCGGTTCAATGCTTAACTGCCATGCTGGGGACCGGAAGTTTTATCAAATCAAATGGTAACTCAAGATAATGAGAAGAATTCTAGCAAATGAAAACCCAATTTACCTTGGTAATTTTCCACTTCATGAGTTGAAATCATGCACCTAACCCAGGAAGGCTAACCCGATCAACAAACACCCACAGAAGTCGGATGTGTTGGCCTAAGGGTGCAAATAAACTTGGCACAACGCAATTACATCTTAAAAAATGCTCCAGATGAACGCAGCAGCAGCAGAAGAAGAATACACCTAATTAGGTAGAAATGTTCAATGACAGATAAACATTACGATAAGAAAACAAAACATAAGAGGAACTGTCAAAGCATAAGGAAGTTTATGAAAGTCAAAAGAAATGTAAACTGGTACCAAACTTAGAATATTTAACTACAATGTTAAGTCTCGACTGATGTATGGATCAGAAACATGGAGATATACTCAAACAGTTACTAATAAAAACTGATTGTGATCTCATCTGATGAATGGTTCTGATTAATCCCCATGGTGGTGGATTTTTACAATTGATTTTGCTCTCGGGTCAACTCAGACTGGGTACCAAGGAATTTTCTGGGAAGTACAGGCCATGACCATGATATTGACCACATCACCTGTCATGTGCCAGTTATATATATATATATATATATATATATATATATATATATATATATATATATATATATATATATATATATATATATATATATATATCCATTGGCACCTTGCCGTCTTGACAGACGATAGTTTGTGCTCTAAAAAGGCATAATAACTTTTAACTATGGCGGTAGCGAGTGTGACTGATAAGGCCAATTTGCGCTGTAAATGTCCGTTCACAGTGGGTGCATGTGAACACGTGGTCATTTCCACCATCATGCACCATCTTACGTCTCAAACGCTTTGTGTGTGACTTTTCTGCAATAATTTTCTCCTTTGACTTTATTCCATTTCTGATATTTGCCCTCCATGCAACACGTTCAGCGGCGACTTGCTCCCAATGTGCATTATCAATGCCTGTATCAATCATGTCCCGCTTACACACATCTTTGTATCGTAGTAGAGGCCGACCCTGAGATCTCTTACCCATCTGTAATTCACCAAAAAAGATATCCTTTGGTATTCTACCATCATCCATCCTCCTAAGATGTCCTATCCATCTAAGTCTACGAAGACTGAGCATGGAATAAACTGTCACACAACATGATCTTTCCAATACTTCAGTATTTGTGATTTTGTCTTGCCACTTAATACCAAGAATTCTTCGCAGACACCGCATATGAAAGCTGTTTAAATTGTTCTCTTGGTGTGAGTAAGTTGTCCAGGTTTCACTGCCATAGAGAAGAGTACTAAGGACACAGGCTTGATAGACAAGGACTTTTGTTTTGGCAGTAAGCTTCCTGTTCTCCCAGACTCTTTTTCTTAACCTGTTCATTGTTGTTGCTGCCTTACCAATCCGGATGTTGATTTCCTGATCTAGGGATAATTTGCTATTTACCACTGATCCTAGATATGTAAAATGGTCTACTATCTCTAGTTCGGCGTCGTCAATAAAGATTGATGGTACCCCATGTGCACCTTGTGACATAATCTGTGTCTTCTTTTTGCTAATTGTTAAACCAAATTCAGAACAAGCATTGGAGAATGCAGATAGTAGACATTGCAATTCTTCCTCAGAGTGGGTCGTAACTGCAGCATCATCTGCAAAAAGCAACTCTCTGATCAGTACCCTCCTAATTTTGGTCTTAGCCTTCAATCTCTGAGCATTGTAGAGGCCGCCATCTGAGCGTGAGTGAATGTATATACAACCATCCTGATCACGAAATGCATATTTCAGTAGAAGTGAAAAGTATATTCCAAAGAGGGTGGGAGCTAGTACACAACCTTGCTTAACTCCACTCTTGATTTCAAATTCTTCAGAAGTTGCACCATCAAACTTGATTATACCCTTCATGCCTGTGTGGAACGATTCCACAATGGACAGAAGAGTTGGTGGGCAGCCAATCTTCTTTAGTGCCTTGAACAGACCCTCACGACTGACCAAATCAAATGCCTTTGTGAGGTCGATGAAGGCAATAAACAGTGGTTGATTCTGTTCACGGCATTTTTCTTGCATTTGTCGCAATGAGAATATCATATCAGTGGTAGACCGGTTCTGTCGAAAGCCACACTGTGATTCGGGGTAGACTTGATCTCCTAGGACTTGAAGTCTGCGCAGAACAATTCTGACAAATACTTTTCCAACAATACACAGAAGTGAGATACCCCTATAGTTGTTACAGTCGCTCCGATCACCCTTGTTCTTGTACACCGTTAAGATGTTTGAATCTTTGAAATCCTGTGGGACTTGTCCTTCACGCCAGCATAGCTCTATTAGCTGGTGGATCTGTAGAGTGAGTGTGTCTTGCCCACTCCTGATAACCTCTATTGGAATCCCATCCTTACCTGGAGCCTTGCCAGATGCAAGTTCATTTATAGCACACTTAACTTCTGTTATGGTGGGAAGTGTGTCCAGGTGGTCAAGAGTTGGTAGAGCCTCTATGGCGTTAAGGGCATCATCCGCTAGTTTGGTCTCACTTGTGTAAAGCTCCAAATAGTGCTCTACCCATCTGTCCATCTGCTGTTTCTTATCAGTGATGACTTCTCCAGTCAAGGTTTTCAGCGGTGCAAGACCAGGGATGGAGTTATTGCCTCTCCATAGCACAAAGCCTGGGCTAAAATATAGAGATCATGTGTTGCCCATGCAGCATGATCCCTCTCTCGACCTGCCTAGTTCACTCCAGAGGAAAGGTAACACCCCTACATCTGGAACAAGAAAAGCTGCCGGATCAGCAAAGCAATGCTCTAACTGTCCGCCTGTCGGAGCTTCGATCCTAGACCAGTCGCCAACCAAGGCTTAGGGCCTGGTCTGCCCTGCCATGACAATTTTGTCTTTAGCTTGCATTTCCTCGCACCAGGGTAAGGCTTGTACCCTCCCAATTGTGCTCTTCCGCCCGAAGCCGTTGGCACAATGTGGGGTGTCGGGTTTGGTAAGCGCCGCCCAACATTCGGCGCTAACAGAAACCAGGTAGTACCGTCTACTGTTATACGGTAGCTCAGTCATATCTGACTAAGACCTGACTGACATATATATATATATATATATATATATATATATATATATATATATATATATATATATATATATATATTTGTTTATCCGGCTCTGTGGCGAAGGGTTTATGGACACAATTTGTAATCCCGCATACCGCGTTCGAAACACAGCTGCGTGCGATCTGGCAGCAAACCGCCTTGCGTTGATTTTCATAAAATGGTATGAGTGCCAGAGTTCAGAAAGCAATGGCAAACTACTGAATGTAAACTTGCCAAGAAATCACAAACCCCCAAAACATGCTCGGGTTGATTGCTATATCCTGTAAAGGATATGCAACTAACTAACTAACTATATATATATATATATATATATATATATATATATATATATATATATATATATATATATATATATATATATATATATATATATATATATATATCTATAAAACAGAGTGTATGTGGGTGTGTATGTAGCTATGTATTGGATGCGTTCGATAACGGTACATCCGATTGAGATGAAATTTTCTACACGTTTTCCTTTCATTCCTGTGCAACCGACTGTAATAGTTTCTTAGTGTAAAATCGGCTACTTACTTAATAACATTTAATTTCTCATTTTTCATTATATAATTTCTATATAGCAGGGGGACTTCACTCTAGAAAAGTTATTTCAAGGGGCATAACGTTTAATAACATTTCTATATACTTTATAGTCATATTGTTGGACTTACTTGCACTATTGTTAAACTCTTTGTCTATAGTTATTTTCAGGCATATGAGTTATAATAAATAATGATATAATCTTTAAGGCATTTTCAAAGTTTTCATAAAAATAATGCATAATGCATAACATTGTAACCCATCATTTTCTGCCTAAAGAAGTTATCAACTGTCATGTCGGTGATTAAAAACAGTTTTCATTAAAAATAATGGATGGTGTGTGGAAGGACATTCTTTTAAGTTACTGTGCGCCAGGAGCTGGGCAAAACCACGCCAGGTCAGATAGATAGACAGACAGACAGATAGTCGGGAACGGGAGCTTATTTGACTACTTATATGAATTAAATGACATGCTCCCCACCAGGGACTGGGTGAAGCCAGGCCGGCTCAGACAGACAGACAGACAGATAGTCGGGAACGGGAGCTTATATGACTACTATATGAATTAAATGAGATGCTCCCCACCAGGGACTGGGTGAAGCCGGGCCGGGTCAGACAGACAGACAGATAGACAGATAGTCGGGAACGGGAGAGCTTATATGACTACTTATATGAATTAAATGAGATGCTCCCCACCAGGGACTGGGTGAAGCCGGGCCGGGTCAGCCAGACAGACAGACAGACAGACAAACAAGCAGACAGACAGACTGATAGATAGATAGATCCCCTGCAGGGCCTGGGCGAAGCCGGGCCGGGTCAGCTAGTCTTATATTTATGTGCACCATATGCACCAATGCCCCTAGCACCATATGCCCTAGCACCATATGCCAAATGTCCCTAGCACTATATGCCCCTATCACCATATGCCCCTATGACCATATGTCATATGCCTCTAGCACCATATGCCCCTAGCACCATATTCCCCTAGCACCATCTGCCCCTAGCGCCATATGCCCCTAGCGCCATATGCCCCAAGCACTATATGCCATTAGCACCATATACCCCTAGCGCCATATGCCCCTAGCACTATATGCCATTAGCACCATATGTCATGCTTCTAGCACCATATGCCCCTAGCACCAGAGCACCATCTCCCCCTAGCACTATATGCCCCTAGCACTGTATGCCCTAGCACCATATGTTCCTAACACCATATGCCATATACCCCTAACACCATATGTCATATGTTCCTCGCACCATATGCCCCTACCACCATATGTCATTTGCCCCTAGCACCATATGCTCAATTCATCTAGCACCATGTGCCCCTGGCACCAAATGCCCAATGCCCCTAGCACCAAATGCCCAATGCCCCTAGCACCATATACCCCTAGCACCAAATGCCCAATGCCCCTAGCACTATATGCCCAATGCCCCTAGTACCATACGGCCAATGCCCCTAGCACCATATGCCCCTAGTACCATATGCCCAATGCTCCTAGCACCATATGCCCAATGCTCCTAGCACCATATGCCCCTAGCACCAAATGCCCAATGCCCCTAGTACCATATGCCCAATGCCCCTAGTACCATATGCCCAATGCCCCTAGTACCATATGCCCAATGCTCCTAGCACCATATGCCCCTTGCACCAAATGCCCAATGCCCCTAGTACCATATGCCCCTAGTACCATATGCCCAATGCCCCTAGTACCATATGCACAATGCCCCTAGTACCATAGGCCAATGCCCCTAGCACCATATGCCCCTAGTACCATATGCCCAATGCCCCTAGTACCATATGCCCAATGCCCCTAGTACCATATGCCCAATGCTCCTAGCACCATATGCCCCTAGCACCAAATGCCCAATGCCCCTAGCACCAAATGCCCCTAGTACCATATGCCCCTAGTACCATATGCCCAATGCCCCTAGTACCATATGCCCAATGCCCCTAGTACCATACGGCCAATGCCCCTAGTACCATATGCCCCTAGTACCATATGCCCCTAGTACCATATGCCCAATGCCCCTAGTACCATATGCCCAATGCCCCTAGTACCATACGGCCAATGCCCCTAGCACCATATGCCCCTAGTATCATATGCCCCTAGTACCATATGCCTAATGCCCCTAGTACCACATGCCCAATGCTCCTAGCACCATATGCCCCTAGCACCAAATGCCCAATGCCCCTAGCACCAAATGCCCAATGCCCCTAGTACCATATGCCCCTAGCACCAAATGCCCAATGCCCCTAGTACCATATGCCCCTAGTACCATATGCCCCTAGTACCATATGCCCAATGCCCCTAGTACCATATGCCAAATGCCCCTAGTACCATACGGCCAATGCCCCTAGCACCATATGCCCAATGCCCCTAGTACCATATGCCCAATGCTCCTAGCATCATATGCCCCTAGCACCAAATGCCCAATGCCCCTAGTACCATATGCCCAATGCCCCTAGTACCATATGCCCAATGCCCCTAGTACCATACGGCCAATGCCCCTAGCACCATATGCTCAATGCCTCTCACACCATTTGCCCAATGCCCCTAGCACCATATGCCCAATGCCCTAGCACCATATGCCCCTAGTACCATATGCCCAATGCCCCTAGTACCATATGCCCAATGCCCCTAGTACCATACGGCCAATGCCCCTAGCACCATATGCCCCTAGTACCATATGCCCAATGCCCCTAGTACCATATGCCCAATGCTCCTAGCACCAAATGCCCAATGCCCCTAGTACCATATGCCCCTAGTACCATATGCCCAATGCCCCTAGTACCATATGCCCAATGCCCCTAGTACCATACGGCCAATGCCCCAAGCACCATATGCCCCTAGTACCATATGCCCCTAGTACCATATGCCCAATGCCCCTAGTACCATATGCCCAATGCTCCTAGCACCATATGCCCCTAGCACCAAATGCCCAATGCCCCCAGTACCAAATGCCCCTAGTACCATATGCCCCTAGTACCATATGCCCAATGCCCCTAGTACCATATGCCCAATGCCCCTAGTACCATATGCCCAATGCCCCTAGTACCATATGCCCAATGCTCCTAGCACCATATGCCCCTAGCACCAAATGCCCAATGCCCCTAGTACCATATGCCCCTAGTACCATATGCCCAATGCCCCTAGTACCATATGCCCAATGCCCCTAGTACCATACGGCCAATGCCCCTAGCACCATATGCCCCTAGTACCATATGCCCCTAGTACCATATGCCCAATGCCCCTAGTACCATATGCCCAATGCTCCTAGCACCATATGCCCCTAGCACCAAATGCCCAATGCCCCTAGTACCATATGCCCAATGCCCCTAGCACCATATGCCCAATGCCCCTAGTACCATATGCCCAATGCCCCTAGCACCATATGCCCAATGACCCTAGTACCATACGGCCAATGTCCCTAGCACCATATGCCCCTAGTACCATATGCCCAATGCCCCTAGTACCATATGCCCAATGCTCCTAGCACCATATGCCCCTAGCACCAAATGCCCAAATGCCCCTAGCACCAAATGCCCCTAGTACCATATGCCCCTAGTACCAGATGCCCCGAGTACCATATGCCCCTAGTACCATATGCCAAATGCCCCTAGTACCATATGCCCAATGCCCCTAGTACCATACGGCCAATGCCCCTAGCACCATATGCCCAATGCCCCTAGTACCATATTCCCAATGCTCCTAGCACCATATGCCCCTAGCACCAAATGCCCAATGCCCCTAGCACCATATGCCCCTAGTACCATATGCCAAATGCCCCTAGTACCATATGCCCAATGCCCCTAGTACCATACGGCCAATACCCCTAGCACCATATGCCCCTAGTACCATATGCCCAATGCCCCTAGTACCATATGTCCAATACTCCTAGCATCATATGCCCCTAGCACCAAATGCCCAATGCCCCTAGTACCATATGCCCCTAGTACCATATGCCCAATGCCCCTAGTACCATATGCCCAATGCCCCTAGTACCATACGGCCAATGCCCCTAGCACCATATGCTCAATGCCTCTCCCACAATTTGCCCAATACCCCTAGCACCATACGGCTAATGCCCCTAGCACCATATGCCCCTAGTACCATATGCCCCTAGTACCATATGCCCCTAGTACCATATGCCCAATGCCCCTAGTACCATATGCCCAATGCCCCTAGTACCATACGGCCAATGCCCCTAGTACCATATGCCCCTAGTACCATATGCCCAATGCCCCTAGTACCATATGCCCAATGCTCCTAGCACCATATGCCCCTAGCACCAAATGCCCAATGCCCCTAGTACCATATGCCCCTAGTACCATATGCCCAATGCCCCTAGTACCATATGCCCAATGCCCCTAGTACCATACGGCCAATGCCCCTAGCACCATATGCCCCTAGTACCGTATGCCCAATGCCCCTAGTACCATATGCCCAATGCTCCTAGCACCATATGCCCCTAGCACCAAATGCCCAATGCCCCTAGTACCAAATGCCCATAGTACCATATGCCCCTAGTACCATATGCCCAATGCCCCTAGTACCATTTGCCCAATGCCCCTAGTACCATACGGCCAATGCCCCTAGCACCATATGCCCCTAGTACCATATGCCCCTAGTACCACATGCCCAATGCCCCTAGTACAATATGCCAATGCTCCTAGCACCATATGCCCCTAGCACCAAATGCCCAATGCCCCTAGCACCAAATGCCCCTAGCACCAAATGCCCCTAGTACCATATGCCCAATGCCCCTAGTACTATACGGCCAATGCCCCTAGCACCATATGCCACTAGTACCATATGCCCCTAGTACCATATGCCCAATGTCCCTAGTACCATATGCCCAATGCTCCTAGCACCATATGCCCCTAGCACCAAATGCCCAATGCCCCTAGTACCATATGCCCCTAGTACCATAAGCCCAATGCCCCTAGTACCATATGCCCAATGCCCCTAGTACCATACGGCCAATGCCCCTAGTACCATATGCCCCTAGTACCATATGCCCAATGCCCCTAGTACCATACGGCCAATGCCCCTAGTACCATACGGCCAATGCCCCTAGCACCATATGCCCCTAGTACCATATGCCCCTAGTACCATATGCCCAATGCCCCTAGTACCATATGCCCAATACTCCTAGCATCATATGCCCCTAGCACCAAATGCCCAATGCCCCTAGTACCATATGCCCCTAGTACCATATGCCCAATGCCCCTAGTACCATATGCCCAATGCCCCTAGTACCATACGGCCAATGCCCCTAGCACCATATGCTCAATGCCTCTCCCACAATTTGCCCAATACCCCTAGCACCATACGGCTAATGCCCCTAGCACCATATGCCCCTAGTACCATATGCCCCTAGTACCATATGCCCAATGCCCCTAGTACCATATGCCCAATGCTCCTAGCACCATATGCCCCTAGCACCAAATGCCCAATGCCCCTAGTACCATATGCCCCTAGTACCATATGCCCAATGCCCCTAGTACCATATGCCCAATGCCCCTAGTACCATACGGCCAATGCCCCTAGCACCATATGCCCCTAGTACCGTATGCCCAATGCCCCTAGTACCATATGCCCAATGCTCCTAGCACCATATGCCCCTAGCACCAAATGCCCAATGCCCCTAGTACCAAATGCCCATAGTACCATATGCCCCTAGTACCATATGCCCAATGCCCCTAGTACCATTTGCCCAATGCCCCTAGTACCATACGGCCAATGCCCCTAGCACCATATGCCCCTAGTACCATATGCCCCTAGTACCATATGCCCAATGCCCCTAGTACCATATGCCAATGCTCCTAGCACCATATGCCCCTAGCACCAAATGCCCAATGCCCCTAGCACCAAATGCCCCTAGCACCAAATGCCCCTAGTACCATATGCCCAATGCCCCTAGTACTATACGGCCAATGCCCCTAGCACCATATGCCCCTAGTACCATATGCCCCTAGTACCATATGCCCAATGCCCCTAGTACCATATGCCCAATGCTCCTAGCACCATATGCCCCTAGCACCAAATGCCCAATGCCCCTAGTACCATATGCCCCTAGTACCATAAGCCCAATGCCCCTAGTACCATATGCCCAATGCCCCTAGTACCATACGGCCAATGCCCCTAGTACCATATGCCCCTAGTACCATATGCCCCTAGTACCATATGCACAATGCCCCTAGTACCATATGCCCAATGCTCCTAGCACCATATGCCCCTAGCACCATATGCCCCTTGCACAAAATGCCCAATGCCCCTAGTACCATATGCCCCTAGTACCATATGCCCAATGCCCCTAGTACCATATGCCCAATGCCCCTAGTACCATACGGCCAATGCCCCTAGCACCATATGCCCCTAGTACCATATGCCCAATGCTCCTAGCACCATATGCCCATTCTCCTAGCACCATATTCCCCTAGCACCAAATGCCCAATGCCCCTAGTACCAAATGCCCAATGCCCCCTAGTACCATATGCCCAATGCCCCTAGCACCATATGCCCAATGCCCCTAGTACCATATGCCCAATGCCCCTAGCACCATATGCCCAATGCCCCTAGTACCATATGCCCAATGCCCCTAGCACCATATGCCCCTAGCACCAAATGCCCAATGCCCCTATTACCATTTGCCCAATGCCCCTAGTACCATATGCCCCTAGTACCATATGACCCTAGCACCAAATGCCCAATGCCCCTAGCACCATATGCCCCTAGTACCATATTCCCAATGCCCCTAGTACCATATGCCCAATGCCCCTAGTACCATATGCCCAATGCCCCTAGTACCATATGCTCAATGCCTCTCACACCATTTGTCCAATGCCCCTAGTACCATATGCCTCTAGTACCATATGCCCAATGCCCCTAGTACCATATGCTCAATGCCTCTCACACCATTTGCCCAATGCCCCTAGTACCATATGCCCCTAGTACCATATGCTCAATGCCCCTAGTACCATATGCTCAATGCCCCTAGTACCATATGCTCAATGCCCCTAGTACCATATGCCCAATGCTCCTAGCACCATATGCCCCTAGCACCAAATGCCCAATGCCCCTAGTACCATCTGCCCCTAGTACCATATGCCCAATGCCCTAGCACCATATGCCCAATGCCCCTAGTACCATATGCCCAATGCCCCTAGTACCATAGGCCAATGCCCCTAGCACCATATGCCCAATGCCCCTAGTACCATATGCCCAATGCCCCTAGTACCATATGCCCCTAGTACCATATGCCCAATGCCCCTAGCACCATATGCCCCTAGTACCATATGCCCCTAGTACCATACGGCCAATGCCATCTAGCACCATATGCCCAATGCCCCTAGTACCATATGCCCCTAGTACCATATGCTCAATGCCCCTAGTACCATATGCCCAATGCCCCTAGTACCATATGCTCAATGCCCCTAGTACCATATGCCCAATGCTCCTAGCACCATATGCCCCTAGCACCAAATGCCCAATGCCCCTAGTACCATCTGCCCCTAGTACCATATGCCCAATGCCCTAGCACCATATGCCCAATGCCCCTAGTACCATATGCCCAATGCCCCTAGTACCATAGGCCAATGCCCCTAGCACCATATGCCCAATGCCCCTAGTACCATATGCCCAATGCCCCTAGTACCATATGCCCCTAGTACCATATGCCCAATGCCCCTAGCACCATATGCCCCTAGTACCATATGCCCCTAGTACCATACGGCCAATGCCATCTAGCACCATATGCCCAATGCCCCTAGTACCATATGCCCTTAGTACCATATGCCCAATGCCCCTAGCACCATATGCCCAATGCCCCTAGTACCATATGCCCAATGCCCCTAGCACCATATGCCCAATGCCCCTAGTACCATACGGCCAATACCCCTAGTACCATGCGGCCAATGCCCCTAGCACCAAATGCCCAATGCCCCTAGTACCATATGCCCCTAGTACCATATGCCCAATGCTCTAGCACCATATGCCCAATGCCCCTAGCACCATATGCCCAATGCCCCTAGCACCATATGCCCAATGCCCCTAGCACCATATGCCCAATGCCCCTAGTACCATACGGCCAATGCCCCTAGCACCATATGCCCAATGCCCCTAGTACCATACGGCCAATGCCCCTAGCACCATATGCCCAATGCCCCTAGTACCATACGGCCAATGCCCCTAGCACCAAATGCCCAATGCCGCTACCACCATATGCCCAATGCCCCTACCACCATATGCCAAATGCCCCTAGCACCATATGCCAAATGCCCCTACCACCATATGCCCAATGCCCCTAGTACCATATGCCAAATGCCCCTACCACCATATGCCCAATGCGTCTTAAGGTGTTTAAAGGAGTCCTGTACTTGCTTATCTACATTTTCCACAGCCAGCACCGGAGACATTGTTTTTTTTTATCCCCACTGCAATATTCACAGCGAAAATTTAGCTCAAAGTTCGGTTAATTTTGGCTACCAGTCACAGACATCTTTGTTTACAATTACTTCATCATTCCTAAGTTTTTAAACAAACACTGATTTATCATTATATTAAGCCTTCTATTGTAAGCATGAGGTGTGGTATCACATCATCTTCTTTATATAGTTCATCCCGCGTGGTGTTGGTGATCATGTCTGTCCAAAACTTTCTTTTTAGCATACAACCAACCATTTCTGATGCTGATGTTCTCCCCTTGCCATGAAATCAAACTGTCCAGCATCTTCTCTCTTGTTCTTCCCTTGCCATGAAATCAAACTGTCCAGCATCTTCTCTCTTGTTCTCCCCTTGCCATGAAATCAAACTGTCCAGCATCTTCTCTCTTGTTCTTCCCTTGCCATGAAATCAAACTGTCCAGCATCTTCTCTCTTGTTCTCCCCTTGCCATGAAATCAAACTGTCCAGCATCTTCTCTCTTGTTCCCCCCTTGCCATGAAATCAAACTGTCCAGCATCTTCTCTCTTGTTCTTCCCTTGCCATGAAATCAAACTGTCCAGCATCTTCTCTCTTGTTCTTCCCTTGCCATGAAATCAAACTGTCCAGCATCTTCTCTGTGTTCTCCCCTTGCCATGAAATCAAACTGTCCAGCATCTTCTCTCTTGTTCTTCCCTTGCCATGAAATCAAACTGTCCAGCATCTTCTCTCTTGTTCTCCCCTTGCCATGAAATCAAACTGTCCAGCATCTTCTCTCTTGTTCTCCCCTTGCCATGAAATCAAACTGTCCAGCATCTTCTCTGTGTTCTCCCCTTGCCATGAAATCAAACTGTCCAGCATCTTCTCTCTTGTTCTTCCCTTGCCATGAAATCAAACTGTCCAGCATCTTCTCTCTTGTTCTTCCCTTGCCATGAAATCAAACTGTCCAGCATCTTCTCTCTTGTTCTTCCCTTGCCATGAAATCAGACTGTCCAGCATCTTCTCTCTTGTTCTCCCCTTGCCATGAAATCAAACTGTCCAGCATCTTCTCTCTTCTTCCCTTGCCATGAAATCAAACTGTCCAGCATCTTCTCTCTTGTTCTTCCCTTGCCATGAAATCAAACTGTCCAGCATCTTCTCTGTGTTCTCCCCTTGCCTCCCCTCACCTCCAACTTTCCCATTGACATGATGTACTCCAGCTTCCCCCTTCTCATGACATGCCCATAGAATTTGGACTGTCTTCTTCTGATGCAAGTAATCGCTTCTCATGTGAGTTAATTTCTTTAATGTCATCTTCATTACTCTTTCTATCCATGCACAGTATTTTCATCATTCTTCTATAAAAGCACATCTCTACAGCTTCCACATCATTTCTGACTTGTCTGCTTATTGTCCATGATTCACTTCTATACATCAAGATTGGCTCAGAACACATGCGGTATCACAAAGGCCGCAAAAAATCCTTTTCATTTCCATTTTTATATTTTGAAACTTTCCATTTTGTAACATTGTTCTGTTGTTCCATATACCTAATATTTTTGAAACATGATTGCAGATAGTCATGTGATAAAAATTGGCTTTTCCTATCACACAAGCTTTATGGGAAAATTGCACTGACATTGAAATCATGCCAATCTCAATGTTAAAGACACCACTTTTGTGCTATGTTTCAGGAGGGGATGGTACTAAAAGAATTCTTCTAGAAGAGGTCAGAGAAAAGTACCAACTTCAGGACAGAGTACACATGCTTGGCTCCTTACCACACAGCAAAATCAGAGATGTAAGATAACTCGTTATCGACATGTTTGTCTTGATTCTCTTCCACATTATATGTGTAAGTTGTAAATTGTGATGTGTTCTTTATATGCCAGCTTTCCTTTGTATCATATAAACATGTGAAGGTAGTTCTTCTTTTTCTTCTTCGTTCATCCAGATTTTTTTTGTGTGGATGTGATTGCGTTGTGCCTGTTTACAGCAAAGCTGCGTTCTTGCGCCGTTAGGCCGACACATCCGACTTCTGCGGGCATTTGTTGACCGGGTTAACCATTCCGGTGAAGGTAGTTCCATAATAGATACAGCCATTGGGTGTGAATTATTCACTCTTCACATATTCTAGTTCATGACATAGGAGGCGGGAGTTCCCTTCCTTGTAGCCTTTCCTTCCCAGGCAATTCTGAAAATTGTCTGGTTCCATTTTTTATGAAATTCGATAGACCCCAGAGATGTACTGGCTGGAAAACAAATATCCCAACCCAGCCTCTGCTGGGGATTGAACCCCAGCCACTGACTTAGCAGGCAAGCACACTAACCACTTTACCCCCACCTCTCCGATATCACACATCCAAAAGATATAATATGTAAAGTGTCTCGTCATCATTTTCACTGAGGATGGAAGTATCGACAGAGAGATAAAAACAAGATGTCAACAGGCAAACACATCTGTTGTCACCGTTCCCTGAACATCCGAAATTACTCATGAATTTTCCAAAACAAATCAAAGTTGGTTTATCACTAGAAAATTAGTCTAAAACAATGTGTTAACACTATATGACTATAAAAGTAATAATTTGCCCTACTAGAGCAAGTTTGTTATAAAATTGAGATACTTAAAATCACATATTCCAAGACTGCCCAAAATACAACATATCTAGGTAAACCTTCTGGCCTAGAGAGACAACAGTGGAAGATAAACTCTATGGACCACTAAGTGAACTAAAAAAAGACAGTTAAATTCATACAAGAGACAACACTGCAGTTATAGACATATTTCAAGCAAACAAAAGAAGAATGAGAAGAAGAAATAATAATACCTCCCCCTCTGCCGTGCGTCCACCTTGACGAGGTAGAGGGGCTTGCGCGTTCCAATGACCCCAAGAGCTATGCCGACGGTAGCACAGCTACTGGTAGGGTCACCCATGTCGGACAGGTCAAGGGAGAGGGACCAGACGAAGCGACGCACAAACCTGCTGCCTTGTAGGTAGACTGGGGACAGTCAAAGGCTAGGGAAAGCATCCCGAAAAATGCTTGTCGAAATCGGATGTACTGAGCCACAGGCTTGACAAAGCAGTGCAATGTAACTTAATTCATGATGTCACAAATCAAAATTAATCGTTATGGTGCTAATCCCGTGAAGTCCCATCAGGCGGCGATAGTGCCGGGCCCCCTGCCTCGAGGGGGTCCACCCATGACTACTGGTGGTCACCTTCCCCTGTGCTGTGGAGTCAAGGCACAGAGGAGTAGGTTAAGAGCTATTGACCAAATACCCCGGACACTCAACATACTACAGTGGAAAGCCGAAGGAGTTTACTAGAAGAAAGACTCCCTAACACAGCGTCTTCATAAAGATAGAATAGATGTGGCATGCATTCAAGAGACACACCTCAACGCCAATCACAAATTCTCAGTCAGAGGATATCAGGCCACACGTTTCGACCGTGAAGGACACAAAGGAGGAGTTCTAATACTTACACGAAATACAATACCTTGCAGCGAAGTATCTGTGATCTCTGACAACCAAACGGAAATTATAGGTGTTGATATAATGATAAAGGACGTGAAAATAAGAATCTACAATCTGTATAGCCCAGCAGATAAGGACCTTACACTCTCAAACATGAAAATAACTGACACAAACTGCATTATTGTCGGAGACTTTAATAGCCGTTCAGAAAGATGGGGATACCCAGATACTGACAAAAGAGGAGATGAATTGGAGGACTGGGAAATAGACTCAAATCTCCATCTACTCAACACAGCGGATGACACACCGAGCTTCTACTCCAGAAGATGGCTTACCACTTCTACTCCAGACTTAGCTTTCTGCACAGGAGACATCCTCCACAAAATCGATCGCCATGTGCTGGACCAATTAGCAGGTAGTGACCACAGACCAATCAAGCTTGTAATGAATATGGAGTATGTTCCACAGGAGCAAAAGCCCTTGCCCCGCTGGAATTACAAACGAGCAGACTGGGACAGATTTGCCATACTAACAGACAAATATTGTGAAAACATAAATACACGATATGGCAACATAAAGCAAATGGTGGAAAGTCTAAACAGAGCAATACTACAGGCAGCCACTGAGTCCATTCCAAGAGGAGCGAGGAAAAATTACAAATCATACTGGACTGAAGAACTACAAAGTTTGGAGGACAAAGTTGAAGATGCCAGGAAGACAGCAGAGAGAGAACAAACAATTGAAGCGAACATCTCTCTCAAAGCCATCTCAGCAAAATATAAAAGAACAGTAAATCAAACAACAAGAGATTGTTGGAGGGAAAATACAGAAAACCTGAATTTTGACAGGGATGGAAACAAACTATGGAAACTATTGAAAGCCATGAACAATGAAGGACCTAGAAACAAATAACAATTAAACAAGGAAATGCCTTGCTTACAGGAAAAAAGGCTGCAAATGCACTAATGGAACACTATGCAAATGCAAGCCACATTGATATTACAACCGAACAGAAGAAAGCAATCAAAGACAAACAGATACATCATAGAAATACAGAGACAGCAGCAGAATATATGATGGCAAATCTAACAATGGAAGAAATGGAACAGGCAATGAATACTCTAAAAAAGAAGAAATCACCGGGAAAGGATGGAATCACAAATGAAATGCTAATAGGACTAGGCACCAAGGCAAAGAAGAAACTACTAGCAGTCCTAAATAACAGCTGGAAGAGAGGAATAGTCCCACAGGCATGGAAGGAAGCTATACTGATACCAGTCCCAAAGAAAGGAAAAGACCTGGAAGAACCAAATGGCTATCGACCTATCAGTCTACTTAGCTGTGTAGGAAAATTTATGGAACGCATTATCAATGGCAGGCTAACATGGCATCTGGAAGAAAACAAACTCTTAACACCACACCAAGCAGGATTCAGAAAGTACAGATCCACTGAAGATCAAATAACCTATATAGCTCAGGAAATAGAGGATGCCTTCCTAGAGAAAAAGCACACACTAGCAGTCTGGATAGATTTATAAAAAGCATTTGATAAAGTATGGAAGGAAGGACTGAAAGTAAAACTGCAAAAAATTCATGTTTGTGGAAAAATGTATAAATGGATCAGCCACTACATTGAGAACAGAACTGCCAGGACAAAAGTACAAGGACAAACAAGCTAAATGATGCTGTTGGAGCAAGGTGTCCCTCAAGGAGGAGTTCTTTCACCAACATTATTCCTAGCATATATAAATGACATCACAGAAAATTTTCCAGCCAGAGTACACACATCCTCCTTTGCAGATGACCTAGTCATATGGACATCTGAAGAATATATTAGTACAGCTAACAGCAGAATACAGCAAGCCTTATTAGCGCTAGAGGACTGGTCAAAATCATGGCTAGTGAAGATAAGTGAGGAGAAAACAACATGCACAGTGTTCTCCCTCTCAAATAAAACTCAGCAACCTAAGTTGGTATTGAATGGAAACATATTGCGCCATGAAGAAAATCCAAACTATCTAGGAGTCACCTTTGATCGTCGCCTGACATGGAAGACACAGGTTGAGAAAAATCGAACAAGAGCAAGGCAGAGAATGGCAATCATGAAAAAGCTTGCTGGTACAACGTGGGGAGCAGATGAGAAAGTTCTCAAGAAGTTATATACTGGACGGGTGAGGCCAGTACTGGAATATGGCATTGCAGCTTGGGCAACAGCAGCTAAGTCAAACTTTAACAAAATAAGTAGAGTCCAAAACCAAGGAATGCGAATCATAACTGGAAGCCTGAAGACAACGCCTATTAATGAACTAGAAAAGATCACTTGTTTACAACCAATGCAGGACAGAAGAGATAGGAGAGCCCAGCAACAAGCAGAAAAATTTAGAAGATTGACAGACCACCCTATGTATAACAGGTTTAATGGTTTTGGAAAAGGAAGACTGAAGCGTAGCAACTTTGTAGAAACTGAAAAACGAAAGATTAGGGCAGATCCCATACTTAACATATCAACAGTCAAGCCCATTTACAATGCAGACAACTTAGCTTGGAGACAGCAGCAACTACCTGAGATGATAGAAAACATTCCTGGTATTGAGAAAAAGAACACTCAGAATGAAACCGAAAGAAGAAAAATAACCCTCAACTACATAAAAGAACATTACCCAAGCAGCAATTGGACCCATGCATATACAGATGGATCAGCCAAAGATTCAATTAAAAATGGAGGAGGAGGAATTCTCCTTAATTTAAAAAATGGAGTGAAAAAAACACAATCAGTAGCAACTGGAAAATTTTCAAGTAACTTCAAAGCGGAAGTAGAGGCTTTGAAAACTGCAGCAGAAATGCTCTTGATGGAGGAAAATAAAGAGAAGCAAATAGCTATCTTCACAGATGCAAAGTCAGCTGTCTCAATACTGAAGAGCAAAAACAGCACAGAACTAGCTGACCTAAGAGCAGCACTCCATGATCTATGCCAGAAATCCAAAAAAGTTGTAATACAGTGGATCCCATCACATTGCAGTATACCTGGAAATGAAGAGGCAGACAGACTAGCAAAAGAGGGTGGACGATTACCACAGCCTGACATAGACATAACCTATAATGAGGCAAAAAGGTTTATAAAAAGCACTTATAGAACCAAATGGGAATCAGAGCATCCAGGCCACCAGAAGGATGATGCATATTACAAACTTGACCGAAGAGAACAATTAGCAATCTTCAGACTCCGCACAGGACATAACAGGCTGAAACACCACTTGTTCAATAAACTAAAGATAGGAGATACCGATGAATGTAATTGTGGAACTGGTAAAATGACAGCTAAACATTTGCTGCAGGAGTGCCCAATATATGCAGAACAGAGAAAGATATTTTGGCCCACGCCTGCTTCATTTGAGGACAAGCTCTATGGAGATATCAACAAGCTCAAGTTGACTACAGCTTACTTTAACTACATTCAGGTTATCATCTAAAGGTGCATGAAGATGTATTTAGACTGCCACACTTCATACCACAGGTATGTCGGTTACAAAAGCGTCCCAGAGGCATGAAATGGAATATTGCTTGGATAGCACATCCATTAAGTGGAAAGTCCGAATCAAAAGCTCACTGTGTGGGCTTCGTAAATGGTGGAAAAAGTGTCCTAGTGACACGAAATGGAATATTGCTTGGATAGCAAATCCATTACGTGAAAAGTCTGAATCGAAAGCTCACTGTGTGGGCTTCATAAAAGGTGGAAAAAGTGTCCTAGTGGCACGAAATGGAATATTGCTTGGATAGCAAATCCATTATGTGGAAAGTCTTAATCGAAAGCTCACTGTGTGGATGTCATCCGCAGACTGCATTCTTCTGGTTTCCGGAGGAACAGCCTATGGTGAACGGAAGGCCCAATATACGGAAGTGAGACTAAGCAGCCATGTGCAGGATGTGACGATTCCTTGGGTGAGCCCAGTACCAGAGCGCTGTGTGATGGCTCTGCAAGTATGGAAGCCTCCTTGGATGGCGGGGAATGCCCATGGTCTGACCCTGCCTTCCCTTGAGGGTTGACCAGGATGTCTTTGGCTGTTCTATATGGGCCAGCTAGGATGAGGGATAACACCACAACAGTGAGATTCAAACGTCCTAAGAAACCCCCGGGAAGGTTAACCCGGTCAACAAATGCCCGCAGAAGTCGGATGTGTCGGCCTAACGGCGCAAGAACGAAGAAGAAGAAGATAATACCTCAAAATTGAGAAATTTCAACATATGTTTGGTGGAAAGACAAATGAAAACATGTTTCTATTTTCTTCCAACGCTTTGTTGTTATCAGTTCCAAATTTGGTCGCTATGGGTATCTCACCAGAGAAAACTCGTCACACGTGAGAGATGAAATACCTCTCAAAGATATTGGTGGTCACATGTTTGACCATCGTGTACACTTTAACAAATTTGCCTTGATAGGGATTCAAATGCATGACCACTGTCACAAGTTATGATTGACATAGAGGATTGGCTATGGTTGTGTCTAGAGACTGTCTGTGTGAATGTGGTGTTGAACGACAGATCAATCACGATGCATCAATACCAAACACCAGGTTGTGCACATAATACTTTAATTTTGAACAACTGGATACAACATTATTCCTCAGGAACACTCCAACATTACATATAGATATATTGCATATGCACAGATTCAGTACACGTAGCTCCAAACACTATCGCCGGTGACAACCCTTTTGTTTGGGATTTCCCCAGTGTGTTGCGAATTGTGATTACCCTGCTGGCAGTGCATTTGCATATTGCTTTGTTACTTTTCCCCTTCTTAGCTCGTATATCAGCACTATCTTGGCATATCATTATTTCTCTAACCCAGTTAACTTGTTTATGTTGTAACATTACTACCCAGGTCAATCACCCACCCAGTTAGGTCCGCCTAAGCACGTTACAACCACTAAAGATGTTTACTAAACAATGTTCAGAATTCTCTGGGAAGGAAAGATGATGAGGAAGGGAACTGGCCACCCTGTCTCATATTTTATGACCTAGAATATGTGAAGATCTAGCACTTCACACCCCAACAGCAGTATTGCTGCAGGACTACCTTTACCTGTTACTACCCCAACAATTAAATAAAGTAAACTTTGGTGCCGGGTTCGGAAGAAAGTGTCTCCACACTCCGACCGATTTAAGCCGTTCTCAAGACTCAGATTACCTAAAGGTCAACGCAAGTCTGAAGAGCTATAACTAAATCTTCCAGAAGATTCACCAACCAACCAACAGACACGCCATAGTGATCATCCCACTTTTGTCTTTTCATAAACATTCAAAGCTTCTTATAGATAAGGCTAAAGCTATTTTTTTCAAAACCTCAGAAACATTTCCATTTGAGAATCAAACCACTTCATTGCAGGAGACTTTCAGAATCACTCGCCCATTTGAGAATATCCGGCCTTGGACTCACAAGGAGAAGCACTAGAAGATTGAATGCTAGAAAACTGACTAGTCATAAACAAGCCACAAACAACCAATCTTCTACTCCAGGTGACGGAAATCTTAGAACAACCCAGATCTTGCAGCAGAGAATATCCAACCATAGACACGCGAGAAGCGCTAGAAGATTTAATGCTAGAAAACTGACTAGTCATAAATAAACCACAAACAGTCAACCTTCTACTCCAGGAGACAGAACAACCCAGATCTTTGCTGCAGAGAGTATCCTACCATAAACACACGAAGAGAAGCACTAAAAGATTGAATGCTAGAATGATTAGTCATAATGGTGTTTAGTTCTGGATGCAGTTTAAGATCCCCTAACTCTGTCAGAAGGGACTAATTACCACCCCAGATCCCAGAGAGAAAACGTGGAACAAATGTCTGTTATGCTGATTTAAGACACTGTCCCTGATACTCAAGAAAACAGCCAAGAAGTGGCTCGTTGAAGATAGAATATATCTATATAGTTTTGGCTGTACTTGGTATCACCAGAAGTGAGAAAGGAGGAGTTAAGACATGCAACGTAATCTGGTTACTTATGACTGCATAGGCAAGATACCTCCCGGACATAGATTCCCACTTCTGGACAATATGTGTGAACCCCCACTAAATGATACAAAATGTGTGTACTTGATTACGCTACACAAACATTTATAAACATTTAGAATTATACGGACAAATTGAGTTTTGAAATACAACAACTGTGTTTATTATTTCTAGTCTTGATGATCATATGATGATGATGATGATTATATTATGGTATACGTAACTTAAGAGGTCACATAGGTCATGCTTCCCCCAGTGAGACGCAATTCACTGTCAGATTGAAGGAGTCCAAAGTGGTCCCTTCACAAGGCTAAGTCACTTCCTGATATGGGTTGTTGACTGTCCATTGCTCCTAAGAGATCTGGGTTTAGCTAGGAAATCCTGTCATACGACGTTGTATCGAAGTAACAAAACGAGAGGGTAATCTCTCACCAGAAATTAAAATTCCGGCTTCCCTGGTACGCTATTGTGAATGCGTCTGAAGTCTTGCTGGCCACGGCTCGTAGTTTTATTCTCTCCGTTCCTGGCTAGTTTCCACACTAGCTAATTACTATGCCCAAGTTCTTGTTAGCTCCACCTATTTTTCATGTAGGACGATTTACCTAGATGGATTAAGTGCCAAATTCTTTTCACCCCTCCTCCTTTCCTGTGGACGGTAGTTTCATTTGTCAATCAAATTGACCGATGCCCCACCATGGCCTGAAACAATAAAACATGCTTCGCTAGCGATGCAATAGACGTTGCGTCATAACTACATACCAATCGGTTGTTAACACAAGCCTTCCCGGTTGCTGGCAGGAATGTGTCAGCCATGTGTTCCTACTTTGCCCCGTAGTATTGCGGAGAGGTGTTAAGCATCTGGTCCTAATTGCTCCTTTGTGGTGGCCACTACAGACGTTGTCCCAGCTCCCCAAAGTCTGGACTTTTACCGCATGTGTTATTTCAGACGGGTCTGGCTGACCCTCTTATCTCCCATTCTGCCGTGGCTGGTTTTCACGTTAGGTCATGTTAACCGTAAGGTGTTAGGTGTCATCCCTATTCCAACCGCAGGATTCTAAACTAACACGTCAATCTCAACTGACTGGCTCCGTGATGTATCAACGTCGTCCCCAGCCCAGATTTCACACTTTGCCGTCTTTCTCTTCCCTGGCACTGAAAACAGTGAGTTTTCAACCTTTGATAGCACCCGCCGACTGGTGCCGTGGTGTCTGGGTTTTAACTTTGATCTGGACATCAAAGCTTTCTCAGACCCAGCATTACAGAAATGATGGGGCTTGCGTGGTCAAAATGTATTTTACTCTTGTTTTCAATCCTCTTGCATTTCTATCATTTTCTGGTGGACGTTTATTCATTTAGAGAATGATAGAAAAATATTGTGGGCTCTGTAATTCCTTTCAAACTTGTGTAATTCTGATGCTGCCGGGGCTGTCCCGTCACACTACTCCAGGTGACGAAAATCTTAGAACAACCTAGATCTTGCTGCAGAGAATGAAGAGAAGCACTAGAAGTTTGAATGCTAGAAAACTGACTAGTTGTTTTTCTTCACCTCTTCTTCTTGTAGTGTTTGTTCTTTCATGTTCACACCAACAGATGAGTTCCCCTGATGTAATGCACATTTTTTTAGTTCCTCTTTTGTTCCATACAGCTTTGAATGCAGTGACTATGCCAGTATTCCTTTCTTAGCTGGCTGTACTGGGAAATCCTGGAGAATATGCTCTGCAGTTTAATTACATTGCCCGAATGAGCATAGTGTTGAGTCACTAAGAGAAAATCTGTTAATTTGATTTTGTTCCCTGTTTGAAGCCTTAATAAGAGAATGATAGTCGTTGATGTTCTGGTTCTGTTCCTTCCTGATGATGCTGACTAGTTACAGGCACGCCTCAAACAGGGCCAGCCATCTACTCCAGATGATATAAATCTCAGAACAACTCTGGGAATGTAGATCAGTCATAAAAGACATAAAGATCAGTCATTATCATCAAGTGTTTTGCCGACAGCCGTGTGCGATCATGCTTCTACACATCTTGTGAATTCCAGTGGCATGCATTAAGTCATGTGCTGACACCCTTCTGTGTCATGACACAAGACTTGTCAGGAATTTTCTCTCATTGTCTTCCTCGGTCTCTCTTTCCACAAATCTTTTCAGGTGTCACAATATGTTCAAATTGTTGTCTTCTCATAATGTGGCTACAGGATGATTACTGCCTCTTTCTAATGTTTGTGAGGTGCTGTCTTTGTGTCTTAGCCTCTTTCAAAACATTTAGATTACTTATTTTGACTGTCCAAGGAATTGTCAGAGTTCTCCCATAAAACCACATTTCTAAAGCTTCCAGTGATTTCTGTGCTTGCTTACTAATTGTCCAAGATTCACAGCTAGCTCAAATAAAGAACAATAAACAAATAAATTCCAAGGAGTGCCTCTAAACCTGCAACCCAGAAAAAATACCTAAATTTTGCAATCTGAAACTACATGGTGTTTGTAAAGTCTCACTACACTTTGTCTGTAAAACAAATTTGAAAAATGAAGAACATAATGTCATAAAAAATGTGCTCCATAGTCCATATTGAAGCAACATGCAGTAATTCTTTTCACTCCAAACAGAATGGTGTTATCAACGGAAGAAAGACATTTTTTCAAATTTGTTCTACATACAAAGTGTAGTGAAATTTTACTACAAACACCCAGTATATAAGGGAAAAGCCTCAGATAGACAACTGAAAGCATACTGAATTAATAAATGTGAAGAAATAAAAAATAATGTCAAAGATAGAACCATGGGGAACCATTCAGGCTGTTGAAATAGCATAAGAAATACAGGTATTAATTAGAACTAATATAAATTATCACATTGTCTTTGAAATTGTCTGAGAAATTATGGGTTCTAATTTATATTAGGTAATGGTGCAAGGAGACATACTTCTGAACACATCTTTAACAGAGGCATTTTGTATTGCCATTCTCGAAGGTGCTTGTTGTGGGTGAGTATATTTTAACATTTCCTCAATCTGCATTGAAGCACTGATAGAGGATAGCTGGTTGTGTAGACTTTACTCCTGATCTGGCACCCAGTTATCGCCACCACAAGGGTTGTTTTACAGATCCCCCTAAACCCTGAAACCAGTGGGATGTGCAAGACTGGTACCATAACTTCACACCTCTGTTGTCGCATGAACTGCATGTTCAGAAAGATGGCGGTCAACCTGTCGCTTGGAATTGACTGGATTTCCTTTTTGGTTCACAAGTGCATTTTTCTCGGAGACTCCAGAGGGTCATCGCCGGAGCTACGGTGTTTGTGCTTATGCTTTCAGCTGGCCCCCCTGCCGAAAGGGACCAGGACATATGGGATAAATCCCGGGGTAATGAAGTCGATCCTCTCGACTTTTAATGCAGTAATGTATGGCTGCTGGTTTCCATTGATGATGAACTGTATTTTCCGTGAAGAACTTTTGTGTTGGCATTCTGATGCGGCATTATGCACAGTGTGCCTGTGCGGGCTGTTGGCTTGTGGAGACTCCTGTCTATTCCACTTTTCACATAGAGCAGTGAGGAGCATTTAATGTGATATTCACTGGCACAGGAATGGAGCATAATGGGGACGACCTATTGCTGTGAACTACTAACTAATCTCTGTTGTTATTATTGTCCAAAAGCACAAGAGGACTATCCTATGTGAATGACAGCCATTGTTTTTAGTGCAGCTGAAGCACATTTAGAGGTCATCGTGGCTGGGAGGTTAAATGTGCTCGCACTTAAAGCTTCCTGTGCTCTGACAGCGTGGTAATGAGTACGTACCACACACCAATCAGTTGTACTGAATTTTGATTTCTCGATCAGAAAACAATGGCAAACTACTGAATGTAAAGCTGCATAGTAAATCACTAGCAGCAAGTGGATTATTGCAGCATTCTGCAAGGGACAAGCAATGTTTTGTTAAAAGCACATTTGCATTTAGATAATGTGATCGACTTGGAACTTGACCCAAAGTAAGTGAGTTTCATTCATTCAGTAGCATGTCCTTTTCAGAACCTCGCTCCCATAACAACCTTCTGGAAAATTTTTTGATCATAAGTAAGATGTCCCACGTCCGATACACCCAGAAGGTAGTTTGCCATTGCTTTCCTTCTGGGACTTGGCTGTACTGGTCGGTGGCCATTGTCTCTACTGATGAAATCATCTACCTATTGCCGCAGAGTGCAGACCATAACCAACAACAATCTGTCGGCTGCTCTCCCACTCCATCTGTCACCTGCTTCCATGACCCCATGTGACCCTGATGGTGCCCCGTAGACTAACGGAGGAAAGGTGGCCTCTTAATCCCGCTAACCAGAAGTAAGTGAGTAAAGGACCCTTTTACACACACTGGATATATTGTATAGACCAATTAGTGGGTTGTATGGTCAATATCATGCCAGCCACTTTTACTTCCCACATCATTTCCTGGTACTCTGGGATCCCAGGTCAATTAAAAAAAAACACCATTTGCCTGCTACTTGACTGAAAGACTACGATAAAATATCACACAGAGGTCAGCATGTTCTTAAACATCCGGTGTGCTGATGCCGAGTTAAGGGGTTCATCCCTTACACCGGACAGTTGGACTAAAATGTTGACCTCTTGTCCTTGACTTGGGGACGTAAATTACAAATATCTCTAAAGTCAGATGGGTTCGCCTGATGGCGAGGGACACTGTTAATAGGGAAAGCTAATCCACACTCAAAGTACAGTCCAGCACTACTAAAAGTAGTGTGTAGGAACTACGCTTGAGTTCAAAGCGAGCGAGGCCCCCCCCCCCCCCCCCCCCCCCCAAAAAAAAAACATCCACCATGATGTGGTTGCATGGCTTGCATGTTCCAAGAGTTATGCTGACAGTAATGCAACTACTGGTAGGGTCTTCCGTGTCGGACAGGTCATCAAGTAGGGACCAGACAAAGCGATACACAAACCTGCTGCCTTATACAGTAGTCTGGGTACAGTCAAAGGCTAGGAAATGCAAACCCGAAAAATAGCTTATCAAAGTCAGATTTACTGAGCCACAGGCAATATTTTATATTGCTATAATCCCTCTGACACGTCTTGAGAAGTAAAGGCTTAATACTATATCACCCACCATGTGCTGATTGGTTTATAAAAATAGGAGTCTAGCACCATATACCCAGTGACCTCTTAAGGTATGTAAAAGGGTCCTTAACTTTTATTGTTATTACTTCCCTCGATACTGGACTGTATCGAGGCCCTGAAATTGACTTTGTGCTGATCGCATGCAGGGAGTTTGACAGTAGTACACACTTATATAGGTCCAGACACTCTGTGTGAGACACTCAGCTGAGGGATATGACTGAACGCCTCTAAGTCAAATCCCCCGAATGTGAGGGCCTGGCTGTTACTCACCTTCTGCTGCATGGAGGTGTGATGCTGAGCAGCAGCATCTGCAGTCTACTTTGTTCCAGACGTACTGGTCATCCTTTCCTCTGGAGAAAATAAGGCTAAGCCGAAAGAGGGATCATGCTGCATGGGCAACACATGTTCTCTGAATCCATGCCCAGGCATTGTGTGATGGAATTTTAGTTCCAGTTCACATACTTTTGTCTGTACAGACGGCAAGGTGCCACTTATAACTGCCCTGGACATTGGGTTGGAGCATTGAAAATGAGGTACCTAAACCTCATAGAGGCAACACTACCAGCCTGGGCCTGGTCCCACCCAGTCATCATGTGCTGTGCTGATTCTTAACCTGGTTACATCCTAATATGAAGTTCCAGCACCGGATCCTGGCTGGTTCTGTGACGTTGATACGCTGGGCTTAGATTTTCCTTGTGTGATCTTTGTTTCAATCAATCAATCATGTGCCATGCCGGAAAGCGTGGGCGGTCATGACTCGCCTTTTCACTCGATCACCAGTGTCGTGGATCAGCTCAGTGTTCCTGTCTCGTCCATGCCATGTGGCCAAGCCATCCAGGTATTTTCCTCTCGGTCTGCCTCTTGGTCTGTTTCCTTCGATCTTGCCAGTTGTCACCAAGTTCTCCAATCCATTTCTTCTCATAACATGTCCAAAAAATTTTGACTGTCTACGTCTAATTTCTCTAATCAGTTTACGATGTTCATTTGTCTCCTGTAGTACTTGGTCATTGGTTTTTCTGTCTGTCCATGGTATTCTTTGCATTTTCCTCAGAAACCACATTTCTGCAGCCATCAGATGTTTTTCAGCTTGACTGCCCATTGTCCAAGTTTCACATCCATACAAAAGAACAGGCTCTATGTATCCCCTCAACACTCTTTTTCTCGTTTCAATTGACATCTTTTTATTGGTCAGAATATTTTTCATCTTGCTAAAGGCTACTTTCGCCATGGCGATTCTTGTTCTAATCTCTTCAAGGTATCTCCCATCAGATGTTATGACTGTTCCAAGATAATTGTACCGATTCACTTGTTGAAGAATATTTCCATTTACTTGTATATTACATTGTGGTACTTCTTCCTTCCTAGTGACGACCATAACCTGAGTCTTTTTACAATTTAATTCTAACCCCAGTTGCTCACTGTGTACAACAACCGCATCTACTAATTGTTGCAGGTCCTGCGCATTGTCTGCAATTAATACTGTATCATCTGCATATCTAATGATATTGATGTTTCGTCCTCCAATGCTGATTCCATTTATATCCTCTACATTTCTGAAAATATTTTCACTGTATAGGGAAAAAAGATCTGGAGACATCACACATCCCTGCCTAACACCTCTTTTAATTGGCTGATATTGTCCCACTTCATTATCAATCCTTATTGCAGCTTGTTGTTTCCAATATATGTTTTTTATAAGTCTAATGTCTTTCCCATTAATTTGTAGATCTGCAAGCATATCCACCATGTTGACATGTCTCAATCATGTGCCATGCCGGAAAGCGTGGGCGGTCTAACTCTTTCAAAAGCCTTTGTAGTCAATAAAGCAAAGATGTATATCCTTGTTTACTTCTATAGCACGTTCAATAACTGTTCGCAGCATATACACAGCATTTACTGTACCCTTTCCTTCTACAAACCCACATTGTTCTTCCCCTATTTCAGGTTGTATCTTCTTCCTCACTCTTTGCATAATAATTCTTAGCAAAATCTTTGTGATGTGACTCATTATACTAATTGTTCTATGTTGATCACATTCCAAGGTTCCTGATTTCTTTGGGATTGCAATAAATACAGAGTTACATAATTCAGGAGGTATATCTCCAGTATAATATAATGTGTTCATCAGTCTGGTGACTTGCTCTAGTCCAAATTCTTCTAAAGCTTTAATCATTTCTGTTGTGATGTTATCTGCACCGGGGGCCTTGCCAGCTTTCATATGCTTAAGAACATTTCGAACCTCCATCTCCAAAATCTTTGTGTAAAAAAAAAAATGTCCTTTCATTTTTTCATTCTTGTATTTCAGGCTGCAGGTGGTTAGTACCAGAGTTGGTGGCATCCCTGAGGTGTTGCCCCCGGAGCTGATCTACTTGGCTGAGCCAAATGTCCAAGGTCTGGGCTTTCATTCATTCATCATTAAAACTTGTTTTTTCTTCTTCTAATGTTTGACAGTGTGATCTCATTATGAGGATGTGTTGATCTGTCAGGCTCTGAACTTTTACTGATCAAGGCCTCTTCACCTCCATGGCAGTCGGTAGTCTGTGGGACCTCCTGGGCAGACAGTAGCTTGTGGGGCGTCCTGGGTAGGCAGTAGTCTGTTGGACATGAAGTAATCTGTGGGACATCCAGAGCAGATAGTAGTTTGTGCACCATCTTGGACAGACAGTAGTCTGTGAAACATCTTGGGCAGACAGTAGTATGTGAGACATCTTGGGCAGACATTAGTCTGTGGGACATCATGGGCAGACAGTAGTATGTGGGACTTCCTGGGCAGTTAGCAGTCTGAGCAACACCCTGAGCAGACAATAGACTGTGGTATATTCTGGGCAGACAGTAGTCTATGGGACTTCCTGGGCAGACTGTAGACTGTGGGACATCCTAGGCAGACACTAGTCTGTACAACACCTTGAGCAGACAATAGTTTGTGGAACATTATGTGTTTTACATGGCAAAGTGGTGAAATCAACTGCCTCACACTATGAGGGTTGTGGGTTCATTTTCATAGCTCACGATTCGGTTCACAAGTACCATTTTTTTCCAAAGACTCTGGAGTTTCAAAGTTTGTGCCATGTGCGAAGCTTTCTGCAGGTTACTCTGCGGAAAGAAGACTGAAGTATATGGCAGAGTTTAAAAAAAAGTTAGTTACATATTCTTTACAGGATGTAGCAGTCAATCCCGGCATTTTCTGGCTTTTCGTGATTCCTGGGCAAGTTTACGTTCAGTAGTTTGCATTGCTTTCTGAACGACAGCCACCCATATCATTTTATAAAAAAACTAGCGTAACCCCTTCACCTTGGAGCCGACTATATGGCAGAGAACCCAGTGCAATAAAGTCAGTCCTCTAGCCTGTGACCACTTTAACGTCCTGAGCAGACAGAAGTCTTGGTAACGAAAGGAGGATCAGCCATGGGCTCCACTGCGATGAAGTCTCCTGGGGTGTTCAAACTTTGAACATGACTTTAAGAGAGTCACTGTTATTTCCTGTGCTAATGGTAGGCATTCAGCACCCAAGTCTTGCACTCACCACTGGGTAATTTATGAGCATATTCAGAATGAGCATGTTGGTTGCCTACCAGGATAAAACCACGACATCTGCTGTCCCCAATTCATACAAAACTGAACAACTCAATTATATGGGTTCTACAACAAAAAATCTCATTTTGTTGAGTTGCATATACATGCTGATTATTTTGATTAGTAAACTATTGAAACCAAGAAATTGTTAAATTTAACACTACAAACAATGCTTTTTTTGTGTGTGTGTGTGTTTTCGCTCGCTTTGATCTCAGTTGTAGTCCATAAATGTGCTACTATCTCTAGTAATTGCCACTACTGGGGAGTGCACTGGACTGATCTTTACATGTGGATTAGCTTTCCCTATCACCAGTGTCCCTTGTCATCAGGCGAATCCACTGCAAACTTCTGAGGTATTTGTAATTTACATCCCCAAGTTAAGGACGAGAAGCCAATATTTTAGTCCAGCTGATCAGTGTAGGGATTGAACCTTCTACCTCACCATCAGCACACAGGAAGTTTAAGAGCATGTGGTCTTATCCATTCGGCCATGTTGGCCTCCCAAACAATGCTTGAAAGTGATAAGAAAACACGTTTTGGAAAATGTGGATTGAAAAGTATATTCTATGCCTGTGATCAAGAATCTTTTCAGCGGGTCATGATGATTGCGATGATCTTGAGAGGGCTTCCTACATGATGATGATGATGATGATGATGCAGATACTCTTGCAAGAGCATGACCAGACTTCACATTGGTCAAGACTTTAGGGCACCTTGGTCAAGACTTTAGGACACCTTGGTCAAGACTTTTGGGCACCTTGGTCAAGTCTTTAGGGCACCTTGGTCAAGACTTTAGGGCACCCTTCATGGTGCAGCAGCCTATCCACAGACTCGACCTCCAGTCTCGTCAGCGTTCTAAGAATCTCCATTCCTCCCTGTGGATGGCAAGTCCCAGTACCAGTCTTACACACACACACACACACACACCCCCCCCCCCCCACCACCACCACTGATCTCTGAGCTTGGAGAGGGGAAGCAGAGCTCTGCAATATCTCCCATGGAGATGACCCTATGGTATGTGGTCAGAAGAAAAGTGGCTACACCAAAATACATTGTCTAGACAATCTTGATACCAGAGCTTTTTACTTTGGAGTTACAATTCAGTCTTTGTGAGAATTCATATCCAACATTTAATCAAGCAGCTTTGGATTCACAGCCAACTAACCAACATTTAAACAAGTAGTTATGGATTCACAGCCAACTAACCAACATTTAAACAAGCAGTTATGTTTATGTGTCTTAAATGTGCAGGACAAATAATTTTTTTTTAAAGTAGTGCGACTGGACACCAAACATTGATATGAAATTATATGACAAAAAGTATCCTCACAAATGAAATATCTGACAAAAAATATCCTGACAAATGAAAATATCCTGACAAATGAAAATCATCATTGCCGGCTGGTGTGGGCAATCATGCTTCTCCACAAATTGTGATCTCTGAAGCATGAATCATTTCAAGTTTTGACGTCCTTCCGTGCCATGACACAAGACTGTATCTCTTCTTCGACAAATCTTTCATGTTGTCACATGTTCCATAATTTCTTCTCATTATGTGGCCAAAAAATGATGACCACCTGTTTCTGATGTTTGTGACTAGTTGACTTGTCGCCTTCAAACTGTCCAGATTGCTCATTTTGGCTGTCTGATGAATTTTCAGCATTCTTGTATAAAACCCCATCTCCAAGATATCTGAGAAAAATATGCTGACAAACAGAATGTATGAACATACCTAACACAAAATATCCTGATAAAATAAAATATATGACAATAAATATCCTGACAAATGAAAATATCTGACAAAAATGTCCTGACAAATGAAAATATCTGACAAAAATATCCTGACAAATGAAACTATATTACAAAAAATATCCCGACAAATGAAACTATATGACATAAAATATCTTGACAAATGAAACTATTTGTCAAAAATATGCTGACATGTATAGAACAAATGAACAATCTACATGAAGTATATGACATTTATATTTCTCCAGCCCTTACTCAGGAATTAGAAAAAGCTATAGAGGACCGGATAAATGGGAGGTATCTTGATCCGTATGAAGTGCACAAACGCATTGAAGTGATGTACTCGTGGCGAGATATAGCAGAGAGGACTGAAAAAGTTTACGACATGGTGACGTCAACGCCAGTGCTAGATACACATTCTAGGCTGCTCCTGTATGTGTGAGAGCTAATCTGTTTGTTTCGTTCATTATGAACTGTAGAACATAGAACAGTACATAGCACAAGTTACTCTATAACAGTTTGCAGTCTATGCTGTCTTCTTCAGTCACCATTATTGTTCCCATAGAACAGTACATAGCACAAGTTACTCTATAATAGTTTGCAGTCTATGCTGTCTTCTTCAGTCACCATTATTGTTTCCATAGAACAGTACATAGCACAAGTTATTCTATAACAGTTTGCTGTCTATGCTGTCTTCTTCAGTCACCATTATTGTTCCCATAGAACAGTACATAGCACAAATTACTCTATAACAGTTTGCAGTTTATGCTGTCTTCTTCAGCCCACCATTATTGTTCCCATAGAACAGTACATAGCACAAGTTACTCTATAACAGTTTGCAGTTTATGTTGTCTTCTTCAGTCACCATTATTGTTTCCATAGAACAGTACATAGCACAAATTACTCTATAACAGTTTGCTGTCTATGCTGTCTTCTTCAGTCACCATTATTGTTCCCATAGAACAGTACATAGCACAAGTTACTCTATAACAGTTTGCTGTCTATGCTGTCTTCTTCAGTCACCCTTATTGTTCCCATAGAACAGTACATAGCACAAGTTACTCTATAACAGTTTGCAGTTTATGCTGTCTTCTTCAGTCACCATTATTGTTCCCATAGAACAGTACATAGCACAAGTTACTCTATAACAGTTTGCAGTTTATGCTGTCTTCTTCAGTCACCATTATTGTTCCCATAGAACAGTACTGTGTTACTCTATAACAGTTTGCAGTATATGTTGTATTCTTCAATTATCATTATTGTTCCCATAGAACAGTATATAGCAATAGCACAAGTTACTCTATAAGTTGAGGTGAGTCAAGAACCGACATTACTGCACTCTGGGCATTCCCATACGCGCTCAGTCCTCATCTTCAACAGCCAATGTAGAGTTCCAATATTAATGGTGCCAATTACAATCTGATTATATGTCTGTCTGGCTTTACCTCTGAGTGACCACTGTCGACCAGATCCTCTGACCACCACTTGCTGCTGCAATTTCTCTAGACCATGATAGTCCATCTGTTCTTCTGCATTATTAACATTCTCCCAGAGGGCCATCGCCACATCTGTCTTATCATGCATTAAATCACCCATTAATGATTCAGCAACAGCCAATCTGCCTGCCTGTTCATTTCCAACCACACCAGAGTATCCTGGAGAAAAAATCTAGCGAATGCTCACATGTTACTCTAGCACAAGTTACTCTATAACAGTTTCCAGTCTCTTCTGTCTTCTTCAGTCACCATTATCTAGAGCCATGCCAATAAACCTGAGTAGTCATGTTTCGCTATCTCATATGATCACCAGTCGTGGATCAGCTCTGTGCTCTTGTCCCGATTATTATCACTTTGCCGTCCCTTGTTCTTTTTCCATCAGTTTTGTCAGTTGTTGCTAGGTTTTCAAGCTTACTCATCCTCATCAACGATGAACTGTATTTTTTGTGGTGGACTTTTGTGTTGGCATTCTGGCAGCGACACTATACATAGTATAACTGTGCAGGCTGTTGGTTTGTCGAGACTCCTGTTTGTTCCACTTTTCACTTGGGGCAGTGAGGAGCCTTTTGTGTGATATTCACTGACACAGGAACAGAGCATAATGGGGCGACCCTTTGCGGTGAAGTTGGAACCGCGACTAACTAACTAAATATTCCCAAAGCTTCTTGACTGATTACATCTAATTTCTCTAATGAATTTACAACTGTTATCTTGAAGCACCGTCTCTTTTGTTTTTTTTTCCCTGTCCATACATGGTATTCCTTGCATTTTCCTCAGACAGCACATTTAACTGTCATTAGATATTTCTCAGCTTCTTGTGTCATTCAGTTAGTTGTATGTTCTTTACAGAACGTCACAGTCATCATTAGCTTTCATAAATTACTGATCTTTCTGCTTTCTTTTTGAAGTATACATGGCTTCTCAATATGTTTCCCTTACTCTGAAAACAATTCTGCTGCTATGTGTAAGTTTAATGTGAAATTTAATAAATATATTGATGGCTGATTTGTAAAGTTCTAGTGTCTTATAGTGTATTTGGTTTGTGAAATTCTAGTGTTTTATAGTACATTTGGTTTGTGAAGTTCTAGTGTTTTATAGTGCATTTGGTTTCCATTTCCATTTCCAATTTTCAAAACAAAAATTCCAAATTTGGCCTCATTCAACCTGCCTCTTCAGCTGTGGTTATTGTTGAGGTCTGTGGTTTTTGTGGGCCAGGCAGTTGGCGCACTTTCTTTTGTTGTTGGGTGCTCGGAAGTCCGTGCCCAGCTTGGCCAGCGGACACTCCTTGAAGGCGTGGTGATCGGCGCAGTACCGGCAAATTTCCGTTTTACTGTGACATGCTGCTCTGCTGTGGCCGACCTTCTGGCATCTGGAACATTGATTGACTCTTGGGATGAATCTCTCTGGCTGCTGCGTTCTCTTGTTGATTGATACTGTGGTCGGCATCTCGATGCCCTCTGTCGTCACCACCGCCAAGGTTGTAGGAATCTTGGAGTAGGTGAGGAGCCGCTCCGCCTTCAAGAATCGGATGTCTAGATTCTCTTCTCGAATCTGCTTCATGATTTCTTCATCTGATAGCTCCACTTGGATACGCTTGACAACCCACTTGCTTGTCAGTGAGTCAGTGTTTCCGACTCTGGTGTCTTTCTCCTCTCTCTGCTTCTCCGTAGGTTTGGCTCTTGTATGTGGTGGGCTGTCGATCTTCTCCCTCATGGTAGCTTCAGTAGTAGCTGTAGTTTCAGGTTCTTTGTTACAGCTCGCCGGCAGGCTCTCCACGTTGTTATTCTTATCGGCTCCCACACTGCACATCTTGGATACCGCATGTTTCATTACGTTCTTTCCACATGCCATTTTTCCCCATATCAGGCTTCTTGACTTGTTCAGGTGACTTGCTAGATAGCGCTCGCAGTTGAACACGCCTGCGACGATGATACAAAAGGCACGACGGCATTTGGTTTGTGAAGTTCTAGTGTTTTATAGTGCATTTGGTTTGTAAAGTATCACTTTCATTGCACATGTTATCTCCACAAGTGCTCAGTCACCCCTCAAAGATCACACAGTGAGAATCTCAGCACAGTGTACTCCCCTACTCACTCCATAGCAATGGCTAGGATCCGAATGTGTGTACAAGAATCATGCATGCCACAAATATTTCCTTCATGGTGGCTTTGCTGTCATCTACTGCCATAGTGCCTTGAGGTGGTTGGGGAAGGGTGTGCTTGGGCCTGAGGAATTAAGGCCGCTTGGCTAGTGTGGTTGCTGTGAACTGTGCAGATTAGGGTTTTCTTTTTGCTCCGACAGAAAAAAATACCTTACTGAGGATTTTAATCTGGGTCTCCCGAAGGAGAATATGGCATTCTAGTCACTTGGCCATCCACTTCTCTGGAGGCTTTCTAACTTGTGAAAATGGGCCTCCCCAGTGGCCTACTCTCATTGATCTCCATCGTCTGAGGAACTTCCAGTGTGTGCATGGGCCATCAGTGCCTCTTACCCTTATCTGAGAAGTCCATACATCCAATCCACCACCCAGGATCTATTTTGCAAACATCCAATTCACACCGTGAATCAAACCAGGTGTGAACAAGCCAGATGCAAACACTTTGCCCCATCATCATCACGTACTTTGCCGACAGTTGTGGATGATTATGCTTCTCCAAATCTTGCGATCTCCAACAGCATGTGTTAGTTCACATACTGACGCCTTTCCATACCATGATGAAAGGCTGTGAAGAATCTTCTTTCACTGTCTTGCTGTATCTCTGTCCATAAATATTTTCAGTTGTCATATGTTTCAGTTTTTCTCTTCTCATGATGTGGCCAACATTGATGATTGCCTTTTTCTGCTGTTTGTGATAAGTTGTCTTTATGTCTGATCCCCCCCCCCCCCCCCATAGTGTGTTATAAGCACACACTTTGTGTCTGATTCCCCCATAGTGTATTATAAACACACACACTTTGCGTCTGATCCCCCATAGTGTGTTATAAATGCACACACTTTGCGTCTGATCCCCCATAGTGTGTTATAATCACACACACTTTGCGTCTGATCCCCAATGGTGTGTTATAAACATACACACTTTGCATCTGATCCCCCATAGTGTGTTATAAACACACACACTTTGCGTCTGATCCCCCATAGTGTGTTTTAAACACACACACTTTGTGTCTTATCCCCATAGTGTGTTATAAACACACAGTTTGCATCTGATCCCCCATAGCATATTATAAACACACACACACTTTGCATCTTATCCCCCATAGTGTATTATAAACACAAACACTTTGCATCTTATCCCCCATAGTGTATTATAAACACAAACACTTTGCATCTTATCCCCCATAGTGTATTATAAACACAACACTTTGCATCTGATCCCCCATAGTGTATTATAAACACAAACACTTTGCATCTTATCCCCCATAGTGTATTATAAACACAAACACTTTGCATCTTATCCCCCATAGTGTATTATAAACACAAACACTTTGCATCTTATCCCCCATAGTGTATTATAAACACAACACTTTGCATCTTATCCCCCATAGTGTATTATAAACACAAACACTTTGCATCTTATCCCCCATAGTGTATTATAAACACAAACACTTTGCATCTTATCCCCCATAGTGTATTATAAACACAACACTTTGCATCTTATCCCCCATAGTGTATTATAAACACAAACACTTTGCATCTTAACCCCCATAGTGTATTATAAACACAAACACTTTGCATCTTATCCCCCGTAGTGTATTATAAACACAACACTTTGCATCTTATCCCCCGTAGTGTATTATAAACACAAACACTTTGCATCTTATCCCCCGTAGTGTATTATAAACACAAACACTTTGCATCTTATCCCCCGTAGTGTATTATAAACACAAACACTTTGCATCTTATCCCCCGTAGTGTATTATAAACACAAACACTTTGCATCTTATCCCCCGTAGTGTATTATAAACACACACACTTTGCATCTTATCCCCCGTAGTGTATTATAAACACAAACACTTTGCATCTTATCCCCCGTAGTGTATTATAAACACAAACACTTTGCATCTTATCCCCCGTAGTGTATTATAAACACAAACACTTTGCATCTTATCCCCCGTAGTGTATTATAAACACAAACACTTTGCATCTTATCCCCCGTAGTGTATTATAAACACAACACTTTGCATCTTATCCCCCATAGTGTATTATAAACACAACACTTTGCATCTTATCCCCCGTAGTGTGTCTTAACACATGTCGACGCATGTCACTCCAAGACATAAAGTTGCTCGTACTCAATAACAAAATACTAAACAGCGCTCACCTTGATGAAACAGACGCAAACCAGCCGACGGCAATTTCAGGCATTTATTACATGCTCTCGCAGAACAACAAAGAACGCTATTCCATATTATAACCTGCCCCTGAAGACGGGGACGGGTGATTATACAGTTATACAGACTCAGTTCCCGAATTCTGCCATTGCTTTAGGAAGGTCGCTCTTTTCACAAGGATTTACCAGCCGCGTTTAACTCGTCTAAGGGTTATTCCTGTCCCGGTCCCATCACTGTATGAATGTGAGGCAACAGACGATTTCCTCGCTCACTAAGAAGATTGCACCAAACCAGATCCTATCCTCTCCAACACGGAGCCCATAGAAAACACCGCTGTCCTTATGTCCTCTCTCCAAGCGTCCCCGTTGCCGTCCTCTGACGTTCTCCACATTTTCCTTGGATTCCTCCGTTGACATCCACTTTAGTGTCTGAATGGGAAACTCCGTATATGATTTTCCACCGTCCATTCCGATGACGTCATTATGTCTAAACGCCATGTGGCAGTATGCCCCCCTCCCTTTTAAAATGATGTAATCATTTTTTTTTTCATCAAGAGAATTAATCTGACACATAGCAGTGTAGACACAATGACTTTTATCTCGACCGCTATGTCGTATATCTTACTCTCATCAAACGGGTAGGTAGGGGACCAGTATTATGACGTCATAATTTTCAGGTGTAGTCGAGGTAAATGCTCCTTAAAGAAGTCATCATAACTTCTCTGTGAAGGTGTGGCAATAATGACCGAGTGACAATATCCTTCAACGGCATATTTCATTATGCTATATGTAGTGGTGTCTCTACTTGGAAATGGCGATCGCAATAAAATTGACAATTGATAATTAAGTAATAATAACTAACGATCAATGATCAAAATATAACTATACTAACATAGTATTTAATCTAACTACGTTAACTAATCAACTATTATCACAATTCATTACATTAACTCTATATACACATACTAATATTATACAATGTTCAAGTCATATCACAATACGTGTTCACCGGTTTTCCTTTAAAGTAGTTACACCCAGTCACAAACCGTCCAAGTGAAAACTCGACCCAGGAGAAAAACCACACAAGTCAAAGTTCTCAAAGTTCTCCATGCCTCAACGGTTCCTCCTCACGTAAATTTCTTATCATCCTGTCAAAATCACATATTGACAGAAGTATCCAACTATTTAAACTAGCTATTTGCATTAATAATATGTAATTGTTGATCTGTGTGTGTATTGTCAGTAAATTCGGTGCTATCTAACCCATTTCCAAACACTCTATGAACCAACAACTATAATAAACTAGGATTGAATAAATTGAATAAAATATTTATATTTATAGTTGATTTAAAATATCGGCAAGATTATAATTGAGTTGTAGCTCTTACAGTTTTGTGAAGAATCATATCTCAAAGATTCAAGATTTCTAAGATAATAAATCAGAAATATAATAAATATTTAAATCAAATACTCTTCATAAAATTATTAAGTTCTCTAATAACGATATAGTTACGAACAATTATCCGTAGAATAGAGAACCAACATATTTTCACACACTTAAGTGAAGAAAAATAGTGAGAACAATTCTGACAAGTATAACCCTACACAGTGACATCTGGGATAACTAAGTAATAAGCCCCTAATGTGTCTGTAGTGTACTATGTGTTGACATGAACCTAACACTTTCATCCAATTTTATTTTTCTTGTTATTTTTTTCTTTTATTCGTCTTTTCATTCATTTTCTTTCTTTCTTTCTTTGTTTCAAATCTGTAGAATCTCTCTTCTGCACGCATGCCAATATTTGTACATTGTAACTTTGTTGATTGGAACAATGTAATTGTTTTCAGTCTTGTGTATCTTCTTTTAATTTGTGAATGGATAATTGTAATGCCGCACGCAACGTATTTCTTTGATTGTGTGTATCTGTTAGTGACACACTTCTTGACTTCTGTGCGTATGTATGTAATCCATTTCTTGCCTTTTTTGTGTATATTTGTGCTATGCTTCTTCACTTCTGTGTGCATGTTTATGATATGCGTTTTTGTTTGTATGAACCCGTTTAGACTATGTTTGGGTTCGTTGACTTTGTGCAAATCTTGGTATTTGCACTTATTTACCGTTATGCTATCACTCAGTAGCGTTGAATCATGCATGCCTACCGTTGATGTACCCTGTTCTATTTGCGTCTTTTCTTCTTCTTCTTCTTCTTCTTCTTCTTCTTCTTCTTCTTCTTCTTCTTCTTCTTCTTCTTCTTCTTCTTCTTCTTCTTCTTCTTCTTCTTCTTCTTCTTCTTCTTGTGTTGTTTCAATTTGGGCATTTGTACTTGTAAGTGTTTCGTTAGACTTGTGTTCTATAGTTCCTTTCTGAACGAAATCTCTGGCGTTTGGTTCTTTCACCACTGTAGCACATACTTTACTTGTGTGATTACTTTCCTTTATTTCATACATTTGTCTTATACGCTCCTTCCACATTGTTTCCCTTGCAAGACTCTCCTCTACAAGTGCGAGTCGTTTTTGCATGATTTCTGTCTCGACGGTTAATTGTCTTGCTTTTAACTCTGTCTCCACAGTTATCTGTCTTGCCTTTAACTCTGCGTCTGCGGTTATCTGTCTTGCCGTTAACTCTTTTCTCATTTCAGCTATCTTTTCCTGTTCCTTCAGAGCCAAATTCTCTTTTTCGGCTGCAATCCTTTCGCGTCTCAAAGTTAATTCTTTTTCTCTAGCTGCTATCTCATTCTGCTTGATAGCCATCTCTAGTGCCCATTTCTTTTGTCGTTCTTGTCGTTCACGCGTAGCTTGAAGTTGCTCTGTTGCATGTTTTTCTCGTTGTTCCATCCACTCACGTGCGGTTTGAGCTCTGAATTCTTGTAGCACCCAATTCCTAAGGTCCGCACCAGCTAAACCATTCTTCTCACCCAACTCCGTGAAATATTGTAGTGTCGACATCCTGTCCTACCTGTGTAATAATTTATCTAGCTGAAATATGATCGAACAATGTAGAAATGTAAATATGTTCAATTCGGATAAGACAATCAATATAACAACTGCTGAACAAAATATGAATTGCAACTCAACAGCAATGTAAGATTGAATAATAACGAAATTCAGTAACTTCTTGCTATCTATATATAGTATAAAGAATATTTAGTACTAGACACTCAACAATGACAGGTGACGACTGACGAGTGACGTAAATAGATATTTTCTTTCATAAAATAGCACTTTTATAGAAATTACTACTATACTTAATCCAAGACAAAAATTATCTGTTGACACCACAATATTCAAGTGTCCTTGTTTAATGTAAAAATGCCCTTCTAACCGTCCACACTATCCATTTTTGAATTAATTTACTCATTATTAAATATTAGGCACCTCATTTATCAACAATAACACATTAACCAACAATAACATATACTGGCCTTGTGCAATATTTGGGTTGTATCACCGTTGAGCCAACACGAACTCAATCAACTCTTTTCCCGGCTCTCTTGTACATAGATAACCGAGTAGAGTTCCTGTCGTTCAAAAATTTTGACATAGAATTGTGTCGATCAGTTCATTAAGGAATTGATCCGTGGTCACCACTCGAGTATTGGTATGCTTGTTGATTTATACCCGAGAAGCTGTGTCCACAATAGACTGTTGCTCCTGGCTTGAACGATAGTACAATTAACTTGTACTACTTTCACCCTGGACTCAGGAAGTCCGTAACCAACCCATAACACGTAGTTGGCTGTAGTGTAACGACGACGTTTGAATTTTGCTGCAGCCTTATTGTGATACGTTTAGGCTGCTGTAGGTATCCGAATGAATGATGCCCACAGTGAAATCAGTAGATCTGCCTGCATCCGGTTCTGGTACCTAAAGTCCAATGTGTGACCGATTCGACTGTGTCTGGTATCACGATGAAAAAATAGTAATTGTCAATCCGTAAAACGTTCCGATGTGTAACCGCTGAAGTGTAAAGTGAGTAGCCTCCTGACGTGTGTAGTGTATCCGTGTACAGTCAATCAATGTCCAAACGTTACCGTTGTCCGTAGATGTCGACGTAATGAGTTAATGTTTGTATCGTCGTTGTGTCAATCCACAATCATGAAATGGTGTCGTTAGACGAACGAAGTGTTACTTCCATGTCCGTAAATGAGCTCAATGGTGTCCTAGTGAGGATTGCTAACATTGGAACAATGTCAATAAATAATTGAGTCATTTGCTACAGCGGTGCAATGTGTAACATCCATAAGTGTCTTTATATGTTCCTGTCGTCAGAGTCTTGAGGAACATGTAATGTCTCGATGCGTTCCAGGTGCAGTGTAGTGTCCAGTAGTATCTTGATGTGTATAATGTCCTTTAATGTCCCGATATAATAAATATAACTGTCCCAATGTGAATCGTTATCGATTAAATACCTTGAACAATTGGGTACTATGTGACATTAAAGTCTATCTGTATGCTTCGACTTCAAATCAAGTGAGTGTACACGTGTTAGATTTCCTGCATGTTGAGGTGTAATGATAACGTGTCTCTATGTATTCTGTCAGATATCCCGTTGTAACTCGTAAATATATATTGAAGTTTCCCGTGAAGAGTAAAGTTCGAAGTAATGAAGTGGTACTGTGTCAACTTAATCTTCATATGTGTCCTCCTATTCTTGATACTCGTATGTTAAATGTGTGGGTACTGGCAATATCGTACCATCCTTGTGTTTAGTTATATCAGTGTCATAAGCGTGAAAGTAAGTGTTCTTTCTCCTATTATAAGTTTGACTCACTGCTTTGTTAACAGAGTGGAAATGTCGTGTAGGAAGCTAACGCCTCCTTCTTCTGTACCAACACATTATAAGTCGAGTGTGGACTCAAACGATCCGTAAACCAAATATATCAGTTGTGTTTACTTCTCCATTACTGTATTGTGCTTCACTTTCCCAAACTTGGACAATATTATGATCGTATTTAACTATTTACTATTGTCTCAAACGATAGTATATAATTTGCTGTTATTAAATACACGTAATGTTCATTATCTGTTTCTGCTCGTGCGCATCATGTATGTAGATCAGTTAATATAGCATAGTGTAATCTTTATTTCTTTCTTTCCACTGATAAACTTCTCAAACTGTGGCACTTATGAAGGACTAGTTTAATTCAATTATTTAGTCACTTTACCTGCAGATAATCGTCAAACAATAATTATGTTGGCGTTTCTCACGATCTTTCGGCAACTGCCATGTTGGCGCGTAACAAGCGATCTTGGTGCTGCATCGTGCTTCAGGAATTGATCCTGGTGTGCATTCTCCTTCGTTTACTTAGCGATATGGCGGGAATCTTCGTTGTTTACATCCACACGATGCTTTCTGGATCAGAGACCCCACATTGTCTTAACACATGCCGACGCATGTCACTCCAAGACATAAAGTTGCTCATACTCAATAACAAAATACTAAACAGCGCTCACCTTGATGAAACAGACGCAAACCAGCCGACGGCAATTTCAGGCATTTATTACATGCTCTCGCAGAACAACAAAGAACGCTATTCCATATTATAACCTGCCCCTGAAGACGGGGACGGGTGGTTATACAGTTATACAGACTCAGTTCCCGAATTCTGCCATTGCTTTAGGAAGGTCGCTCTTTTCCCAAGGATTTACCAGCCGCGTTTAACTCGTCTAAGGGTTATTCCTGTCCCGGTCCCATCACTGTATGAATGTGAGGCAACAGACGATTTCCTCGCTCACTAAGAAGATTGCACCAAACCAGATCCTATCCTCTCCAACACGGAGCCCATAGAAAACACCGCTGTCCTTATGTCCTCTCTCCAAGCGTCCCCGTTGCCGTCCTCTGACGTTCTCCACATTTTCCTTGGATTCCTCCGTTGACATCCACTTTAGTGTCTGAATGGGAAACTCCGTATATGATTTTCCACCGTCCATTCCGATGACGTCATTATGTCTAAACGCCATGTGGCATAGTGTATTATAAACACACACACTTTGCATCTTATCCCCCGTAGTGTATTATAAACACACACACTTTGCATCTTATAAACACCATATAAAATTATTTTCTGCAACCTGGTAAAACACAATCCTCCTATCTTGGTCATATAATAATAGATGATGGCAGAAGTGAAATAGAGAGATTAACAACGCATTAAAAATGAGAATTGTCAAATGTTGCGTATATTCAACACTATTGTATGTTTCGGAAACCTGGACATTGAACAAACAACTAGAATAGAGGCCTTGGAGATGTGGATATACAGATGAATATGTCATATTTCATAGAAACAAAAACAATCAAATACAGAGGTTCTAGAAAAACTGGGAATGAAAAGAGAGTTGATGAAAGAAATAAACAAGAGACAAGTGAAATATTTCGGCCACATTAAAAGACATAACACTCTTATAAAAACCATACTGGAGGGCAAGGTTGAGCAAGACGTAGACAGTGATACAAGTGGGAAGATAACATCAAGAGATGGACGAACATCAATCTGATAGAATGTACAGTCAGGGTGAGAGACAGACAGTGTTGGAGATCCATTGCAGCCAATCTTCATTGTGAAGACAGCACCTGATTGATTGATTAATTTGATAACACAACAGTTCTTCTTCTTTGTGCTGACAGCTGTTGCTTGCTGACATTAGCACTCCTTTGAAGACATCCGTTGCAGTATCAGCTACACAGACACAGCAATATGTATATTTTGTGTGCATATTGAATGTCTGGGAGATAACCAAACACATATTTATCTCCTTGTCAGGTTCAACCAGTGCGGCTCTGTGAGTGGGAAACTATTTGTGCTGACTGTTGTGTTAAACATAATCTTTTTATGGATTGTGGAGTGCGTATGGCCAGCAAAGGTAAACTCAAGAGCTTTTTTGATTTTATTCTTGCACTTATGTTTTTCCAAACTCAGTAACCATGCTTTTATTGTGCATGCAAGGGGAAAAAGGCTAATGAAAGGAACAAATGAACAAACTTTATTTTCAAAGGGTTAAGAATTGGGCATGCAGGCCCGTCTAACATTCTGCCCTTCTATCACTCTCTTTCATACATTATCTACACAGATGGGTCGGTGTTGAGAGGTAGGAGAAGTACCTGGGGGTTCTTGGCAAAAAGCTAATAGTCTACGTGTCAACAACCTGATTTCATACAATCATGCGGACCCCTTCATTCACCCCTCGTAACTACAAACACATCGTTGGGTAAATGGACTATCAGAATTCATGTTTAATTATATTTTACAAAGCTCGCTCTCTGAGCATACACAGTTAACATTCATTACTCAATTGCAATCTACTATCATTGATTAAGTGTAACTATGCCCTCCCTAAACTATACACCGCAACACAGATGTCCTGTCACACCGACTGTCTCAGTCTCCGTCTGACTCAATTCACATGTTGAGTCCAGTTTCTTGTCCCCCTTCCACACTTGCCACGTCTTCCTCGTTCTGTTGTGCGGCGTGCTGGCACACTTGCCACATCGTCCACTTGTCCAGTCTTCGTAGCCTACAGCTATACTAGAGTTCAGTCTGTTTACAGGTAATCCCTGTGCTTACGGTACTCTGTCCTATTACGGGAGTGAATCCCGTTACGTCCTAGTTATGTCCTAACTATGGGGGCTATTTCTTTTAATTTAGTGGCCTCAGCCAGTTCTAATTGTCTTAATTTATTTGCTTCAGCTAATTCAGCAAGATCTTTCTGATGCTGATGTTCCTGTGCTCGCTCATTTCTTTCAGCATCTTTCATTTCTTTAAATTTATCATTTGCCCATTTGTCTAATTTGTCACCTGTATATCCCAGGTCTTTACCCGCTTGTATACACTCACCTAATGTTGACATCTTGCAAATGTTTATACACACACTCGCATATACAATGAAATGAAGAATAAATGTTATATAATGATATTAATTATATACAGCACTCAATTTGAGATGCCCTTCTAATCAGTTTATCAAAACTAAATGTATACTTATCTGAAAAAGTTGGAGTTCTCTTGAGCCTATAAGAACTTCTGAATTTCAAGTTGAGCTGCTGTTCTAATTACACGTGCTCTGCATTCTGTTATATAGAGCAGCAAAAGTTACTATTTTGAAATTACAGTACATACAAGTTGTTAACACACTCAAACAATTTTGTGCAATGCTTCGCTCCGACGGGATGCTGAAATGCGAAATTAATTAATTTATGTTTGTCTGTCGTGTCAATGTTGTTGTGTCTTCACCTCTGCTTGACCTCACCTGAAACGTCTTTGTAAAATATGTTCATATTCATTCTTTCACAATTATAACAATTTTCACACATCAACTTATCTATCACTTCGCTAAACACAATTTGCGGTAATTTTTTGAAATCAACTTTCTGATCTTATTTTTCAAACGATTGAATACAATTTGTATTTTCACTGAACACTCCTGTACACCTAAACGAACATCCCTTGAAACAAGTGAAGAGTTTCAAGTACCTAGGAAGTATAATATCATCAAATGGCAGATCAGAAGACGAGATCGAAAATAGGTGCAATAAGGCAAATCAACTCATTGGACAAATGGCACCAATACAAACATGTATCAATAACTACTAAGAAAGCACTTTACAACACAATCTTCCTGCCAACTCTATGCTACCAATGCCAAACCTGGACAATGACAGAAAAAGAGAAAAGAAAAATCACAACAACAGAAATGAGGTTCCTGAGAAGAATACTCAACGTATCAAGAAGAGATAAGATCAGAAATGAAGAAATCAGGACTAAAGTGGGGGTTAAAGCAGCACTAGATTTTATCAGAAAACAGCAAGTCAAATGGTTTGGCCATGCAAGTAGGTTACCAGTCAACAGCATACCACAGCAAGCAATGATGTACAGACCAGATGGAAACAGAGGAAGAGGCCGACCACGTAAACGTTGGACGGAGGGAATAGCAGAGTCCATGGGAATATCGATATATGAAGCCCATAATCGGGCACTCTCATGAAGTTTATACTTCACCACGACACCGCAAGGTACAAGAGGAACATGATGAGACATGAGACTCCTGTACACTTTCTCGGTCATTCCTTCTTTTGTAGGTTTGTGAACACTACTTCGTTTACAATTTTACCGTGGGTTTAAAGATTAGTTCTGAAAACCACTTCGAGCATTCAATTTTTTCTTGTAGGTTCAAGGCCCACTCTTGTACACCCTCTCGAACAATTAATTTTTACTTGTAGGTTCAAGGTCCACTTCTGAACACCATCTCGGTTTCTGTAGGTTCAAGGCCCACTTCTGACACCATCTCGGTTCCGCCTGTCAACAACCTGATTTCATACAATCATGCAGACCCCTTCATTCACCCCTCGTAACTACAAACACATCGTTGGGTAAATGGACTATCAGAATTCATGTTTAATTATATTTTACAAAGCTCGCTCTCTGAGCATACACAGTTAACATTCATTACTCAATTGCAATCTACTATAATTGATTAAATGTAACTATGCCCTCTCTAAACTATACACCACAAGGGAAAACACAGATGTCCTGTCACACCGACTGTCAGTCTCCGTCTGACTCAATTCACATGTTGAGTCCAGTTTCTTGTCCCCCTTCCACACTTGCCACGTCGTCCAGTCCTCGCAGCCTACAGCTATACTAGAGTTCAGTCTGTTTACGGGTAATCCCCGTGCTTACGGTACTCTGTCCTATTACGGGAGTGAATCCCGTTACGTCCTAGTTATGTCTTAGCTAAGACACATGCGTGTCCTGTCTAGGTCTGGTCCTAACACTGGTTTGGAGTACTATCTCCTTCTACTGTCTTTCTCTATGTATGCTCTTGTCTAGAGTCCCTATTATGTCCTGTCTCTGTCCTTTACTTTCCTCTGTCCTTGTCCTACTTGTATCTATGTCTATCCTACTTCTATCTCTGTCTCTTCTACTTCTATCTCTGTCTCTCCCAGCACCTTGACACTACGTTTGGTGCAGGAGAGCCAGGCATATGATACCACAACATCTAGCCTAAGAATGGAGGTGGAGGCGGTCAGTGCAGCTTTCCGCTAGATGGAGAATACGATACACACACACACATCGTGATTATAACTGACTCTGAAAGCATGCTGAGGAAGGTGAGGACAGGCAAGCTTTGGGCAGAGTGGCTTGCTTCTCTTCAGAGGTCAAGGGTGGCAAGCATCGCCTGGATCTTTTCTCCGGGGCATGCTGGTGTGCTGGGGAATGAACAGGCGGACAGATTGGCTGGCTCTGCAAAACTTGGTGGAGTATTGATGCATGACAAGGCAGACATGGTTGTGGCCTTGTGGGAGCACGTGTACACCTCGAAGGAGCAAATGGATCACCATGGTCTGGCAAGAATGAGACAGTGAGGAATGACGAGGGGATCTCGCCTATGCTCGACGCTCAGAGGAAAGGTGAGACGGACATAGTCAGATTGCTACTGGTACTATTGGTGTTGGAACTCTTCGCTGGCTGCTGAGGATGGGGACGAAGCGCTTGTGGGAATGCCCCGAATGCTGTGATGTCGGTTCCTAAATCAATCAATCAATCAATCAATCATCAATCCATCAATACATTATTTTATCCATATATCACTTACGTATGAGGCTAACAGAGAACAACAACAACATTATAGAAATATGCATTATGAAGGCATGGCAAATATGCAAAAATCAGTACTGCATGACTCACTCAGACTTCATAGGTACTTGTAATTTACGTCCCTAAATCAAGGACGAGAAGTCAACATTTTAGTCCAACTGTCCGGTGTAGGGGTCAAATCCCTAACCTTGGCATCAGCACACCGGATATTTAAGAACGCACATTCTTATCCTTTTGGCCATGCTGAACATTATGTAAGAACTTTATAAACAAGGAGGAGGTGGTCTTGAGGTATGGTGTCCGCCTCGAGTGCTGGAGGTTCCGGGTTCAAGCCCCGGTGAGGGCCGGGAGTTTTTCATGTGGACTTCTAGTAACAAAATTTCCCATAGTCTCTGAGTAGTGAGAGGACCAAGGTCTGTGGAGACGTGTTAATGTCTGTGACAGTTGGCAGTGCACAATATGATGCTGGTGAAGTATATCTGTCATGAATCTGAGAGAATGAAGATATGTGTGAAAGGTAAACAAAAGAAGAGGGGTGTAATAATTCTGTTATTTACGGAGTTGAGCAGCTTGTTGTCAGAAGTGAAGTCAATTATTATTGAGGCTGAAAATAGGGCGGACCACAAACGTATGAGAACATATGATGAGATGGAAGGGATTCATGGGAAAGAGAAGCATTATGCTTGCTTAGGGCTGACAGAGTTAATGGCTTTTCTTCATCAAACAATGATAAGATTTTGTGACCTTTCTTCACCAGACATTTAGTTAGTTAGTTGACAGATCATCCTCATTGCACATCGAACCATTCAGTCCATATGTTCTCGAATTCCCTCGTCAGTAAATCCTGCAGCGTATAGCGGCTAATGACATTAGTTCTGTGTTGGTTTATTAATTTTCTTTGGCTTCCTGCATGTTGTTCTTGTTTGGCCACACCTCTTTTAAATTGCTGTTCTTGCAGTCTGACCATGGTTGATTCACAGTCATCACTTGGTTCTCGCAAATGACTTACTCCTCTTAGAGCATTCAGTATATCAGCCTGGTCCATGGCTCGTTCGCCCTCCACAGTAGCCTTATCTGCAAGCCTTTCAGCCTGCTCATTTCCTTATACACCTGCATGCCCTGGCATGATAATGAAACTACTCTTTGCCAGGCGTGAGTGCTCCAGAAACAACAACCACTGTCTTCGAACCCACCCCATCTCTGTCTTCCTAAGCATATTCATTGAGCCACTAAGGAAACATGCCTGAGTGAAAGTTATGATGAAACAGTTTGTTGCCTTTCTTCATCAGACATTGATAAAAGAGTTTGTGGCCTTTCTTCATCAAAAAGTTATAAAAATCAGTTGCCTTTCTTCGTCAAATATTTGCTGAAAGACTTAATGGCATTTATCTGGGATGATAGTTAGGGGCCTTTCTACATCAAAAAAGTGATAAGAAAGAATTAGTGGCTTTTCTTCATCAAATATTGCTGAAAAAATTAACGACCTTTCTTTATCAGTGATTAGAGTTAATGGCCTTCCTTCATCAAATATTGCTGAAAAAATTAATGGTCTGCCTTCGTCAAACAATGACAAAAGAAAAAAATGGTCTGTCTTGATCAAACAATAACAAAAAAGAAAACTGCATATTTTCATCTAACAGTGAAAGAGTATTTTGCCCCCCCCCCCCCCCCCTCAAAATAAGGTAATTAAACTTTAAGATAGAAGAGCAATAATTATGAATGAATGGATGAATGACTGTATAAAAGAATGAAACATTAAGTCATATGACTGCCAATTTAATTGCACTTATGTATTTCAGAACGTTGAGAAAGCCATTGATGTTAAAGTTGCAGACTTCTGGAAGGCAGCAAACAATAAACTTTCTGCAAAGGGAATGTCAGACATAAGTTCAAAGACAAGTTTTGCATCAACAAAACACCATTGATGCAATCACAGAGTGAGCGAGAGACAATCAGAAAAACAAAGAATGAATTAGAAAAATCATAAAAAAAGGATGATTGAAAATAGTGGTGACTCAGCCAGAAAACAAACCGGAATGAATGATAATGAAATAATTGTAATAAAACAATACAAACAACTTCAAACTGATGGTTAATACATTGTTTTGTTGAGTTTTGTCATCAAGATTAATAATTTGTTGTTTTAAGTCCTCTATAGGTCATCGCAGTCAACACCAACGAGCAGCATGATGATGGAGGTGATGGCAGTAACACAGGCTTTCTTATGGCTAGAAGCACAGCATTATACCAACGTGTGTGTAAAAAGTGATTCAATGAGCATGATTCGGAAGTTCGAAGCTGGATCTGTACGTAGACAGTGGACTGAGTCGCTGAGGAAGTCTGTTGTCCGTAAAGTCACCTTCATCTTTGTCCCGGGACATGCGGGAGTCGAGGGAAATGAACGAGCTGATAAACTGGCTGGCTCTGCACCCCCTGCAGATGGCCAGCCCATGGATCATGCCGATGTTATTAACGGGCTTAAAGACATGTCGAGAACAGAAGACTTTGACGTCAGTGAATCCACATCGCTGTCCAGGATGAAAGACTTGGAAGTAAGAATTGGCATGGCCAGACACGAGAGGTACATCTGGAAAACGAGGTGCCTCCGTTAACCAACACAGAACTGGCACTATTAGCCACTGAACGCTGATGCTTATGCTGGGGGGGGGGGGGGGGAATCTGAGCACCTATGGACCTGTCCGAAGTGCAATGAAGATACCCCAACTGGTAACTGATAACCAACAGTATTTTTTGGGTGTTTTGATTTACTGGGCAAGTTTATGTTCAATAGTTTGCCTTTGCTTTCTGAACGACCCACCTGTATACCATTGTTAAAAATCAACCTAAGGCAGTCAGCTTCCAAATCGCCTGCAGCTGTTTTCAAATGTGGGATTGTGAATTGGGTTCACTACCCCTTCACCACCACCCCTGGTTTGGATTCATATGTCCTGTTAATTAAAACTTTTGTTCCACTACCAAAGTTGTATTTTTATGAGGCATGTGACACTCAGGATTGAGCCAGCCTTGTAAAAATGAGTACCAGAGTCTTATCTTGAAAGCTAAAGTAACCGGCATGATGTAGGTCACATCACCCGTTAAGCTAATAGTGGACTAAATTTACTGTTCCAGCACCGCATCCCCAAATGCCATGTGGGGTCGTGGGTGAAAATATCAGGAAAAGAATCCTCAAATCTTAATCGCCAGCTGTATAAGAAATGTGAACTGGCTCAAGACTGTCTAGGGGTAAAGATTAAGTATAGATTGATGTTTCCTAACAGAGGCCAATAGAGCACTGGAAGTTTACCGAAACTTCGAGAGGAGAGCACTCACTCTTTATAAACCGAGGGTCCGTGTGATTATCCAGCACACAGTCGGCTCCATAGTAGTGTTGTCCCTGGACTAATCTTATCAAGATGAGCACACATGAAATAAACTCAAACACAAACTAACAAGTAAATAAACAACTATTGCTTTCAACAAACAACATTATATTAAGATAACCTGGGGAAAGGAGGAAAATATCTGCAGGTTCATAGAACATGGCATAATCGTACATCCACAATAAAAATGAATAATAAAATCTCAGTACACAATATAGCAATCAACATCTTCCTTGCTCCACTGAGATGTTAAGGGTTTTCTAGTTCTCACGGGAAAAATTCATGGTTTGACAGGAACAAAGTGAATGTCTATGAGTAAATCAAACGGTTAACAGTCCATTTTTAATTAATTCAACCACCTAGTCCATTGTTCGCTCTTAACACACAGAGGGTTTGAATGTCCAAAACCAATAACAAAGGGGGTGCGAAAGTTCCTTTCCGTATGGGAGTGTAAATGTCCATTCTTTACACACAAGGAGTTTGAATGTTCATAACCAAGAACACGGGGTGCGAATGTTCACAAGCCTGCGGGTGTTGGCACGGGGGAAAACATGAAGTGGTAATAAATGGGGCCCAGCTGTGTTTATCCTGCTGGGGTTAATGTTCAGACAATTGAGAGGCCAGCGATGGGTAAGGGTGAATCACTCTTCCCACACTGGAAGAGCATCTTCTCCTCCTGCCCTGAGAAATATGACTCTCCTATTGCCAGTCATCTTCATTTATAAAAATGTCCTATCTTCACTTTATAAAAATGTCTCCTCAAGGAAGAAACCACAGTGCCCTGCAGAAAATATGTTCCAACAAAATATAGCCATACTCATAGAAATATGGGGGGGGGGGGGGGGGGGTCTGTGTGTGTGTGTGTGTGATAAAGAAAACAATCACCAAACAACAACAAAGAAAAAGAGAGTGTGCATGATTCAGACACAAGGGTGAGTCACTCAGACCTGGTCCCATCGGCCCCATCCCCTCACATCTGATGCAGTTCCTCTTCCCCATATCAACATAAGTCTTCTCTCACTTTTACCTTATGGAGGAGAATCATTTTCATTCTTTCAAGGTTCTAGCACTAAGAATATCTGATGGGCATCAGCAAGAGTGATGCAATTTCTCTGTCTTGGCATTTATTCTCTTCTCCCATATAAAGGTATAGGCAAACTCATATTACATTAATATATTTATGAATGAACTCATCAATGATTCTTTACGCATGAACACACATACCAAGAAACAGAGTCTCCTATAAACATAAAGACAAAGAGATTGTATGAGCTTTTCTAGAAAAGTATCCCCCCCCACCCCCCCCCCCCCCCCCACCCAAAAAAAAAATACGAAAGATATTCTAGAAAATAGCAAATTAGATCTTTTCCCATTCACCATCTACACAGGAAGACTAAATTACTCGTAAACAGGAATATCATTCCTTATACAGGGCATAAACTGACCAGATAGACACTTCCTAAGTCAAAGAAAATGCACCTAATTCTTCAAGGATTTTCTTTAGATATTCACAAAGAAAACTCTTAATATATAATAGTCTTAAGTTAACTCTAGTCTCCAACTTACCAGCAATCATCATGAATGTCCCATCATGAATTTATAATACACAACACCACCATAATAACAACAGCCAAACTGGCCAACACATGTGGTTAGGTCAGGGCATTTATGTAAACTGTACCTCAACAGACAATTTATCCCGTAATTTCTAATCTTCCTCATTATCATATTTTATGTTAATAAAAGTTGACTGCGCCGCTTCTAATCATAACATTAGAATTTTGCCGCAAACATGACGTCACTCCTACGTAGGCGTGTTGTTGACAATCTCACATTGGTAGCGTCAAGGGGGAAGTAACTTGCAGTTATCTCCAATGATGTAAAGGATAATCTGGACAGCTCAGGTCTTGTAGAAACCCAAGGGTAACTATTTGAAACAAGGTAATTAACTCCATCCATTCCCATTTTATCAAAAGGAGCAGGGGAGAAGTGGACTAATGTTAAAATTAAAATCTACAGGTGTTCCTATTCTGGACATGGTTTAACACTGGAATATTTTATCTCTATATCTTTACTATCCAAGTTTCACATCCATACAAAGGAACAGGCTCTATGTATCACCTCAACACTCTATTTCTCGTTTCAATTGACATCTTTTTATCAGTCAGTATGTTTTTTCACCTTGCAAAAGGTTATCTTCGCCATGGCAATTCTTGTTCTAATTTCTTCAAGGCATCTCCCATCAGATGTTATTGCTGTTCTCTGAGATAATTGTACCGATTCACTTGTTTAAGAATATGCCCATTTACTTGTATATTACATTGTGTATTTCTTTCTTCCTAGTGACGACCATAAACTATGCCTTCTTACAATTTAATTCTAACCTTAGTTGTTCACTGTGTGCAATAACCGCATCTACTATATGTTGCGCCGGCTTCGTGGCTTAGAGGTTATGACTTTTCTCCGTAATCTCGTATACTCTCGTCGTTAACGTGATGACGGTGAGAATCAGCAGTGGTTCTAATCGCATCGGTAAATTACGGGGTATGTGAGCCGGCCGCTCAGAAAGCAATGGCAAACTACTGAGCGTAATCTTGCCAAGAAATCAACATACAGCTGAAAGATGCTGGTGTTGACAGCGATGCCCTGTAAAGGATATGCAAAAAAACAAAACAAAAAACTATATGTTGCAGATCCTGCTCATTGTCTGCAATCAAGACTATCATCTGCATATCCAATGTTATTGATGTTGCCTTCCCCAATGGCGATTCCTTTTATATCTTCTAAATTTCTGAAAATATTTTCACTGTACAGGGATAAAATATCTGAAGACATTACACATCCCTGTCTCACACCTCTCTTAATAGTCTGATACTGACCTATTTCATTATCAATCTTTATGGCAGCTTACTTAATTACTTGTGTTCGTTGGCTTGAGCTCTAACGCGAAGTCCTGTATGTCGGATGAAGGCATCCTGTTGTCCAACATCAGTGTGATTTCATACAGGACCTGAGGTTTGCGTGAGTATCCGTTATCCCATGTCTGGCTTATTGGATGTGCAGACTGGTGGTTCCTCGCCGTACAGGCAGACACTCTCCGACTTCAGAGGAATCGGCGATCCTACTGACTTTAGCCAGGACCCCGAAGAGACCTGTTGCCCAGGACGCTCGGCGAGGACGCGTCAATAGGTCTTGGCCAGTATATAACCTGGCCCTGGTACCTTGGAAACACCTCTGCGTCCCTATGGCAGCTTGTTTCCAATATATATTTGGTACAAGTCTAAGGTCTTTCCCATCAGTTTGTAGATCTGCAAGCATCTTCGTCATGTTGACATGTCTTACTTTATTGAAAGCCTTTGTGTAGTCAATAAAGCAAAGTTGTAGGTCTTTATTTACTTCTACAAAACGTTCAGTTAATGTTCTTAGCATATACACAACATTTCTGCACCCTTGCCTTCTACAAACCCACATTGTTCTTCTCCTATTTCGGGTTGTATTATCTTCCTAACTCTTTGCATAATGGTTATTAGCAAAATCTTCATAATGAGGCTCATTATACTAATTGTTTGATGTTGATCATACGCCAAGGCTCCTGATTTCTTCGGGATTGCAATACATATAGAATTACATAATTCAGTAGGTATATCTCCATCATCATATACTGTGTTCAGTCGTCTGGTGACCTGGCCTATTCCATATTATTCTAAGGCATTGTTAACATTTCTGTTGTGATATTGTCTGGACCCGGTGTCTTGTCAGTTTTAATATGGTTATGAGTATTCTGAACTTCTATCTTCAAAAGTGATGGGTTTTCATTATTATTCTGAATATCATAGTTCTTCTCTTGTATCATCATAAAGTTATTTCACATAATCTGACCACGTATGTAAAATCTGATTTTTTTTAAATGTGTGTGCTGTTTATCCTCCAGTATGCTGTAGCATGATGTCTTCAGACGTTCGCATCCCCAGTCCATTTACATTTCTCAATACTCAGTAGTTAACCACGTAAGCCGTCTTGATACCCTAACTAAAAATAGAATCGTAGATTCTAGATCGAGAGAGGGTAGATGAATGGTGGGGTCTCAATTTCATTGGGTAACCCTTGGGCTGGTAACGCTCCTTAATACATAATTAGCCCGCCAGTCGAAGCCTTGATTCCATCCCGTAAGGACGTGTTCAAGATGCAGTGGTAAAATTTGCCCAAAAAGCATTCTTTAGGATGTGGTCATCTGCACTCCAGGTACCTAAATCATTTAATATGTTATGTGTAAACCTGATGAAGTGAGAGAGAGACGAATAGCCGAGTATTTTCTTGAGAAAATGTAAAAAGAAGACAGGACTTCGGTACAGTGACTCTAAAACTGCCGCTCAAAACCTGTCATGTCTACCGCAGTGAAACATTCTTACCATGTCTATTGTCTGTCTGATTTGATGATTTGCATATGCTTATGACTGTAAACCACGCTCAATGCATATGGCAAAACCTTTGTGCGCTCTGAACATTCGTTGAGTGCCTATCATGACCATTCTTAACCAAACTGTACATCGCTCTTGAGAGTTACCTTTGGCAGTTATGTTTCAGAATGTGTGATGCTATATACTGCATGTAATTTCTCCCTTATAATGGCTGAGAATGTTTGAGTGAATGAGATGGTAATTATATAATTAACTTCTCATATTTGTAAAAGTAAAGACACTTATTATATCCATGTTTGCAGGACTGCATTGCACTGTAGAAATTAACCTAGTGTCTGTCAGATGAATACATGGGAAGGCTCATGCTATTTGTCAGGGAAAATTCATGTTTTCTTTCATTATGTGTATTCCACATGTGAAAGCATTTCTAGTGCATGATTTCTGCCATACAATGCCTACTTCTTGGTGCTTAATCACACTGTCTGTTCTCATGGTACACCGGTCCCTGTGATCTACTGATTGTGAGAATTTACAAGATAATTGTGTGAAGCTGCCTCTGATTAGGAGTATGTGCCTATGACTTCACGGTTTTGGGGATGAACCTGGAGAAAGGATATCACCCCAAACCCCCAAATAAAATTGCACTTCATCATCAGTGAGAGGCGGGTGTTCGAATATCACACTCCCCTTTCCCCTCCCATTCCTCTCTGAATCTGTGATAGTACTGTATAACTGTGACAATGGTTCAATAGATGTAAAACACATGTTGTGCCTTTGTTTATTAACAGAGAATGAGGAAGATGGGGGAGGCTTTTCAATTACCAGGACAACTCCAGGGGAAGTCCTGAGCTCTAGCTTCAACTCCAGCTGAAAAATAAGACTCCAAAAAGTACCACATGAACAACAGGTTGCAAATGTTCAGCCTGAATCCACTAATTCTGGCCTATACAGATGGCACTGAAGAAAAAGTCTTTATCCAAAGCCTAAAACAGGGATACTCTCCAATTTTGTAAAAGCCCAGGCTATATCTTCAAGATAAATTCAAGAAGAAACCTTAAGAGGAGAGATCACCTGGTTTTCAGCATGTCACTACTGGCTAAGAGTGGACATTAAAGGTGCACTTGGAGCTGACCCTATCACAGCTTAATATTAATAATGGCTGAAAGCTGAAGGAGCAGAAGTTAATAAATAGAGCAAATTCACAAAATGGATTGGTGTTAAGTCGGTGTGGTGATTCAGTTCCATCAGAAATCTTAGGAGTGATAGACTGTGAAGAAAGACAGCTGGGACATATTGTTTCTTTTTAGATCTTCCTTCACTGGAAAAGCAAAAGAACAGTCTTGGGTGTCAACTTCATGAACAGTCAAATTTAGGTGAGATAGACAGAAAGAAGAATGCTAGGACATATTGTTTCTTTTTAGATCTTCCTCTACTGGAAAAGTAAAAGAACAGTCCTAAGTGTCAACTTCATGAACTCACCAGTGAAAAGATAGAGCTTTAAAATTTCTTTCAAGATTGTGACAGCAGGGAATAGCCTGAATTGGAAAACCATCATGGGGAGAACTGTAACCTGAGCTGTCCAACACCATCATAGGTGCTAAAAGGATTAAACAGACCAGTGGAGCAGAACGTCCCTATGCTTGCCCCAATTTATGGCTTATCTTGTGTTTCCCTCATTAACAGTCGAAGAAAGGATTTAAGTCTAAAGTGTGGTGTAGGATAACTTATGGAGTAGAGAAGTGAAGGAGGAGGGTTTATTTAGATTGATGTTTCTGTGGGGATATTGAGTGAGGTGTTTGGGTTTTCATAGATAATGTCACTATAATTTGCATATAAACTTATATTTGAGATGTAAATTGTTGGCAGAATATGAAGCCTGAGTCTTCACTTGACCTCATCAGACATTAATAAAGTATTAGTTGTAAGAGAACAGTTTTTGAGATACATGTCTCTGTGATTGTCTTGTACATTGTTGAGAAAGAAATGTCCAACTGGTGTCAAGCATCTTCATGGTGACTGTTACTCTACTGTTGTGGTTGGTTACAGAGATTGTGAAAGTCTGTGTGGTTGTTGTCAAGTATCTTTTATGATGTATGACTTGTCTAACCTGTTGGTGTGATCATTCTTTGTGAATGTTTGTCCAACTGTTGTCAAGATCTTCTCATGTTGATGTCTTGTTCAACCAGTGTAGAATACAGTCATTGTTGTTTATGTTCACTACAATGGTACAATTGTCAATGTGATCATTTGTCCAAGTGTCTTGTGTCACTTGAAATAAGTAATGAGATCAAAAATGAGGTGGGCGATCAGAGCACAGTCAGCTGGAAGATGAGAGAACTGCTTTCATTGGTTACTGTGGCTAACTGCCAAGATCTCTATATATATATATGGCCTAGAAGAGAAATCATCTATAAATAATTATGTGTAGAACTTAACTTGTGTCTAATTTCTCACAGTGGGGGTACTCGATGAGCCAAAATTCTGAATGGTTTCTCTACAAGGGTTATGCGAGAATAAATATCAATACCTCTAGACAACACTTGCTGTTACTAACCTATATCTTTTATAGAGAGATATACTTTATAGAACTTCACTCATTGGAACTTCTGTAATTCTCTATAAACACACAAAAAAACCTCACATATGCGGAGCACCATAGTGACTACCTCTATCTCCATTCTGAGACTAGATGTTGTAGTATCATATGCCAAGTCTCCTGCACTAAACACTGCCCATTAAGAACCACAGACACTTCACTTAACTTCGTAGCATAGAGCCATCGGTGTAGGTGATTACATCACATGGGCATGAATTGTTGTGCATTAGTTGTCACACTTCTTATTCAGTGTTGCCTACTAGGCAATCCCTATAGTCCAGATCCAATGTGATGATGACCCTGCACAGGTGCAGTGCAGTCCCAGAACTCCCAGAAGATGTCGAGCAGGACCTTGATTACTAAACCTGATTCCGTTTTGTTCAGGACACCGCACCATCATGCATCATCATGCCTGCATCATTTTCTGGAAAATTTATCTTGCACATGGTTATAGTAAAAGATTTTAGACACAATTTTGTTTGTCATTTGTAACAGAACGATTTCAAATTCTATGGCCTAGAAACTCTTGCAGCGGGGATGAATAAATTGGAAACAGTTTGGAGGCAATGGAAAAGTGTTCTTAAGACGAATGTTGCGAATGCCTTGGTTAAGTAATGAGAAGAGAGGTACTGGAAAACATCATGATGATCCGAAAGACTGATAGAAGAGACAAGACAGACAGAGAGAAATTATATTTGATGATCTAAGACAATGGTATATGGGAACATCATCAATAGAATTAATCCTGAACACCAAGGATAGCGAGAAACCATCTGGAGAAGAGCTTAGAATATTTACCAGACTTCTGAGGGATGTGAAAGCTGCTGATCCGGTTGGCAGCCCAGCAGAGGCTGTTAAAACTAACCTACGTAAAGAACTCGACTGGATTACTGCACATATTATTTAGCAGTATGTTGGAAACTGAATAGACTGGAGTGTCTTTTAGAGTGTAATTTTAGAGAGAATAAGAAATGCCATTGACAAGGCAACAAAACTCCAGATGTAACTATATTAGTATATAACACAAGGTTCAGTCTTCCATAAATCAAAACTAACAGTGATATTGAAATAACACGAGTGAGACAGGGATGTCTTTTGTCACTTCTACTGTTCTTATTGATTATAGACTTGATTATGAAGAACCCCCCCCCCCCCCCGCCTTCCTCCCTCTTAAAAAAATCAATCCTCTAGAACAGGGGTCATCAAACTTTTTTTCACAGTGGGCCGGATAACTGAGAAAATGACGAGTGCGGGCCGTATACTCATTCTGTTCAATAATTGCGCAACTCCGTGGCGAAGGTCTTACGGACGCGGTTTGTAATCCCGTATACCCGTGTTTGAAACACAGCTGCGTACGATTTGGCAGCAGACCACATTGCGCTGATTTTTTACGCTATGGTATGGGTGCCGGTCGTTCTGAAAGCAACGGCAAACTACTGAACGTAAACTTGCCAAGACATCAACAACAGAAAAAATGCTGGTGTTGGCTGCAAACGTCATGTAAAAGATATGCAACTAACTTTATCAATACACCGGTCTCTGCGGCTGAAGGGCTTGCGAACGCGGTTTGTGAGCCCGTATACCCGGGTTCGAAACACGGCGGTGCTGGTTTTTTCGAAAAAGGTATAGGGGCCGGTCGTTCAGAAAGCAATGGCAAACTACTGAACGTAACACTTGCCTAGTACATCAACAGCAGCTGAAAGTGCTGGTGTTGACTGCAACGTCCCGTAAGGGATACACAACAAAATTTTTTTTATTTTTTTTATCAATACTTGCAAGCCAGAATGAAAGCTCTGTGAAAAAAAGACGAAAAACTAAGTTAATCATGGATGAGTGGCGTGCAATGCACAAAAAAACTAAAACAATCAAAAAATTTTTTTACTAAAAAAATAGTTATCAAAGAAGGCGATGTTAGCAAAAAAAGATAGTTGCATCAGGCCTAGCGTGCACATATTCGAATCTTACAAACTAAGCAACAAAAAAGGTTAGTGAGATTTGTGAAACTGATACAGTATTTGGCTGTCAAGATATCATCAGTATTTGATTTGGAATTGCTGCATCCAGTCAAGAGAATTGCTTTCAAATGTTCATCAGTCAATATCGTTCGATGTGACTTCACATGCTTCATTATTGAAAATGTTTGCTCACAGACATAGTTTATTCCAAATATTGATGTCATACCAGCGGCAAATTTCTTCAGGTTCGGAAACTCAACATAGGTAAGCAGTGGTAACATTCAACAGGTTTTCCTTATCTGTGCTTCTCTTTCAACAAGTCATTTGCTTGCAAATAAATGAGCTCCAACTGTAGTTCAACTGGCACATCATCAAGCTTACAATCAAACGGATTCTGGAATAGAAGAATGTCACTCTCAATTCTATCAAGATCTGAAAATTTCTCCAAAAATGCTTCCTCAAGTTACGAGTAATTTTTTGCGGAAAATCGAGGTTGACATCTTCGGCGATTGTAGCGCAAAACTCTTTAGAACAGTGAAAATGAGAACAGTTTTCTCCTTCCAGTTGTGCTTCAAATAATGACAGCTTTCTCCGAAATCCTTTCATGATTCTGTAGAGATCAGAGACGAGGTTATCCTTTCCCTGAAGTTTCAAATTCAGTTCATTCATGTGGGATGTGATGTCGACCAAAAATGACAACTTTGACAGCCATGTAGTACCTAACAGCTGTGGATCAGCTCTATCTTTTTCAGTGAGGAAAATATCTACTTCATTTCGGAGCTTGTAAAAATGAAACAGGACTTAACCACAGCTGAGTCACCTCACTGATGTGTGATAAGGCAAGTCACAGAATTCAGAATCAATTTCTTCAAGACAAGCCTGAAACTGACGGTGATTGAATACATGTCCTCGAATGAAGTTTACAGCAGAAACGATTGGTTTCAGTACACAAGAAATACCTAAGTCTTTCCCATAGAGTGCTTGCTGATGTATGATGCTGTGTATGAAGTTCATAATGAACAGAGCACCCGGAATTTGCAAATCTTCCATCTGAGTCCTGATCTGCCCCATCAGACCCTTCCTCACTCCAGCCATATTTCCCCCCCCCCCCCCATCAGCTGTATTATCTCGAAGCTGATTCCTTTGAAGGTTATAGTCTTGCAAAACGTTTTGCACTTCCATGAAATGATCTTTTTTCAGTAGTTGTTTCATGCATGCTGCAAACGGATGCCAACTCTTCCGTTATCTGAAAGTCCAAATCAACACCAGAAATGAACACGAGAAGTTGTGACGTACTCGAGAGATCAGTAGACTCATCCAGCGCAAGAGAATACCACAACAAGTCCCTCGTTTTCTAGTGTATCTGTAGCACTGTGTTCTCTCCAAGTTCTTCTGTTCTTTGCAAAACTGAACTTGCTGAAAAGCTGAAAGTTCCAAATAAATCGGCATTCTCAGGACACAAGTCACTTGCTGCTTCCATCATACACTCTTTGATGAAGTTGCCATCAGTAAACGGTTTTCCTTGTTCTGCCACCGTATGCACTGTTTTGCAACTTGTAGAGTGACAGATTCATTTTCAGCAATTTTCTCTTGAAGACTTCTTTGTGTTTCTAAACAACGTTTCGTGGACTTATATTTCTCAGAGCGTAACTTTGCAGAACATGTTGAATATGTTGATAGATGTTTTATTTCGTAGTGACGCCGAAGATTGTACTCTTTCAAAATGGCAACACTTTCACTGTATATTAGTTTTATTACGCAATTGTTTTTTTTTTTTTTTTTTTTTTTTGGTCCTTTTTTTTCCCCACAAAGAAGTACTTTACTCCCCATTCTTCATTAAAAACGTAACACTCGGAGTCCACTTTTCTTTTCTTAGTTGAGTTGAGTTGAGTTAAGAACCGAAATCACTGTTCTCAGGACTTTCCCATACGTGCTCCGTCCCCTCGTTCAACAGCTAGCGAAGAGTCATACCACTAATTGTTCCCACCGCTATCTGATTAAAAGTTCTCCTGGTATTCGCTCTCAGTTTTGAGATTCTTCCAGAACCTCTGCCGATCCCCCGCAATCTCATTCTTTCCACATACGGGTTCTCAATGTGTTCCTCCGCCTTCTCCACCTGGTCCCACAAGCGCACGACCACCTCCCCCTTGTTCATAGGCAATCTACCACCAAGAGATGCATTCCCTGTTAGCATATCAGCCTGTTCATTCCCCCGCACTCCCGCATGGCCAGGACAAACTATCTATACAATTCTCACAATCTATGACCTCTGAAACGACGATAGCCATTTCACACGAAATATTCCCGTCTCCGCCTTACTAAGCGTACTCTTTGAATCCGTAATGAATACAGTGTATGCTGCAGTAGTCTCTACCCAAAGGAATACCGCTGTTACTGCCTCCACCGCCATTCTCATGCTAGAGGTCGTAGTCTCATATGCCAGACTCTCCTTTTTCAAAATTCATCCAATAGCCTTTGCAATAAAACCCCAACCACTACGTCTGTTTCTCACCACTGACCCATCGGTGTAGATGACTATGTCACCTTGATGTGTGTTACTCTGGATCAACTGTTGCACTTCAAACTCAGTGCGGCCCGCTGCCCATTCTCTGCACTCACGACCCAGTGTTATTATTACATTTTGCCAGTCCGTCATGTCTTCCGGAACTTCAACCAACTCTTTTTCACGATTGATGGTCTCTGGATCCCACACCTGACGTATAGAAAGTTTTGCCTGTGCCACCCAAGACCAGCCTCGTTTGAATCTATGACCCTTGACTATATAAATTGCTGCATGCAGTGGGCGATCTCTATCTGCAGCAACTTTCAGGTACCATTTGGCCTGAAGGACCCTATGCCTATGTGTCACTGTTGGTAGTTAGTTAGTTAGTCGCAGTTCCAACTTCACAGCAACGGGTCGTCCCAATTATGCTCCGTTCCTGTGTCAGTGAATATCACACAAAATGCTCCCCACTGCCCAATGTGAAAAGTGGAAAAGACAGGAGTCTCGACAAACAACAGCCCGCACAGATACACTGTGCATGTGCATAATGTCGCAGCCAGAATGTCAACACAATAGTCCCCCACAAAACACCCAGTTCATTTCTGATGGAATCGTCAGTCATTTTCCCATCTGGATGTTTCCTAAATGTTCACCCACACAGTCCACGAAATACAGTTCATCGTCGATGGTAGTGGCAGTCAACCAGAAGCCCAGCAGCCACGCATTTCTGCATAAGGCAAAAACTGGTCAACTCTGGGGCATAGCCATCTGCCATCGCTCCGAACATGCAGTCACGTTCCAAAAAACCTCGGGCAGATTCAAAAGCATTTCACATGAAACTCACAGCTCACAGTGTCGCGCCACGCACTCACTCAGTAGCAGGGCGACGGAAACATCAAGCCTCCTTAGTCGCCTCTTACGACATGCGTGGTAGGCTGCAGTGCTGCTATTCTTTGCTTCCCTTATGGTCCCCGGCAACACCTGGGTGACCCGTCTCTGTTGGTAGTGCCAGGATATGCCTAATGCATGTAATTGGTGTGTCCTTTGTGCATCCCAGAATTACCCGCATGTCAGCATTCTGTATGCGCTCCAACCTTTCAAGCTGGCTTATTTTCTTAGTAGCAAGAGTGAAGTACATTGGATCTGAAAAATGATAAAGACATTGACTTAGAAACTTAATTAAAATCCCATTGAAGCACAAGAAAAGCAGAGGACTAGAGGTCACTGGTGAAGCTAAGGCTCACAAAAGGTACATATAAAGTTTATAGGCACCTGTGGTAATAGAATATATCCCATAATAAGATTTGCAAAATATATAAATAGGGCCGGCCTAAATAAACAGCCTAGAGCAGAGTTTTTAAACCGGTGTTCCGCGAATGGCAGTCAGGGCATTCACCGAAGCAGACCAAAATCGCCTAAATGCAACATTTCTGTCCATGTGGTTTATTATATAAAGTAGGACAGACACTTGGAGCATCTCACAGAGTTCCTTGAGCAACGTAAACATTTGCGTAAGGATCTGTTTCAGCAGAAAGGTTGAAAATCATTGGCCTAGAGACCAGCTCGATTAACACCTTGACCGGGAAATTCTTCTCAGCTGGAGATAATATTATCGTAATAACACGAGGCTTCTATGACATTTTTATGCTATGTCTCATTATCTCATCTCATCTCATCATGTTCCTCTTGTACCTTGCGGTGTCGAGGTAAAGTATAAACAGCGGGAGAGTGCTCGCTTAAGGGCTTCATGTATCGATATTCCCATGGACTCTGTTATTCCCTGCGTCCATCGTTTACGTGGTCGGCCTCTTCCTCTGCTTCCCTCTGGTCTGTACATCATTGCTTGTTGTGGTATACTGTTAGTAGTGTTAGTTGGTAACCTATTTGCATGGCCAAACCATTTGACTTGCTGCCTTCTAATAAAATCTAGTGCAGCTATAACCCCCATTTTAGTCCTGATTTCTTCATTTCTGATCTTATCTCTTCTTGATACATTGAGTATTCTTCCCAGGAATCTCATTTCTGTTGTGATTTTTCTTTTCTCTTTTTCTGTCATTGTCCAGGTTTGGCATTGGTAACATAGAGTTTGTAGGAAGATTGTGTTGTAAAGTGCTTTCTTAGTAGTTATTGATACATGTTTGTTCTTTAGTATTGGTGCCATTTGTCCAATGAGTTGGTTTGCCTTATTACATCTTATTTCGATCTCGTCTTCTGATCTGCCATTTGATGATATTATACTTCCTAGGTACTTGAAACTCTTTACTCGTTTCAAGGGATGTTCGTTTAGGTAAATCGTTGTTGCTTTTTCTTCTTTAGTTATGGTCAATACCTCTATTTTACTTGTGCTAATTTTTATGTTATGTTCCCTATACATTTCTTTTAGACTATTCACGTGGTCTTTTAATTCAGCTTCTGATTTTGCTATTAGTGCTTGGTCGTCCGCAAATAGGAGTTCTCTAATGGTTAGATTTGCAGATGGTTCTTCTTCTGTGTTCTCGTCATGCGGTGTTCTTGTTGTCTCTGTTTGGTTGGTTTCTCTACATATGTTGTCTATATATGTTATAAACAAGAGAGGGGTCAGGACACAACTTTGCCATACTCCGGATCTTATGGTGAAGGGTTCTGAATGTCCTCCAGTTGCTCTCACTATGCATTAACTGTTGTTGTATAAGCTTTTACATAGGTTTGTTAGATGTATACCCACTCCATATTGTTTAAGGATTTCCCACAGCTTGTTTCTATCTATTCTATCAAATGCCTTTTCTTGGTCGACAAAGGCTAAGTAGAGTGTTTCGATTGATTTTTCTATAAGTTGTCTAAGAGCAAAAATGGCATCTGTGCATCCTTTGTTTTTCCTAAATCCAAGTTGTAGTTCGCTTAGCTGGGGTTCTGTATTAATTAGTTCGTAATCTTTTCTAAAGAATTTTGCAAAATATTTTCCCAGTATTACTCATCAGTGAAATGCCTCTGTATTGTGTACAGTCTTTTTTGCTGCCTTTGTTTTTCCAAATTTGGATAATTATGGCGTTTCCTCAGTCTCGTGGTGTCCCTTGTTCTACCCAAAAGTGGTTGAATAGTCATTGTAGCCATGCTGTTCCTACTTCTCTTGCTGCTTTAATTAGTTCATTTGGTATTTCTATTTCATCTAGACCTGGTGATTTGTTCAAAGGGGCAAATCTGATGGCTTCTATAATTTCTTCTTTCTGTATGTCTGGTTCTAGTTCTTCGGTGGCGTCTGTGTCGGTTTCTTTAATTCCTGTGACATCTGATGGGATGTTGAGAAGTTGTTCGAAGTACTGTTTCCATCTTATTAGGATTTGGTTTTGTTCACTTATTGGTTCTCCATTTTCATTCTTAATTATTTCAGTTGGGTCAAAGGGTTCTCCTCTGGTTCTCATTGCACTTATATGTTTATATAAGTTTCTAGTTGCTTCCTTGTAGTTTTTATGTAGAGTTTCTCCATACTCCTCAAAGTCTTTTTGCTTTTCTCTCATTACTATTCTATTCACATGTCTTCTCGCTATTCTATATTCTATGTAATCACATTCCTGTTTTCTCTTCGACCATTTTTTATATTTTTCATTTTTGTCTTTTACAACTTTCTTTACTTCTGCGTTCCACCATGGGGGGGGGGGGGGGGAGAATGCGTGTATGCGTTTGTTGCCATGGAAACCTTGGTAACGTCAGAGCGTAGGCGGCGCTACCACGAGCCGGGGAAGGACTTGGGATGGCGTAAAATAAGCAAACATTACAATAAACAAGAAAATCTAGATACAATAATTTATAATTGAAAATAGTAAATTTAAGACACATAGCAGCCAGGAGGCCCCCGCACGTGTAAAGATCTCATATTAGTCTAAACAAAATATTTGCATTTAAATTGTATCACAACGTCTCATGTTCCATACGTTATATTAAGCAAGTTCGCGTACCGTCGGCGGGCCGGATGAAATGACGTCGCGGGCCGGATCCGGCCGCGGGCCGTAGTTTGGTGACCCTTGCTCTGAAAGATTTAGTTTTTACCCTTAAATCCAAAGTTAAGATTGCATAATCTCAGTAAAGGGGTTGCATCAATCGAAGTGAATTTGGTGCATATATTTTTCTCTCAACCAAGAACCTAAGTACCATCTTCATGGAACCTGCGTTGCATAGTTCTCCTTTTTATTATTCAATCGTTATTTTCACAAATCGCGCCAACTGTCACAATATGTCCCAGTGTTTCGATACTCATAATGTGGCAAAAAATGACGACCATTCTTTATGTTTGTAATAAGGTGTCTTCGTGTTTTAACTTCTTTAAAAATATTGACATTTCTCATTTGGCGGCCTAGGGTTTTCCGTATTCTTCCGTATGTCAGTCCACAAATCCAATGTCTATTTACATGATCCAGTGTTATCCTGGTTATTAGCCGCTACACGCTGCGGGATTTGCTGGGGGTGGGTGGGATCCGAGCACTTATGGACTGAATGGTGCGATGTGCATGAGGATGATCTTTCGATCGACTAACTAACTAACTAACCAAGTGTTATTCTGTTCTATGTCTCTCTACAATTAATGAATTATACTGCGAAGTATTGTAAGTACGACGCCAACTTCCTGACCGTCTCGAAGTACAACAATAAACACAACTTTAGTCTCTTCCGGACTCATTAACATTTTCTGTATTTTCATTTGTCTCAGGATAAGAAACACTGTAAACTGACCTCCTCTGATTTAAAGACTCAAGCATCAATGTAAGCTACACGTAACTAACTACAAGATGCATCGTCATATGTTGAATGCATTTTACTTTAAAACGAATGACATTGTGATTGTTCATTCAAATTCAACCTCATCATCTGATCCATAAATTTTAAAATAGTTAATAACCCACCATCACCACCCATCGTACACAATTTTTATGATTTAGATATAATATAATCATTAATGATCACCACCGTCTCCCTGTTCGTTACTCAGCTTTCTGTCACCCCTTCCCGCCCCTGGTATATCCGGTACGCCATTCCTCCATTTTTCGGCCTTCCATTTGCTGTCCAGAGTGTCCATCAAAGTTGACGCCCACTAACGACGAGGGGAAGTCAATAAGAAAATCACAAATGGCTGTAGAAAAATAACTAAATATGAAAACAACTTGAAACCAGTTTATTTTTATACATACATTGTCCCTTTATTTCTCAACATAATTTCCACCAACATTGATGCACTTACTTATCCCATCGTTTTATTAGTCCTCCCAAACTGGCTGCATAGAACTGCGTGCTCTGTTTTCGAAACCAGTTTTCACTTCACATTCAGCTTCGGCGTCATATGCGAAATGTCTCCCGCCAAGGTGGGTTTTCAGTGTACCAAAAAGGTGGAAATCGCTAGGGGCTAAGTCGGGGCTGTAAGGTGGATGTTCCAGAACTTCCCACCTTAGTTGGTTAATTTTCTCCTGTGTTAATCGATTCGTATGTGGTCTGGCATTGTCATGAAGAAGCAACACTCCTCTAGTCAGCAATCCTGGACGTTTTCTTCAAATTGCATCGTGAAGTGTCAATAGAACTTCACAGTACGATTCAGAATTCACATTGTCACCTTTCTTCTTGAAATTGGTTAAAAGCACTCCTTGACAATCCCAGAACACTGTCAGCATAACCTTCCCTGCTGATGGCGAAACCTTGAATTTTTGGACACAAGGTGAAGAAGAATGTTTCCATTGCATTGAAGCACACTTTGATTCGGGCTGGTAGTGATGCACCCATGATACGTCCCCAGTAACAATCCTGTTCAGCATGTCTTCTCCTTCATCTTCGTATCGACAGAGATAATGCAAGGACAGGCCAAATCGGTTCATGTTGTGTTCCTCCTTCAATTGTCTGGGTACCCACCTTGAGCACACTTTCTTAAATTTCAATCGATCATGCATTATGCTGTATGCTGAACCATGTGAGCACCCTATTGCAGATGCTAAAGAGTCTATCATTACTTGCCTGTCACCTCTAATCATCTCCTCACCCTGCTGCACGGATGCTTTTGTTGCATCTCAACAGGATGACCAGATCGGATTTCATCAACAATTTTAGAGAGTCCTTGAGAAAATCTTTCTACCCAGCTATGCACCACTTTACAGGACAAACATATGTCAGCATAAACAGGAAGCATTTCCTTATGAATGTCCTATGCCGGCGGTCCTTTTGCCCACAAAAAATGCACAACAGCACCTTGCTCTTTGGTTGTACACTCTGTAAGTACAGTTGCCACTTTGTTTATGCACTGCACATGCACACGAGACACCTAGCACCACCTGACGAACGGGAATATAAAGTTTGATGTAGCTGTCGCCTAATTACACCTGTAGAAAACAGCAACTATATTTATCTGCCATCCCACAGAACTGTGTGACTTACTTATTAACTCGCCCTCATAGTAACTAGGTGCCAGCCCCTCCCCATAGGGTGTCATCAGGTCATATGTGTTCTATAGGCATTCACATTTGTTTGCCTCAATATAAAAATCCATATCTCAGTAACCAACTGAGGGAAAATTATGAGATTTAGCATGTAACCTTATCATTATGTCCACCCAACAAAAAAAAATTTTGTTCTGGAGATTGTACAGCAGATTTCAAAGTTTGTTTATATGCGGTATATAATTTACGGGTCAGAGATGAAGGGCACATTATTAGAAGTATTACGTCTCCACACAGAAACATTAGCGTTGAATGGTTAATTTCCTCGTGGTTCACAGGATTGGCTTTATGACAAGAATCCCGCACAGTTTAAAATGGGAGTGTTCAGAGGTGTCGTCAATATGTGGGTACTTTCATGAATCCTGATTATTTTTTTTTAAAATTTTACCACTTATCGCTAACATCTGAATGTGTGAATATTGTTCAATGGGATTGAAGGTGAAATTTTGTGCACTTCAGAGTATCGCTATTAAGTTGTACACAAATGTTTTGACAAGAAGCTGATCGCAGGAAACTGTTTCAAACTGTTACAAATCCCGAAAAAAGAACGGTGCATGCATTGGGTTTGAGTAAACGGTCATTTCGTCGATGGGTGCAATAATCTGGAATAAAACCAACACGCGATAAGCAAATGGTAGGTAGAAAGGCAATTGTAGACAGCTTTGACAAGGATGTCATAAGGCGAGTTATTATAAAAATGATGGATGCCAAAGAAATAGTGACTGTAAGAAAACTTAGGGTTTGGTTGAGAAAGAACAGTAGCATAGAGCTATCCAAAACAACTTTGTGAAAAATTATAAGGACATTAGGCTTCACTTTTAGAAAGTACAAAGGAGGTAGAAATATCCTTTGCGAGCAACCACATTTAGGAGCCATGAGAAGCAGATACCTACGTGAAATAAGGGAAATGCGCAAAGAAAATTATAACATAGTGTATTTGGATGAGACGTGGATCAATGCGCACCACACAAGTGAAAAGGAATTGCAATCAGTGGATGGAAAGATAAAGCGTTATGTGCCCAGTAGTAAAGGACAGCATTTGGTCATAGCCTATGCTGGTAGTACTCATAAAGGCTTACTACAGAATGCTGGGCTCGTGTTCGTAGCAAAGCATACAGACAATAGGGATTATCATAATGAGATGAATGGTAATGTATTTAGAGATTGGCTCGAGAATACAGTACTTCCATCCCTTGATAGACCGTCTAATCATGGACAAGGCATCATATTACAATGTTGTTGCCCAAGAAGACAAAATACCTACGGCATCGAGCACAAAGGAAGCAATAAAGATATGGCTCCGAAGGGAAAATATACAATTTCCAGAAACATATTTCAATCTACAGTTGTTGTCCCTTGTAAAACAGGCGCAAAAAAAGAAAGAAATATCAAATCGACAAGTTGATAGAAGAGCATGGCCATAGGTGCTTGAGACTTCCGTCGTATCATTCTCATTTAAACCCTATAGAACTTGTGTGGGCTAAAATTATAGGACAGGTGGCAGCTGCGAATACTACATTCAAATTGTCTGACGTCAAGATACTAACCCAGTCCGCGCTATTAAATATTGATAAAAGTTACTGGAAAAAATGTGAGGACCATGTGTTGAAAGAGGAAGAGGACTATTGGAGAAAGGATGGATTGAATTTTATGCAACCGAGAGCAGTCATCAACCTACTGGAATCGTACGACACAGATTAAGGTCTGAGCAGATCGCAGACCTTAATCCACGTGCACACTTACTGGGATATTTTGCTCCAACTATTCAGTCGAATTGCAGGCCCTAAACATTACAGCATCAGCACAATGTCAATGGCAACAGTTTGTATTTCAAAGTGATGAATTTTCAATTCCGCAAGCCCTCAGCTGTGACAAACAACTGTATTGAAAAAAGAAAAACACACTGAACGCATTGAATACCAACAGAATAGTAATATTGCGGTGGAAACTGACATATTGTGGCATAACAAGAAACTTGAGAGCAAACACGTTGTCAGATTAGGGGACAACACACGTGCATACGAATCAATCTATAAACTTCAATGAAAAGAGGACCAACATCTTGGCCATTAAGAAGAAAGCCCACTACAGAGACACTGACAACTATTTTCATGGTGCAAAACAGGTAATCATGTTCCGTCTCTGAATGGTAAACAGCAAAGTAGACAATCTTTCACGAAGACTCAAAGCGGGTCTGTCTCCCATGTGTTCGTGTGAACAAACTGCACAGACAGCTGAACAGATCGTTAAAAATGGACACATGATGACTAAATTTCAGTATCATTTCTGGTCACTCCATATGCACATTAACGCACAGCTATTTTGAAGCTTTCATGAACTCAATATAAAAAGCTAAATTCATCCCAGTAACATGAATACTTGTGTACACTTTATTAACCAGCAGCTGAAAAAACAAAAAGGAAATGAAAAATAAGGTAAGAAATATATTCCTTCTACTTTCCTGTCAATTTAAACCCTATAGAACGTGACATTAGGAAAATTCTAGAGGCTACACCGGCAGATGAAGAGACAGGAGATGCCTGGTACATATGGTACCATTTATGATGATAACTACCGACCTATGACAACTGACAAGGACAAAAGGGAGGCTATTCTTGCGCGATTTTTAAAACAGACGGATCAGCAAGATAGGGCTATTAGCGATAACGTCAGAGAAGCCTTGTCACGGGTCACTAGGAAGGAGGGCTGTGAGATTAAAGTGGAGGACATTAGATGGGTGAGGTACTCCCATATGAGGAACATAAATGAGGGGACTTGGAGGAGATGGCTCTTTGTTTCAACCTAAGCATCAATACGGCGGAAATACCCCACAATTGGCTGCATAACTACCTGGTCCCACTCTCAAAGCCAGGTAAGGATCACTCCAGACTTAATGGATACTGAATCATAACACTGCAAAATACGTATGGCAAATTCCTTGAAAAGATAGTACCATGCAGGCTCCAGTGACATTTGGAAAGTCGTAATCTGCTCCCCCAAGGACTCGGGAGTTACTGGCCTGGGAAGGACACCTGGGCCAATGCTGTGACTTTTGCATTTGATGTCTACGAGGGCTTCCAGGATAAACAAGAGACAGTGGCGGTAGCTCTTGACCTGGAGGATGCGTATAACAGGGTCAGGTATGATCGGTTAATACACACACTGTTGGACATGGAAGTCTGCCCTTGCCTTATTAGATGGGTTGCGGCATTCCTTTATGAGCGTAAGGTTGCTCTGCGCATGGGTTCCTGGACTTCTGATCCCTGTACTATTACACCTGGGTTGCTGCAGGGATCTGCCTTGTCCCCAGTGCTCTTTAATGTCTACACCAGCACAATCGCGGCTATTGAGACACCAGGTGTGGGTAGAATTTTGACATTTGCAGATGATGTGCTGGTGTACAGACAGGGCAGAGACAGGGCCAGTTTTGCGAAAGACTTACAGGTGGCAGTAAACAGGGTAGCGGATTGGTGCAAAGACGCAGTGGCCATTATAAACTCAGACAAGGCATCGGTTGTGTGGTACTCCCTGAATAACCGGATCGTCAAGGCAGATGTCCCAGGTATCATGTTGAATGGGTGTCATCTTAGTCGAGAGAGTAAATTGAAGTATTTGGGTGTCTCCAGTTGTTTGTCTTTTAAGGATCATGTGGAGGCTTTGGTGGTGAAGGCTGGTAGGGGACTTAATGCATTGAGGGCTATGGCAGCAACCAGGGTAGATCAGAGGATGCTGTACAGGCTCTTTCGGCAGTTAATAATTTCTGTAATTGAGTATGGTTTGGGGCTGCTGACAGTATAAAAGAGCCAGCTTGAAAGGTTGGAGCGCATACAGAATGCTGCCATGTGGTTAATCCTGGTGTGCACAAAGGACACACCAATTATATGCATGAGGCATATCCTGGCGCTACCAACAATGACGGACAGGCATGGGTCCTTCAGGCCAAATGGGACCTGAGAGTGGCCACAGACAGGGATCACCCGCTGCATGCAGCAATGGATATGGTCAAGGGTCATAGACTAAGACGAGACAGGTCCTGGATGGCACAGGCAGAACTTTCTATACATCAGGTGTGTGATCTAGAGACCATCAATCGTGAAAGAGAGTGGGTTGAAGTTCCGGAAGACATCACAGACTGGCACAATGTCATAATAACACTGGGTCGTGAGTGCAGAGAATGGGCAACGGGACACACTGAGTTTGAAGTGCAACAGCTGATCCAGAGCAACACACATCAAGGTGACATAGTCATCTACACCGATGGGTCAGTGGTGAGAAACAGACGTAGTGGCTGGGGTTTTATTGCAAAGGCTAATGGGCAAGTCTTGAAAAAGGAAAGCCTGGCATATGAGACTACGACCTCCAGCATGAGAATTGCAGTGGAGGCAGTAACAGCGGCATTCTGATGGCTAAAGGAGACTACTGCAACACACGTTGTATTCATTACGGATTCAAAGAGTATGCTTAGTAAGGTAGAGAAAGGAATGTTTCGTGTGGAATGGCTCTCGTCGCTTCAGAGGTCACAAATTGTGAGAGTTGTATGGATATTGTGCCCTGGCTATGCAGGGGTACAGGGGAATGAACAGGCTGATAGGCTAGCAGGAAATGCACCTCTTGGTGGTAGTTTGCCTATGGACAAGGGGGAGGTGGTCATGCGCTTGTGAGACCAGGTGGAGAAGGCGGAGGAACAGATTGAGAACCCATATGTGGAAAGATTGAGATTGTGGGGGATTGACAGGGGTTCTGGAAGAATCTCAAAACTGAGAGGTAAGACCAGGAGAACTTTTAATCAGATAGCGGTGGGAACGATTAGTAGTATGACTCTTCACTGGCTGTTGAATGAGGGGACGGAGCGCGTATGGGAATGTCCTGAGTGCAGTCATGTTGGTTCTTAACTCAACTCCTGTCAATTTACACATTATTTACCCCATGCCTCTGTAAATTCTCTGTTTTTACTAATATTACACATTGCACCCCTCTCGGGAGTCTCCGTGGTGAAGTGGTCAAGCCGTATGACTCGGGCTCCGAAGGTTGTATGTTCGATTCTGGGCCGCGTCCTTCATTTCACGAGTGCATTTTTTCAGAGACTCCCGAGGTGCGTTGCTTGAGCTACGGAGTTCGTGCTTTGTGCGACGCTGTCCGTGCTGCGGAAAGAGACTGAGCCATATGGGATAAAAACCCGGTGCAATGCATTCGACCCTGTCTATTTTTAAGCTACTTCTTTTATTGCACCCACTTCCATACGAATCTGACTACACCTTGTACTTTTGTCCTTACCAGAAATGATATGCTTTACTGAAAGACTAGTTTGTTAGGGTGAATTCACTACATTTACCCCAAAACATCAAAAAAATGTTGCCGCTTTCGATGATTTAAGTTGTTTTTGGACCTATCAAAGACATATAAGACGGCAGGAAAAATTTCATAACGATGTAACAGACAGTTTTCAAAATAATTGATCGTGAATGACGGTATTAATTTCTGGACAGTCTATAGTGGTAGTCAGATCACTCACTACACCCCCCCCCCCCCCACACACACACACACACTTTTTGCAGTATAGTCTGTTACACCTATTTTGCTGCTCGCTCACCTGGTGGAACTATGATGTGATGCAGAGAAAGCTACAAGGAGTCTGATTCACTGACCTCCTTTAACCAAGGATGATCTTCAGAATTTTCAGCCTTGAATCTTAGAACCATGTATGAATTGAGAAAGACATCACAGGTAGTAGAAGAAATGAAATATAAGGGTTGCATTTTGGGGCAAATGAAATAGAGGGATACCTAGAATTATAGACTGATGAAAAAACAGGAGATGAGATTGAGAATAGATGCAAAGAGGCAAACCAACTAATAGGACAAATTGCACCAATACTAAAGAATAAATGCATATCAATAGTTACTAAGAAAACACTTTACGACACAATCTTCCTACCAACTCTATGCTACCAATGTCAAACCTGGACATTGACAGAAAAAAAAAGAAAAGAAAAATTACAACTACAGTCGAGTCCACTTAAGTCGAACTCGGATAAGAAGATAGTTTAGTTTAGTTAATTTTGCTTATTTGTTGTATTCTTCACTGTCAGACATTTTCTGATTTTGGGAATTGCTTTAGGGCAGTTTTGTAACATCTTTATTTGGCTATAAATACTTTGGCCATGTTAAAAGACATAACACGCTTATAAAAACCATACTGGAGGGCAAGGTTGAAAGCTATTGAGCAAAAGGTAGACAATAATACAAGTGGGAAGATAACATCAAGAGATAGACGAACAGCAGTCTGACAGAATATACAATCAATGCGAGAGATAGACAGTGTTGGAGATCCATTGCAACCAACCTACATTGTGGAGATGGCACCTGATTGACTGATTCTTTGTCTGTAACATCAGAGGAAAATTGAAATTCATTTGAACAGCTGGTAGGATCAATGGAATCACAAAAAAGCTAGTGATAGAAACACCTTTAGAAAAACCAAGGAAGATGAGGACTGTTATTATGTGTCCCACAAAGTGGTGTAGGCATCCATGTCTCTCCACAGATCTCAGTCCTTTGCGTTCTGGATCAACTCTGTTGATGATATTCCCTTATCCATCCATCCATCTTAGACCATCATGCATCATTTCTCTCTGTCTACCTTTGGCCCTTCTACCGCTGATCTTTTCAGCTAGCATGATTATCTCTAGTGCCTCTCTTCTCATTACATCTACCTCTCTTCTCATTATATGACCAAAGAACATAGCTTGTCTCATTCTTATAGTCGTGTATAATGTTCTATTGTTATTCGCCTCTTCTAGTCATTTGTTGTTTATTATTCTGGCCATCCATGGTTATCCAAGTTATTCACATGTGTCTCTGAAATTACATTTCTACTGTCTTCAAGCTCTTCCTAAGTTATTCATTCAAATTTGATTTACTTCTATGCAGGTTGACAACTATCAATAAAATGATTTAGCATCAGTAGTTAGAATCAAGTGCTTGAATGTGGCCAGGAAAGAACAGCATAACAGGCTTACAAGAAGGCTAATAAAACAACAGACAG